>PYUH01000310.1:237393-367911 GCA_016808085.1 Suaeda aralocaspica | reverse complement strand
GAAACGTAACAGCACGAAGGCGACACACACATAGCACACAAATTACACATAACAGACTCTCACATCCAAATTAAGACTCATGACTCATAATTCAAATTTGCTTCATCTTGATTATACACTTATTGCTTCGAAAAGGATATAGGAACGTGAACGGCTCTTTGGAAAACGGTCGTCCAACTAGGTGAGCTGCTCCCCCGTACAATCCGAACTCTAACAGAAAGATAGCTAGTCTTTCAAAACAGTTGGTACATGGTCTCCATCCACCCCATGTCCAAACTTAAACTCTTTACTCTTTTTAATCAGAACTAAAACAGTGAAGCATCGTCACACTCCACTATGGAAGTACAACAGCGTAAAGGCAATAATACTACCTCCCCCGTATGGTAACCTCATTTGGCCTGAATGAGTACTCACGTTCCTTAAAATAACTTACTCATAATTGCTTACTTAACTTTGCTTTAACTACTTAGACTTTATGTAACTTGACTTAATAAGATTTAACTTTGACTTGTCTGTAACATGACTCTTATGGTCAAAACTTGCTCAAAACATGCTAGAAGCATTACAACTCATGAACAAACTTCAAAACACTAAACATGTCTTTTTAGACTCTTAACAACCTCTATAAAGCTCTCATAGCTACTGTCCAGAATTCAAACATAACTTAAAACACAACCGAAAGGTCAAAACATTCACCGTTAGACTCGAAACATACATAACAACACAAAACCCTCAAACACTTAACCACACTTGTTTAATGACTCTTTTCCTCTTTAGTAACCTTCCATTAATAGGTAATTGACCTTCGAAAACGTGATTCGGCGTACCACGCTAGCAGCCCAGCGCGATTAGGGTTCCCACGCTGTTATAAAAACCCTCATTTCCTTTGTTTCTCAACAAATTTTTTTAACTCACTTTCTCCCTCATACTTAAATAATCCAATTATTGCTTTTAACAACCTTGTCTTTTTTATAATAATTATTTATTATTTTATTTACTATTTATTTTACTAAAAAGTGGCTACAAATTTTAATGATATCGAAACAATAATTCGAAACTCCGCCCAAATTAATACTCGACGAAGACAATCTTCAAAGGAGAAGTGGTACGTTTCCTGAGAGCCCTAAAAATCATGTTTATGGACTTTTAAGTTGTTGTTTCACTATTTTTTACGACTGGGCTTTTGATAATCACGTTTTATTTTTGTTTTTAAAAAAAGGACATTAAATTGATTGTTTGCAACGCTTAATCAAGATAATTCTTTCGGACAAATCTAATCATGTTAGGCTCCCTAAATCAATTTTTAATAACGGTTTGAGTTAAATTAATTAGTTTTTTTGTGTTATCACTAACAATTTAATGCTTTTTTGTGAATTTTGTAAATTGATATTTTTGTGTGATTCTAAATGTAATTTCTGTATGGTTAAGAGGAAACTAGTAATGGCCGCCTGTGGGCTAACCCGACGCACTCCGTCATGTTAGTACCTTCGCCCCCGAGTCCAATCCTTGGTTCGCTCGACCACAACTTGGAGTCATCCCCATGGGATCGGAGAGGATTTCCGTGCAATTTAGACAAACGTCCTTTATTCGAGTCCCACTCGTATCTAATCTAAATACACGGTTTATGAGTTTAGTTCCTAAACATCATTGGTGACTCCTTACTAGCATCGTCCGTATTCGTATATTATTATCTCACTCGAAAAAAGATAATTAAAAAAAAACAAAAAAAACACCAAAATAGCGTAGCGTGACAGACTTTGTCACGCTAACTTCGCAGCGTCACAAAGCTTGTCGCGCTGCACCTGCAGCGTGACAAACTTTGTAGCGCTGCACAGTCAGCGTGACAAACTCTGTTACGCTACCACGCTAGCGCGACTGAAATTCCTGCGCTCCTGTTTTTTTTTTTTTTGCAAAATACTTCTAAATAAGTCCATTTCACCTTTCCTTAAGCCAATTTTTTAGGTCTAACTTGACCAATGGACGGTTTAGGAAAGGTGACCAAAAAATTTGGGACCCTAAAATCCGGGGCCCCTACAAATAGCTCTTCGTTTCTCGTGTCCCCACACTTCTTCACAAAATGGCAAAGCCGAACGCATGCTTCGTACCCTTAATAATATTAAGCGTACTCTTTTCTTTCATGCCTCCCTTCCTCCCTCCTATTGGTTTTATGCTCTTGAAATTGCTACTTATCTTCTTAATATTTTACCCACCAAAGCTCTAAATAATATTACTCCGGCTTTCGCCCTTTTTCGTCGTGTCCCTTCTTATGATCATCTACGGGTTTTCGGATGTTTTTGCTTTCCTAATTTATCTTCTACCACCCCTCACAAGCTTGCACCCCGCTCTATACCCTGTGTCTTTTTGGGTTATCCTTTAGATCATCGTGGTTATCGATGTATTGATCTAGCTACTCATAAGGTCATCATATCCCGCCATGTCACTTTTGACGAAACCACTTTCCCGTTTCACTCTTTACACAAATTCACTTTGTCAGATTATGACTTCTTGTTTGATGACTCTCCCTCCCCCTTATTATTTCAACCCAATACTGTGCTGGGCCGACCCAATACCCACAATCACCCTCCCCTTGTGCCCACTGCTGGGCTGCCCCCCCCCCCCTCTCCAAGCCCAACACGACCCATTCACCCCCCCTCCCCAGTCAGACCCGCAGTCCACTTCTGCAGCCCACCTGCGGACTGGACTGCCCAGCCCCCCCTCACCTGACCCGCTGCCACCTCAGCCCAGCCCGGCAGCCCCACCTCCCTCCCCCATACCACGCTACACTCCCCCGCCACTACGAGGAGCACCTGTAATTCCTCCCACCTATCTCCCACCGCCGTCCCCACCTATGCAAACTCGTGCTAAGCACGGAATTTTCAAACCAAATCCCAAATATAACCATGCTTTAACTGCTCACACACAAAGATCCCCCATTCCTAAATCACATAAACAAGCCTTGACTGATCCAAACTGGAATGCGGCCATGCATGATGAATATAGTGCTTTAATTCAAACAGGGACTTGGGAATTATTGCCAAGGCCTACGGGGGTGAATATTGTGAATTGCATGTGGATTTGGAAAATTAAAGAAAATTCTAACGGTGACATTGAAAGGTACAAAGCTCGTTTAGTTTGTGATGGCAGGTCTCAGGAAAAAGGTGTTGACTGTGATGAGACTTTTAGTCCCGTGGTGAAGCCCGCTACTATACAAACTGTTCTTAGTCTGGCTATGGCTCGAAACTGGTCTATTCGTCAACTTGATGTAAAAAATGCTTTTCTACATGGTGATTTACAGGAAACTGTTTATATGCACCAACCACCTGGCTTTGTTGACAAACAGGTACAGGGTCATGTATGTTGGCTTCGTAAGGCCCTTTATGGTCTGAAACAAGCTCCCAGAGCTTGGTATCAACGATTTGCCAATTTCTTGCTGCATATGGGTTTTGTGATCGCCAAAAGTGACACATCTCTCTTCACTTATCGTTCCGGTAATGACATGGCTTATTTGCTTCTCTATGTTGATGACATTATTCTGGCCACCTCTTCTAATAGGTTGCGGGAACAGCTTATATCTCATCTAAAATCTGAATTTCCAATGTCGGATTTGGGGCCCTTGACATATTTTCTTGGTATCTTTAAAATAAGCATTAAACTAAACTTATTTTTGCTGAAATCATTAACAATTTATTAAGGATTGAAACTAATTTTTGCTGAACTGAACTTATTTTTGTTGAAGATAAGTAAAAATAAGACGAGGAGAACAGGGCCTAAGTTTCATGGTATTACAATGATAATTATATAATCTATTTAAGTAGATATTATGTGTAATCTCATAATTTTGTTGTTTACCTAATTCTATTGGTAAAAATGATTTTTTGAATAGTTTTAGTAAAGGTTGTAGTTATGTCATTCACTATTATTTGCATAATTGCAATTTTTATTTGACATTTCATTTAGGTAGGGAAAAATAAATTTATTTCTAATTATTTCGTTAATTTAAATTATTTTTCCTATCCTGGGCAAAACTTTAAAATTAAGTAATTCATGCACAGGATAATAATATTTTAACGGTAACTAGTATTGCATTAGATTTTAATATTTTCAAATATAAACTGTTGTACGGGATCTCAATAGCTCAAGTTTATTATCATTGTACAAGATTTCAATACTTCTTGTGTATTATAATAATAATAATAATAATAATTATTATTATTATTATTATTATTATTATTATTATTATTATTATTATTATTATTATTATTATTATTCCACATGATATCTATATTTTAAGATTGACTACTATTGCACAACAATTTAATAGTTTAAATATAAAATTATTGCATAAGATACCAATAGTTTACAAAAAAGTTTAAAACAAGTAATCTATGCATGGGACATCAACATTTTAAAGGTGGATACTATTGCATTAGATTTTAATATTTCAACTATAGAATTGTTGCACAGGATTTCAATAGCTCAAGTTTATTATCACTTTACGAGATCTCAATATTTTTGAATTTTTTTGGTGTATTATTATTGCACAGGATCTCTATATTTAATGTGGAGTTGACTGCTATTGCACAACAATTTATTAGTTTAAATATAAAACTATTGTACATGATACCAATAGTTTACAAAAACTATATTGTACCTTTGTACGGGTGACAATGATAATAATTACAGTTATTTAAATATAAAGTACATGATATCTCATATCTATAAATAAGAATAAGTTTAAATATTTTGTTATTTCACCAATATAAAAGAAATAATATTGATATTTTGAATGATTTTAGTAGATATTAATAGTTTTATTAGTACTATAAAAATATTTCGTTGTACATATTAATTTAATTTCCTATATCTTAATTGCTAATGACTTTCAAGTCGTGCATCGCACAGGTAATATATTATTTATAATAACAATAAAATTAATTCTAATATTAATAGAAATTATTTTTATCCCTCTAACAAAGATTTATATCCTAATGAATGGCTAGCTTCACGTACATATTCATTTTTTTCTCACCATTAGTTTTCTCATGTGTGCATCCCTAAAATGAAAAGGATTAGGTATTCTCTTCCGATTGTCAAGCATTAACTAATCTTGTCTATTTGTAACAAATGATAGTTCTTTTAAGATTATAGTTTTATTATAATTAAATAGATAAATAAAACCTCAACTATAAAGTTTTATTAAATGTAATTGCACAACTTGTATTCATCTAATAAGATTTTCCTAAATATCTATAGTTTTCGCTTTGATTTATATATGGAGCAAATAGTTTGAGAAACATACCTATATAAGATTTTATTTGATTCATCTCGACGTGCATTTTTTTATGACACAATTTTCATAATTTTTACTTGTACATAACTAGAGATATTAACGTTTTATGC
Organism: Suaeda aralocaspica; assembly: GCA_016808085.1. Lineage (NCBI taxonomy): Eukaryota > Viridiplantae > Streptophyta > Magnoliopsida > Caryophyllales > Amaranthaceae > Suaeda > Suaeda aralocaspica. The sequence continues at coordinate 362,511 of PYUH01000310.1, read as the reverse complement.
TATATCTTGAAAATTGTGAGAATAAAAAATATCATCTTTCATCAAATCAATAATTTTTAAATTGATATAATAAGAGATAATTATATATTTTTTGAAAGCTATCTTACGTAGCGCTCTATTACCTCCCCAAAAAAACATATACTCCGAAAATTCTTCATAAAAATGGATTTTTCAATGTAAAAGGTTTTTCATGGAAAACTATTTTTGTTCCGAAAATGTTCACCATACCATTCGGACCCTATGCTTCTTACTTTTTTCGGTCTTTGTGTAGATGATTTTAGAGTTTATCCTTCGTGGTACCAATTATGGTCTTAGGGCATGTTTAATTCAGCTCCAATCAATTCAGTTCAAAACTACTTCAATCAGTTCAATATAATTCATAATCTTTTTTCTCTTATAAACAAATTTATTTAAGCTATTTTCCATTGATCCTTATTTAGATAAATGTGGTACTCTCTCCATTCCGTGAAGATCATGCCAGTTGTGTTCTTTTAACTATTCACAAGTGAAAAGATGCTTGTAAATAAATATTGATGTATAAGAAAAAATATAGTCATGTGAGGTCTTGTTTGATTCGTGTTAATAAGTACATTATTAATATTCAATTGTTACAATTTTTATACATGTGTAACTAAATATATAAACGTTATAAAACATGCATTGGGAAGCATATAAATAGTAACTGATAGGATCTTTAAGGAACGAAGGGAGTAGTTGCTTTCATAACATGCTATTTAACATTTTCTAATCTATTTGGTAGATGTTATTGGTGTTATTTTATACATAAGCTCCGATCCCCAAGAAATGTCGGTCGGTCAAATTGAGCATGAACTAGGCTGGCAAAGTATGGTACAAAAATAGTACATTAGTGTTTATAGCTATAACAGCTATGATGAAGTAGCATGAAAGATAAAACCTTCTTTCCAAATACAAAGGATGCATCAAATGTTTTATACGTAGTAGACAAATTAGTTGTTCAATCCATGCAATCTTATACTCCCTCGGTCTTTTTTTTTATTGCTAATTAGGGTTTTTGACTCTATTTATATTATAATTTTAACTCGCTTTGGTATATAATACGTAACGAAAAACATAGTCATATAGGATTTTGTTTGACTCATTTCGATGTATATTTTTAGAAAATATAATTTTTATAAATTTTTATTATACCAAACTTGAAATATTAATTCTATAAGTTGCGTGTTGAAAGATGCGAAAAAATAAAAGTAGCAAATAAAAAAAGATTGATGAAGTAATCTAAACTTTGTATGCCATATGATCCAATCATCATAGTTCTATAAGTAAACAAAACTTATAGAACTATGCTTTGTCGCCACACAGTACACAAGTTGTCGCACATTCATTGGTGTTGGCATTACCATGTTCGACCCACCATGCGCAGTGTCACACCTAGTCACACACAAAAAAAAAACTACCAAGCACTGCCCATCTAATTTGTGAATTCGAAACCTAAACTACCCATCCCGCTAGTGGTTTAGCGACCTGTGGTAGGTGAATTTAGGTGGTGTTAAGTGTGTTGTTGGTGGTGGTGATCACTAGCTTGCAACAAGTCCATGACCAAACAGAGAAGAAATGTAAAAAAAGGTGAAATTAAAACTAGATAAATAAAATGTAGGACTAAAGTGAGCGAAATAACCGATGGAATTATTCCCATGAATTCTTCCTACAAGAAATGCATTCTACAAACATTTGAAGCTCCTAAATACCAAACACTTTGGCATATTACATACAAAAACCGAACTGCCCCCCCCCCACCCCCCCCCCCCCCCCCCCCCCAAAAAAAAAAAATATATTTAATATAACAAGAAGATTACAAAACTTGACTTTTCTCAAGATCAAATTCAAAGAAAAAAGGGTAGGTGACAGTAAAATATACCTAATGTTGAAGCCAAAGTCAGTCTTCAACATAGATTAGCTACCATTATATACATAAAGGGATACATTTATGGTTAGCATACAATAACAAACTTTGAAGTAGGAATCACCATTACCCGTGATCAACGAGCACGAGGAGATTGTTTATGAGAAGACAATGGGGAAGCCGAGGGGGTGAACTGCATTGGAGAATGATTGTTTCTCATTGGAGATCTCATAGGGCTAGAATTCATTTTGTGATTTTTGTTCCCGCTCTTGAGGTCTTGCAGCTTCTCGAGCTCCTCTAAGGCTTCTGACATTTTGGGCCGCGATCTTGGTTCGGGATTAAGACACTGTAAAGCTAGAGTAGCGACTGAGAAAGCAGCTTTTTGAGGGTATTGGCCTTCCAATTTAGTATCCATTATCCGGAATAATTTTCTTCGGTCACCCAAATATGGCTTTGCCCAATCAACCAAACTTTGCTCTACCCCGGCTCTAGTTTTGTCAAGCGCACGTCGTCCGGTTAATAATTCAAGTAACACAACCCCATAACTGTAGACATCACTCTTTGCTGAAAGGCGACCTGGTAAAGCAGTCAAATCCTTAACTTAATTTTTGGTTCCGCGAAATATTGATATAAAATATCAGTGACAGGTTTGTTCAAACCACAGCTCCTGCTAGCACTAAACTACAAAAATAACATCCACAATATTGAGATCACATAGACAATTGCCTCACCTGTAGCAACGTACTCTGGAGCTGCATAACCCTGAGTGCCCATTACTTGAGTTGAAACATGAGTACGATCTCCTGTAGGCCCAGCTTTTGCCAATCCGAAATCTGAGAGTTTAGCATTAAACTCCTGAAAATATGAGATAAGAAATCAGTGATCTATTCAGCAGCAAGTTTAATTAAGGAATACAATATTTAGATATCGGAGTATGAACATACCGCATCAAGTAAGATATTTGATGCCTTGAAATCACGATATATGACTTGTGATTCAGCATCATGAAGGAAAGCAAGTCCTTTGGCAGCACCTATAGCCACTTTAATCCTTGTTGCCCAAGAGACTGGCTGAGGCCCGCCTGCAAAATAAAAAAATTAAATAAAAATAAAATCAAGATTTAGGAACTACAAACATTAAACTGGAATGCTATGTACTACAAAGTGCACAAACACATTTTGATGAAGTAAAAACCAACAAGAATAATAACCTTTGCAAGAAAAACACTGGAGACAGGACTAATCTACAGACTGCTATAAAAGAGATGTAGAACAAAAAACAAACAGTAAAAAGTTAGCTAGGGTAAGAGGTTAAGTTATAATCTGCACATTACTTCAACAGAAAATAACAAATATTCTCCCAGAATAAGTACACTAAATATTTTTATCACATATTAAAGATTTTTTGCAGCCCTAAAACCTATGTCAGTTGATTGTAATACTAGATTACTAGCATATAAATGTTGATTACAAAGAAATTTCAATTCATTATGCCTTAAAATATAAAGAAAATTTTCTAGCAACTATCACTACACTCGTGGAAAAACAAGTATCACCGGATTTAAGGCACTTACGTCTAAACAAATGATTCTCTAAGCTTCCTTTCGGCAAAAACTCATATACCAAAAGCCGATTTTCTCCATCAAGACAGTATCCGATAAGTTTCACCAGATTAGGATGATGTAGAAGGCTAAGATAATTTACTTCTGCCTGCATCATATCAGATATATAAGGAAACAAACAAAGACGTCTCAACCCCGCAATGAGAAGTAAAAGAGGGGAAAGAGCGAACAGTGAAGAAACTTACCAACCACTCCTTGTGGCCTTGGAAACCTTCAGGTTTAAGCTTCTTGACAGCAACCACCATTCCAGATCCAGGTCTTGAAGGAGAAAGGGTTTGCTCATCCATCCAACCCTTGTAAACATACCCAAAACCACCTTCTCCAATGAGGCTGTCAGGACGGAAATTCCTAGTGGCAGTCTTAAGGTCATTGAAGGTGAATGCATTCAATGAAGAAGAAGACAATATTTCATCTTCAGATCTTGGAGTAGGAAGACTTTGATTGATACTTTTGACAATTGGTGCTGAGACAATTGGACTAGATGAGGAGTGGCTTCTTCTACCAATGTCAACTTTTGAGACTCCTGAGGCTGAAGCAGTAAAATTTAACAACAAGACAATAATATGGAATAAATGAAAGAAAGCAAACAAGAGATAAAACAATGACACAACAGCTTATGAAAATTTTTATGTACATTTGATGCATAGTTATAATATATGGTTCCTACTCCCTCAATCTAAATAATCTAGCATGCTACTTTGATTTGTTCGAATAATTGCCATATTTTCAAAAATACAAATGGATAAATGTTTAGATTTCTACGACAAGCCTTTTTGCAATAAGTGCTATAAAGATTGAGACTAAGTCAGAGAATGACCCAGCTCTTATCATATGGAAAGCCCGTGTGAAAATTACTGAACAACACCTTAATAAAATTGCAGTAGGCACTCATGAAATTCAAGGATAAATACAAGGAAAACTTAAAAAGCCTTTACCAAAGATCTACTTGCACTAAATGAACGGTAGGTGAACAAGCCCGTACAAAAGTAAGGCTTAGGTGGTTTGGGGGACAAATTGACAATTAGGCAAACAATCAAACACACCTGTGGAGTGTTTCAGTAATGCTTGTACAAACTACAGAAAGTGTGAGCTTCAGAATAAAAATAGTGAAATACAGCTAATGATTCTTAATAATAAGTTGTATGCACTTATAGAGTTATAGCTAATGGATGACATTTAAGCAGCCAAAAATCACAAGGAAAAGTACACAAAAATGTCACATTACCACAGACGTAAGCCAAAGAATTGGTCTGGAAAAGTAATCTGGTTTGACATATGTAGAATCGCGGTACTCTATGGTCCTTAAATGTTCTGTCAATAGCTGAAAGAAAATGATATGCAGATACTACACAACACACGTATATAGTAACTCATCAAATTGTAATAACAAAAACTTTTTATATCAAGATTATTAACTAATGGCCAACACCTAATCTATTAAATATCCAACACTATCAGCAACTTTAGAAAGTCAGTGCAAAGGCAAAACAAGACGGATAAACCAGGCGTAAGGTAAACAATGCCAGATACGGCCTTTAAGAAATAAACATAAGTTTAGTGACTTCAAAAGCCATTGCAAAGACCAAACAAGACAGATAACCCAATTATAAGTTGGACAATGCCATATATGGCTTTTAAGAAATAAACTTACTATAGCAACTTGATTAACTATAGAAATTAATCCTGGAAGCACTAATGTTTTGCTCAGTCAAAAAGTAAATGGATTAATTGGAAACAATAATAATCATAAAATTAATCTATGACTTGACTTCATCCCATCATCAAGTTAATCACCAGTTTAATATACAAGAATGAGCAACACTCATATGAATAGATGAACAAAAAAAAAAAGGTTTACAATTGAGAAAAAATCACATTGGATTATTAAAAATTATACTATTAAAGACACTACTAATAAAAATATACACATATCATGTCATTGCCGTTAATCTAATTAAAGTTTGACTAAAGTATGTGAGTGCAAAAGGCTTACATACAATGCTTCAAAGCTCAAACTACTATTAACATTATCTTTAACAGTATAATAAATTTTTAGGGGCAAAACAATTAGTCAACGAATTCGTAAACAATCATAACATCATTCATGACTTCATGAGTCACAAAAGGATGAACCCTTTAAAGAAGGTAATTAGTAAGAACTACATAGAGAAAGGTAAGAACTTTTTTACCATAATTTCAAACAAAAAAGATTAAAATTATTTGAGGGATATAGCAAAGTCAAAGGAATACCAGAAATCAACTAATTAATTGAATCTGATAAATTCAACTATAACCCTAAACTTAAGCCATCATCAATTCACTATTCCTAAACCCATCATCAAACTTCAATCATGTAAAATCCCACATAGAAACAAGCAAAATTGACCACAAAACATGTCAACAAGCACTATTAGAATGACAAAAAATCAAACTTTGGGAAAAATCCCTCATAAAATTATCATCAATACTTATAATTCACAAACAAAATAACATCCATAAAATTAAAGACTTCAACTTTATACAAATACCCATTAATGGAAATGCAATAAATAACAAAAAAAATTCAAACTTTAAGAATACACTCATACTAATTATCATCAATAACAAAAATAACAATCAAATTAACATACACAAAATCAAAGATTCCAACTTTATACAAAAAAAAGAAAAAAAAAACAAATAATAAAAATGGAATAAATAACAAGAAAATAAGCTATATACCTGAAGTGGGATTAGAGTTGAAGGAGTCCACTTGAGCAGAAGAACCCCAGCAATTACCCATCTAAACAAAAACAGCAGCAAAACTAAAGAATCTAATCTAACAAAGATTACAAAAGTTATACAATTATAGGATACAAAGCAACTAAATTATAGAAATAGGAAAAAGATACTAAAAAAATAGTCAATTTAAGTGTGAAAAGAAAAAAGGTATTAATTATGAAGCTAAAAATACCAAAAGGGAAACTAATTCTTAATTCTTACATATGGGTATTTTACAGGTTTCCTAGGAAGGAGAAAGTTGAGAGACTAAATTAGTTTTGCTAATGATTTTTTATAAATTTAGGAAACAAACATTTTATTTGATGTAATAAATGGGAAAGTGAAGGAAAATGACAAAGAAAGAGGAAGGTCTTTGGAGGATATCAGGAAGTCACCCTGCGAATCCTCCTCAATCTCTAAAAAGTCTTCTTTGACATGTACACTTTTTTTTTCCTATCTTGATGAGGGATGACATGTAAATCAATGTGATATGTAAAATTGGATAGTATAATATGTTAGGAGTTTATGGGTAAAATCGTCTTTTTATATGCAGTTTAAGGAGTAATGGGATAATAAAGTTTTTTATTTATTTAAGAAAATACCGTGTGATTTCCTTTTAATACTTATCACAATGATTCACTAGATATTATCCTTAATGGGTATTTTAGACAAACATTTCTACATTTTTTAAATTATTTCCACACTATCTCCCTTTTATATGAATAACGACAACCGTTGTTGCTGTTGGTGCAAAAATGGTATGGATAATGAGGAAATCACCACTTATTATTTTGGCCTATTGAAGATTTACTTGATTTCATTGATTGAGTAAGATTTTAAATTGAATATGGAATATTTAAGTTGATTTGTATACCAAGTACGGTTGTCTCGAAATGCTTGTAAATTTGGTTATTATAAGTTAGTTTATTTGTAGTTTAACGAAGTAATTGTTACTTCCTTTGTTGTGTTTTTAACCTTCGTTCATTTTTATTGTTGTGTTGCCCTAACCTTTGTTCTATTTAACATATGATCAATTATTTCAAATGGGGTTGTTATTTTGGTTAGTGGTGTGATTTGTTTTATTGTGTGTAGCTTTAAATTGAATACAAAGTATTAAAACCCTTGTTTAGTTGATATCCTTGACAACGACAACAAAATTTGAAACAGGCTATCGCACACCTCTAAAAAAATACATCAAACAACACTAACTAATATAGCTTTAAAACAGGCTATCGCACACCTCTCAAAAATAAACCAAACAACAATAACTAATATAGCTAAGAAACTAGGGATTAGCTATTAAATTCTATTAGTTCTAAATAGTGAAAATTGTATAAGGGGTCTTAGTTGAATTTCTAACTAAATTACTAATAACTAGAAAAAATAGCAAAAATTACAAAGTAAACTCAAATTATGGAAACCTAGAGCAGTCGGTTCACTATGAACAATCAACAAACTCATAAAACTTTCATCAATTAATTTATTAACTTTCGTTGAACTAGACACACTAATTCTCTCGAACTTAGACTCCCTCAAAACTCCTTTACTAGCCTCACTCGCATAAATTCGTTTTGCCTATTATTCAGTGGTCTTATTGTGGTAATCTTACCTCTTGGCCTTGATTTCAACAATTATCTAACTTACAACTAAATTTAGTCAAATTTAAGTGCAATCAATAGAAATCAATAATTGGAGTTCAAATACGAATTAAGAATTAATTAACAAACATTAAACTAAATCATAACATGTTCATAGATCTCATAACTCTAGAAAATTGACTAATCACTCATAATTATGAAAACCAAAACAAAAATCACATAAATAAACATAATTCATGAACATAATAAAAATAACAAATAATATTTATGAATTAATTAGGAGAATTAAACTAATCAACAAAACAATTCAAAACAATAACTAATCTAACAAACAAATTAAACTAAACAATAAAACTAAAAGCTAGAAGAAAAAAAAGGGAAAAAATTACCAAATTAATGCTTGAATTGAAATTGAATTGAATTGAGTTAAAAGAGTAATCAACAAACTAATCTATGAATTTTAGAGAGAGAAAGTCATTAGAGAGCTAATTAGGATTATAAAAACTCTAAAAATTACCAAAAAAAAAACTAGGTGTAGGTCGTCCTTAGAGTAAAAGCCTATTTATATTAACATTGGGCCTAATTAGTAGGGGTGTGCAGAAAATTCCGATTCCGAATTTCCGTTTCGAAAAATCAGATATCCAGTCTGGATTAAAATTCGGGAAAAAAGGATCGGATATCCGGCTTCAAAACCGGATACCGGATCAGAACCGAAACGGGATTTTTAAAATCCAAATTCCGCATTTTTAAGGAAAACATAAATCGGGAAACTGGATATCTGGTTTTCCGATCCGGTTTTTAAAGAAAAAATGAGGTTTTTAGAAGAAATTTGGTTAAAATTACCGGATTAGGAATTCCGGATATCCGAATTTCTGAAATTCCGATTTTTCCGGATCGGATCTGGAATGCATTCTTTTATTCTGAAAAATCCGGATATCCGATTTTCCGAATCGGAAAATTTCGAGTATCCGGTTTTGCACACCCTTACTAATTAGCTAACCCCACAACAAAACGCGGAGAAAAATCACATCGGGCTGCAAAAGAGAAGACCTGCGCCTGGGTAAGTCAAATAGCATTTGTTCCCTGCGCCCGCATGAAGACTTTTCAGCTACTTCTGAAGGGCTTGTTCTATGTTGCGGGCGCGTAGAACAAAGGTTTATTTGAGGGTTGCGCCCGCATGCATTATTTGGAGGCCCACTTTGACGATCTTTTAGATTCCTCGCTCAATTCCTTCAACCCTTGTCCGTAGCTTCTCGTACCTTGACACACATCCCGAGGCAAGGCTATTTTGACTCGTTTAAGCTTATGTTGACTTCATAACTCCCTATTATGCTCCTATAACACATGAAACAAATCGAAAACCACGCGTAATAACCGAGGAAGTATAGAATTAACATTAAAATCTCTAGAAATCAACTAAAACCGCTCAAACTCATCCAAATCATAAACTAACACCAAGGAACGATATTTTAACCAAAAAAAAAGCCACAAACTCAACTATTAAGCATCAAAATCAACCGAAAATGAGGAAAAAACACTATATAAAACATGTATATCAAAAAGCATAGGAATTTACCAAGGCAACCCTTGATAAATTGAAATTCCCATAGGAAATTTAATTTCCTTGATCTAACTAAACAAAAATCCATATTTCCAAGGAGATTATCCCTTGTAGGCAATCTCTGCTTAGCTACCAAGGAAACAAAGACTAACGCTTAGGAACAATCAATCTGCTCCACAAACATTATATTTTTGATTGATTAATTGGACATAACTTATGTATCTTACGTACATAGCGCAATGGTTGAGTAAAACTTAAGTCCCTTGCATACATAGCGCAATTATGGTGAGGATTGAGGAGGATTAGAGACGCTCATACCGTCATACGTTGTCTCAAACACCTTTTTTAAATGATGAGAGATGTTTAAGAACAATATATATGTATTAAAAATAATCTACTAGACATTAAAAACACTTGGGTGAATTGGTAATTGACTTGGATTATGTAAGAGAGGTCATGGGTTCAATCCTTGTTGCTATTATATTATGTTGTAAATCAATAATCCATAATAAAAATTACAAGTGTGAACGTAATAAGCATGATAGAAGTAAAACATTCCATATATATTTCATTAAAGAGGAAATTAGAAATTTCAATTGTTACGTAGTTTTCTATGTGTCCACACTTCACACTAAATCACAAGAGATATTATCGTATCATTGTGAATTTTGTGATGGCTAGATTACGTACTTTCGTGCCACTTGCTCTGTCTAATGTATGCTTCATAGGTTCTTATTTTTCTTTAGTACTAGTTGGCACCAAGCGCGCTTCGCGCGCGAGGTTCCAAATGCATTATGTTAGTTCTAAGGTCATTGTTTATTTTGTATTACATAATTGTTGACTTAATTAAGAATTATACATCTGTATATGTTATATTGTAGTTGATTTTGAGTTAATGTTAAATAATTATATTTGATTTCAAATTTCATAGTAAAAAAAAAAATGAAAAAAGGTTGTTTCTTTAGGTATTTTCATTTTAATTTGTAATAAAGGTAAGTTTTGAGGTAGACATATTGCTACTTATAGTTTAAATTGATTTCAGATATTTTAACAAGCTGGTGAAACATTGCAAGCCGCTACATGGCATCACCTCAGCTTGAAAATCAGTTTTTAAGGTAAAAAAAATGTGTTCAATGAGAATCGAACTTATAAATTTTGACATATGAGACACATAATTTACTAATTAGGCTATCCACAACAATCTATTATATCATGTATATTATATTTTATCTCTTGGCAATTTCCTAATTGATATTTTATATGGATCCATTAAGTGTCTTTTGAAATCATATGTTCAACAGTTCAAGAAAACATATATTCAAACTTTTTATCAACAAACATATTATACTCACATTATATTCGCAATATATTTTAAATTTTTATATCGTACTTATAAAATATTTCATGGATTGTATATATCTCATAATAATAATATTATTTGTTTACTTAAAATTTCAGTTTGTTACAAAATTAAACTAAATTAATATATAATTAGAATATTTTAAATTTTGATAAAAAAGACAAAACAAATTTAAAAAGTGTTAAAATAAAATTTATTAAATTGATTTGATAAAAGATTTTAAAAAAGCAACGCCCGGGATCAAAGCTAGTTTATAGTTTAAATTGATTTGAAATATTTTAGCAAGTTTATTTAAATTTCAACAAATTATAGTTCTAAAAAGAAAACTAACAGTTTAACATGTAGTAGTAGTACGCTTATTTCCAAGCTCATGTAGAAGTCAAATGAATTCTTGGAATTTCTAAAGCTTTAAATGTGGCTGTTTATTGTAAATAGATGTTGCAATTCATGTTTATCGGTTATTTCATCTGCGACTCTGAATCAAGTAAGAATACTTTGTAAATGAATGCATTGAATTACTGAATTTAAAAGCATTTTTCTTTCTATTGAAAACGGTATTTTAGGTTTTCAATTCTTGTAATCTGTAGAATTCTATATTTTAGATTTATAATCGAATTGCTTGAAATATTCCATGTTTTCATTGTGTTGAGGGTTTATTGATATCGATCTTTGGTGATAATTCATTTTCAATTATTTAAATAGAGCTTATATATGTGTTTGAATGTGCCTATTTTTAATGTCTGAAACTATTTTAATGGCCATTTTGTTCTTATTCTGAAATTAGGTTGAAGATAACATAAACTCCGTTGCTGATTTTTACTATGGCTTTTCTTATTTCTTTCAAACATATATTTTGGAAAGGAATTTACGGTTTACAAATTTAAATTCATAAGAGATGTTGCTGATTTTGTAGGAGATATATGATGTCTTCAGTTTATGCTAAACATAGTAATGAACAATATGCTTCATATTGGTCGGAGAAAGGCAATTATGGTGCCAAGTTTCTGAAGCATTTGAAGGGGCAGTATCAGAATAATTTGGTATAATTGTTTAACTTATTGTATGGTTTGTTGTTTTTTTTGAAATGTTGATGCAGTTCTGAATAGCATCCATGTTTTTGTTTTCTTTCATGTTTTTTTTAGAGGTTTCCTGAAACAGTTGCTAAGTTTGTTGGCAAGCATTTGGAGGATATGTGTACATTGATAGGGCCTAGCAAAAATGTTTGGAATGTGAAAATTCGAAGGGATGATAAATTGATGTTGTTGGTAATTTCTTTTGTTAATGTAAATGGATTATTATTAGTAGTCTTATTGGATGTTGAACATATATATCCTTTGATTGTATATTGCTATTTTGTAATGTTTATGATTAAATGCATGAATGAATCTTAACATTTATAATCTGCCAATATTGTGTTTTAAGCTGAGTATATGTATTTAGTTTGGCTTCAAAAAGAAGAAGGCATATTATCAATTATTTTGTGAAGTGCTATATTTATTGGATATGTATGGTGTGTTGTGCAGTGATCATAATATGGCATATAAATTTAAATGCAAAATGCTGAGCTGTGTTTTTATGAGCTAACCTGTAGATAACATACCAAATGGATTGCTAAGAAAGTGCAAATATATAATTGTTAAACTTCAATAGAATGCATAATAATTAATTAATACAGATAGTTTGCAGTAGTTTTGTTGATTAGTTTATCATAATAACAAGTTATGCATAATGAAAAACGTTATATAATGTTATCCTCATAACTTGCTTAATACAAAAGGAAAGCTGTTGAGGGAGTGATATTCATTTTGTGAGGAGTGAACGTACACCCCAGCTTAAATTTTTGTTTTTGGTCAGACTACGACTTGGTCCAATTCCCATCATTAGTGTTTCTTGATGAAGCTTATTCATTTTGTCAGCTATAGCTTCCATGTTGTTAAGTAAATATGTGAAACACAATTGAATTATTTAAATGTAGTCACATGAATGTGATACTATATGACAATAATAATTGTGAAGTTTATATGTGAGGAGATGTATTTAGTTTAGAACTTACCTCTTCTTTCAGTGTCCAAATTTCAGTACAGGTGAATCCAAAAAGCTGTTCAATTTCTTTTGCAAACATAGTCAAGCTAATTGAACCAGTACTATCAATTGCATCTACCTTAAAATTGCCCTACAAGTTGGATAGTAATGTTTATTACACATGTAAATTATTTATAGATAAAGCTATTCTATATAGTATATATTATATAGGTTGCTTACTTAGGCTGAGCAATTGCATTTGAGTTGCCACAATAATGGCAGGTAAATGTAGCCTCAGGTACAGAAGTGCAGCTTTTTCCACACTTGTTACAACCTAAATAAGGTTTCAAGTGTTCCAGTGATGCAGTAGGTATGGCGACATGAATATGAAAGATTTCCTCTTACCAAGTATTCTTCGCCTTTTAAATCGAAATGAAGGTAGTATAATAATAATGCAATATCTTTTACTTAGGTATATTAATATAATTTCATAAATATATATCAATAATGTAAGTACTCACAGTTCGTTCATTGATTTCAGCAAGTGTGGTTATTGATACTGTCTTTGTTTCAGAGTGGAGGTCAATTAGCCTTGAGCGATGATCTGTCAAGTTGGTTCTATGTTTTGCAGCCCTGAGAATAAACATTCATTTACATTTCATTGAAAGTTAATAAATGAGGAACTATTTGAATAGTTTATGAGCAATAACTGTTATGTGTTTGTATATTTTCTTGGATTGTTGTAAGTTTGAAGCATACCATTACGTAAACCATCTGGGCCTGGTCCTTCTGGTTTTGTGGTGATTGTAGTTGACATTGTGCTGGATAGAGTAAATTTCCTGCAAAATAATGGGTTGTATTGTCAGAGTCTGTGCAAATAGTCGTAGTTTTGATTGCTACACTAAATATGATGATTTTATAGGTCTGAATTATTTTTGGTGTTACCTTTATAACCTTTTCCATTACAGCCTGAAATCCAGCTACAATATAAGAGCTTGCCCATGAGGCCAACATATCTTTATGAATGTGGATTATCTCATTCCATATAGAAAGAGTGACAGGACGATCATTGTTGTTCGTAATATTATTATATATATCAGTTACAATGCTATATCTAAAATTGCATTTATAAATATTAATGTTTTTGTATGTCTGCTACATTTTCAATAATAATATAAGTGGTAACAATTATACACAGTATTTTCCATTACCTATGATCAATTATGTAGATGTCTTGAACTTCATCTGTTCGGCCATAGGCACGACTAACTTGTCTAATTTATGATACCATGAGAATTATTCCAAGAGCATCTGTTTGTATATGCATATTTTTGATATTAAACTAAACATTTTTTTCATGTGTAAATTGGAACGGAACATATTTGTATGTTAATTGCATTAGTTTTAGAAAATACCTAAGATTTCTCCACTATCAGGATCTTGAGAAGCTGAATTTAGTGTCTGATATTGAGGTGCAAGAGCAGTAGGATCAGTCACCAAAGCATTCACTGTTGCTCGTTCATTAATAACCATTGCATATTCCTCTCCTTTTGTAGAAAACTGTGTAGGTATTGTATTGGGTTTATTGTGGCATCTTGAAGCTCATATTCTCCTTTCCTTTGTATTACATCTGCAAATCTCTCAATGTCATTGCCAAATAGTGAGCCTCTCATTGTAAAACCCTACATTGAAATAGCAAAATTAATAATTACTTTTACGTTATTGTAATTTGTTGTTTGGAGATTGCTGAGGATGTCCCTTGTGAATAATTTTAACCTTTGTTTTGTATTTTCCAGCCTTTTCGTTGAGATCTTTGAAGTGCTTATACTCGGGTTTCATGCTGTCAATATGGAATGAAGATATATTGATTATATATCTACTTATCTTACATGTAGCTAATAATATTTAGATATAAGTGAATATTTTGAATCTAATGCTTTTGTTTACAATTTATAAGTTTAGCTTTAGATTAAGCTAAGGACATGTAATCATATATGTTTGAATGAATTAGTTGATTTCATTAAGTTCAGAATGTAGTGTAATCACCATTAATATATTTTTTTGTTACATTGATGGAGATGATTATGTGAATAGAACTAATGTTTTAAGTAATGTAGTATAACCTTATCATCATGCATACATATGTACAATTTAAATTGACAAAAATTAACGTCTAATTATAGCCTAAACTTTACATGTATGAAAAAACTGAATTAGAATGAGTTAGAAGGTACCTGATTGTTCTTTGTTTTTTATTGCTAATGATAGCAACGTTGTAGCCTGAACTAATGTCTAGTACCTGGAAAAAATTCTGAGAAGTTGTATGTATATGCTTGTTTGAATGATAAATTATAAACTTTATTCTCTGTTTTAATAATGTTGCATGATGGATCTACAGTTTTAGCTATCAGGATAATTATTGTACTACTTCTTTGCTACTGTATAATAGTTTGACTGAAATTAAAGGAGTTGTTGGTTGATTGTATGACGTGGATAGAACACTCTATCAAGTACATATACCCATGATGTTTTGGTATTTCCTTAGAATAGGAAGCTGTATAGCTGATTTACTGTTTTTATCAGATATTTTGGAAGTATTTAATATTATGTTATCAGCTGTTAAGGTTGCTAAATTTCTAAGCTATGGAAAAAATCTAATTTAAAATAAGCTGGATATTATTAAATAATTATAGTTCAAACACTAATAGGCATTAACAGTTCCTAAATGACTGCCAACACCATGAAATTCAAGCTTCAATTAAGTGGCTTGCAAAAAATTGAGAGTTGAATTTACACCAGGAAGCAGCAAATTCCTAATATCGGTATAGCAGGCTTCTAATATTCAGTAACAGTTTTCTAAATGCACCATAGCATAATTGAACACATAAGGTGCTGTTTGTTTTCAAAATCCTGCATTATCAGCAATAATGTATAGTTTAGTATTTGGCTGTTTACCCAAAACAATCTTTCTTTTACATAAAGTTTGGTAAGTTTACATACCAGAAAGTTCTGCCATTCACATGTCTGAATTAAGCATCTGCAATAATGCCTGCTCGATGAAGTATTTGAAAGAGATGATATTCTTTACTTCGTTGTTTTCTTCATTTTCATGTAGTTCTGAGGTAATAACTCTAACCTTGCAAGCCTTCCGCGTGTTGAATGATTTAGAGTATATGTATGATACATCCAAGTTTGACCTTTGATAATTTACATGGCAAAGGTGAGTTAAGTTGTCAAACAAAAGTATAGCAAGCAAGCAAGTAGCAAGTCACGGCTCGCGACCAAAGAGTCGCACCTCGCGACAAAGGGTTGTGTCCCTTCATGCTTCATAATCAAAGTTTCAAGAGATTAGTTTTCTCTAAAGTTCATCATCATTTTCACATTATTCAACTTTCTAGTTATATACTTGTTCTCCATTGTTCTTTGTTGATTAGAGCATCATCAAAGAAGTTATTCTTCGTTTATCTCAAAAACTTATTTCATGAAACCCATGCTCTTGTGATAGGGGTGAAATATAGTTTTTAGAAAAGTGAGTACACGCCTCGAAGGTTCTCTATTCATTGTTATTTTGTGTTTTCAAGAGAAATTTCCCTAACAATCTAAAAACTATATTCCTATTTGCAAAATGGCAACCATTAGAGAATTGACTACAAATTTCAATAAATTAGACAAGTTTGAGGGTGTTGGTTTCCGACATTGGCAAAAGAAGATATACTTTGTTCTCACCGCACTTGGAGTGGCCTATGTTTTGTCAACCCCAAAGCCAATGGAGGAGGACAACGAAACCTTGGAGACTACAAGGAGAAGAAGCAAGTGGGAGAATGGCGATTATATTTGTCGTGGACACATCTTGAATGGTATGTCCGATGATCTATTTGATATTTATCAATTTTATGAATCCCCAAAAGAGTTTATGGGATGATCTAGAATCTAAGTATATGCAAGAGGATGCTTCTAGTAAGAAATTTCTTGTAAGTAACTTCAATAGTTATCGCATGGTAGACTCAAAGAGTATTATGGATCAATTTCATGAATTGCAAAGGCTTGTTGGCAATTTTAAACAACATGATATCAATGTTGGTGAAACTTACATAGTGTCTTCAATAATTGATAAGTTACCACCATCATGGAAAGATGTAAGAAATTCTTTGAAACATAAGAAAGAGGATATAAACTTAGAACAATTGGGTTCTCATCTTCGTATTGAAGAGGGAATTCGGTTGCAAGATGGACAAGAGGATGCAAATCCTAGTTCTACCACCGTTAACATGGTGGAGGATGATAAGTCCAAGGGTTCTTCAAACCCAAAGAAGAGGAGTAATGACTCCAAAAGTGACAATAAGGGCAAAAAGGTTAAATATGAAGAGACTCCACAACGTGGATGTTGGATTTGTGGCAAGCCCGGTCACTTCAAGAAAGATTGTACTATTTGGAAAAGGAGGATGAGCAAGAAGAAGGGAAGTGGCAACTCTAGCCAATCCCAAGAGAAGCAAGGTAATTTAATGCTTGTGCACAAATATCACTTAATTCATCTTTGGATTATGTGTGTGTGATTTCTGAAATCAATTATGTGCAGGATGATTGTTCATGGTTTATCGATTCGGGAGCATCAAGACATGTGTGCAAGGATAAATCTCTATTCAAAACTTTTCATGAAGTTGGAAATGGAGAAATGCTCTACATGGGAACTGATTCTACGGCAAAAGTTCTAGGTGTAGGACAAGTAGAATTGTTGTTTAGTTCCGGGAAAACTCTTACTTTAAGAGATGTTGTTTATTCTCCGGAACTTAGGAAGAATTTAGTCTCCGGTGCTACTTTGAATCGATTAGGCTATAAAATGGTATTTGAATCAGATAAGTTTGTATTGTCTAAAGGTGGTAGCTTTGTAGGACTTGGTTATCTTTGTGATGGAATGTTTAAACTTAGTATTTGTAATACTTTGAAAGACAATGTGTGTTTATTAAATGATGATTCCTCTCTATGGCATTGTAGACTTGGACATGTTAATTATAGAAAGCTTTATCATATG
The DNA here is from genome assembly GCA_016808085.1 of Suaeda aralocaspica. Lineage (NCBI taxonomy): Eukaryota > Viridiplantae > Streptophyta > Magnoliopsida > Caryophyllales > Amaranthaceae > Suaeda > Suaeda aralocaspica. Next base: position 344,678 of record PYUH01000310.1, on the reverse strand, counting down.
TCTAAGCATGATTTGATACCTCCTTTCAATCAAAACATAGAGAAGTGTAAATCATGCATGTTGTCAAAGATCACAAGAAAACCATTTCCTAATTGTGTTGAAAAGAATACTACTTTGCTTAGTTTGGTGCATAGTGATTTGTGTGATTTTCATAGCACACCTTCCTTGGGTAACAAAAAGTATTTAGTAACATTTATTGATTATTATTCAAGATTTTGTTATGTCTACTTATTGTTTTCTAAGGATGAAGCCCTTGATAAGTTTAAAATCTACAAAAATGAAGCAGAATTGCAAATAAATGACAAAGTTAAAAGGCTAAGAACCGATAAAGGTGGTGAATACTATAATCCAAGTTATTTCCAATCAATAGGAATTATACATGAGACAACCGCAGCTTATACACCGCAACAAAATGGTGTTGCGGAAAGGAAGAATAGGACTTTGCAAGAAATGGTGAACACCATGTTATCCTATTCGGGTTTGAGTGAAGGTTTTTGGGGTGAAGCTGTTTTGACAGCTTGTTATATATTAAACCGTGTTCCTATGAAAGGAAATGTGGTAACCCCATATGAGCTTTGGTATAAAAGGAAACCAAACTTGAATCATTTCAAAGTTTGGGGATGTAGGGCAATTGTAAAAGTGCCGGAACCTAAACGTAAGAGTTGGGTGAAAGAGGTGTTGAATGCAACTTTATAGGATATGCTAGTCATAGAAAATTCTATAGGTTCTATGTTATAGAACAAAAATGATTTTTGGTCGGTTCATACCACTATAGAGTCAAGAGATGTAATTTTTGATGAAATTAGATTTTCATCAATGCCTAGACCAAAGGATGTAATTCCTAGTATCAATGCTCAAGCACTTGATCAAGGTACATTTGATCAAGGTTTGGAAGTTCAATCTCAAATTGAGAATGAGCATCAACCTCAACTCAACTAAGGAGAAGCAAAAGGGCAAGAAAAGAAAAATCTTTTGGCCCGGATTTTCATGTATATTTGATTAAAGGATCAAGGGAAGATATCTCCAAAAAGTTTCAATACATTTTTAATGTAGAGGATGATCCTTCAACCTATGATGAGGCAATGAGGTCTCAAGATGCTCTATTTTGGAAAGAAGCAATTAATAATGAGATGGACTCAATCTTGGGAAATAATACTTGGATTTTAGCCGATTTACCTCCAAAGTGTAAACCAATCGGATGCAAATGGATCTTCAAAAAGAAAATGAAGATTGATGGAACTATTGATAAGTTCAAAGCCCGGCTTGTGGCTCAAGGGTTTACTCAAAAACCGGGTATCGATTACTTTGATACATATGCACCCGTTGCAAGAATCTCCACTATAAGGTTACTAATAGCCCTTGCGGCAGTTCGTAATCTTGTGATCCATCAAATGGATGTTAAGACAGCGTTCTTGAATGGAGAATTAGAAGAAGAGGTTTACATGAAGCAACTGGAAGGCTTTGTCATTGAAGGACAAGAAGATAAAGTTTACAAACTAGTTAAGTCTTTATATGGGCTAAAGCAAGCACCAAAACAGTGGCATCAAAAGTTTGATGAGGTAGTATTGTCCAACGGATTCAAATTGAATATTTCGGACAAGTGTTTGTATAGTAAATTTGATGACAACGGTAAAGGAGTCATCATTTGTCTATATGTTGATGACATGTTGATTTTTGGAACGGATTTAGCACAAGTAGAGTTGTCTAAATCCTTTCTATCGTCTCATTTTTCCATGAAAGATATGGGGGAGGCGGATGTCATCTTGGGAATAAGAATTAAGAGAGAAGACGGAAATTTAGTCTTGTCACAATCTCATTACATTGAAAAAGTTCTCAAAAAGTTCAATGTCAATGTGACCGCTCTTGTTTCAAGTCCTATGGATTCTAGCATAAAGTTATTACCTAATGTAGGTAGTGCAGTTTCTCAACTTGAATATGCAAGGGTTATAGGATGCTTAATGTATGTAATGACAAGTACAAGGCCGGATATCGCCTTTGCGGTTGGTCAATTGAGTAGGTTTACTCATAATCCTAGCATGGAACATTGGCAAGCTATTCGTCGTGTATTGAAGTACTTGAAGAAAACCATAGATTTTGGTTTGTCTTACAAGGGTCATCCTTCGGTTGTAGAAGGATTTTCTGATGCAAGTTGGATCTCCAATATAGATCATTCTTCCACTAGTGGATGGGTATTTCTATTTGGGGGAGGTGCAATATCTTGGACTTTCAAGAAACAAACTTGCATAGCGGACTCTACTATGTCATCGGAGTTCATAGCATTGCATTCCGCCGGTAAAGAGGCAGAATGGTTGAGAAATCTCATGTATGAGATTCCTTTGATTCCAAAGCCGATTTCTCCTATTGTAATTCATTGTGATAGTAGTGCGACTTTGGCAAGAGCATATAGTCAAACATATAACGGTAAGTCTAGACACATTGGTGTTAGACATAGTTATATAAGAGGACTTATCAAAGATAGTGTGATCACAATTGACTATGTGCATACTAATTTCAATCTAGCGGATTGCTTCACAAAAGCACTAGTTAGAGAGAAAGTTGAAAGGATGGCAATCGGTATAGGATTGGAGCCCTTAGTTAATCACAAGTGAAAGAAACTTAACTTGATTCCAATATTACATTGAGACTCAAGTTCAATAAGTTTAATTCTTGTACATTGATGATTGGGAACTTGTTTATTCATCCAAGGTAAATTTCCGGACTGTTATGTTAAAGGAGGTTGTTTATCTTAATAGATCTTGACATTGTGCTTTGTCACAGGAGCATGTTAAGAGAACTACCTATGTAAATGCGAAGTTTGGCCGCTTCAAGAAGCTAAGGGGCGTAGCTTTGATGCAGTAATGAATAGATACGGGACACATGGCTAAAGTGTCAAGCTATTAATGAAGAACAAGTAATTTATCTTGTGTGTATGATATCTTCAAGTTTCCATTATGTATTAAATTGGTTCAATTTTTTTACAACACCATGAGATACGGATTCTTGGAATGTGTATTATACTAGGTGAAAGTTCAAGTCCTTGTACACTTCCATTGATGCGTAAGATTGTATATGTGTTGATGATGATAATGATATTTTCATAATTTATATACTCTAAATGGGGGAGAAATGTTGAATGATTTAGAGTATATGTATGATACATCCAAGTTTGATCTTTGATAATTTATATGGCAAAGGTGAGTTAAGTTGTCAAAGAAAAGTATAGCAAGCAAGCAAGTAGCAAGTCGCGGCTCGCGACCAAAGAGTCGCACCTCGCGACAAAGGGTTGTGTCCCTTCATTCTTTATAACATATATGATATATATATGTGTTGGATGGTAGAGAAGGTTGGTTACATCATATTATTCTCTCATAATCAAAGTTTCAAGAGATTAGTTTTCTCTAAAGTTCATCATCATTTTCACATTATTCAACTTTCTAGTTATATACTTGTTCTCCATTGTTCTTTGTTGATTAGAGCATCATCAAAGAAGTTATTCTTCGTTGTATCTCAAAAACTTATTTCATGAAACCCATGCTCTTGTGATAGGGGTGAAATATAGTTTTTAGGAAAGTGAGTACACGCCTCAAAGGTTCTCTATTCATTGTTATTTTGTGTTTTCAAGAGCAATTTCCCTAACACCGCGCTCTTGAAAGCGCTACATATAGTTGTCCATGAGAAAAACATGGTTGACGAAGGTAAATGCCTACCTCATTCAAAGTCTGTCCTTGTGATTTATTAATTGTCATTGCAAAACTGAGCTTGATTGGGAATTGTCTTCTTTGAAACTGAAAAGGGTAGTTAGAGGAAGCCGATGGTCGCATATTAATGCGTGGAATAAATACTTTATTGCCGATATAAGATCCTGTTGAAATATTGCATATAACAAGGTTGGAAGTAAACTTTTTGCATACCATTCTTATTCCATTGCATAGTCCTGCTGATGGGTCTATATTTCTCAACAACATCACAGGGCAGTTTTCTTTAAGTACAAGATTATGTGGGCTCATTCCTCTTGGACACAATGTATTTAAAAACTCTGGAGGATAAATGCTTTCATTTTCATCAAGTATTGAATCATAACTTTTGTATTCTGCATTTTTGCCAGGAAAGATATTTATGAAAGCTTGATTTATAGCATCTACATCGTCATTCCGAGGGGCAAGGATAGCATATTCTGTGAATATCTTACTATCGCATTGTGATGTATCTATGTGAGAAAATTTCTTGATCAACTCTTCCATTGTGCTAGCTGAATTACCCAGATCTCACATCAATACTTGATGGTAACTAGATCATAGCTTGTTCATGTTGTTGCAGTTTTCCATTGCCTAGATTGAGCAAAAAAGCTGCAAAATTTGAATCTTCTTTGGCTCTCATATTTTGGTGTAAATAAAATCTTGTAAATTGAGGCCACAAGAGAGATGAAACTAAGCTTGCCTCTATTGCTTCATGTTGGGTCTTGTGAGGTACTACTGGTAGCACTTGTCTGAAATCTCCACCCAAAACAACAATTTCCCCGCCAAATAATATATCAGATTGCACAAATCTCTAAGAAGAAGATCCAAGGAGTGTATGCTTGCTTTGTTAGCCATAGGAGATTCATGCCATATAATAACCGTCGTTTGTTTCAGCAGCTCTGCAAGACTCCCTTGTTTTGAAACATTACAAGTTAATGATGTTTCATGGTCAATAGGTAGTTTGAATCTTGAGTGTGTTGTTCTTCCATTGGGTAGAGCAGCAGCTGCTATTCCAGAAGAAGCAATAGCAAGGATGATTTCTCCTTGTTGGCGAACTTTTCCATATAGTGCACAATATAAATAAGTTTTACCAGTTCTACTTGGTCCATCTATGAAAAATGCACCAGGTTTCTTATACTTAACATGCTGCATAATGCATTTATATACTTCCTTTTTCTTCTGGTTAAGATTTTTCCGTTCTTCTATATATTCTCCTGCTACTGGTGCTTTAATAACATCACGAATATCTCTAGTTACTCGTAAACTGGCATTCTGGACATTTTTCAAATGATGCCGATCAAAATCTTCTAGGTTTTTACCCATGTTTTCGAGTAGCTGTTCAATCTTCTCCGCAGTTAATGCAAGCACTTTCTGAGGTTCATGAGGATAAGCATGCTTGAAATCTTCAGATAAAGCATGATAATATTGTTTCCACAATGATTTTGGATTTGATGGATGACTGAAAATTAACAGTGTCACAAACAGACTACGTATGGCACCTGGCATTTGAAACCCCACTGCTTCATCCAAACAATGTCATGTTATTGTGAGGTACTAACTTCCTTTCTAAACATGCTTCTTGAAATTCTTGATATCTAGTTCTGTTGACTATTTTGAGGTCTTGAAAAGATGTTGGAGCAGGAATATGAGCCAACAATGTTCTTAGAAAATAACGCTCTCCTTCTGATGGATTTACAAATGCTAGCCTTCCTATCATTTTGCCCCGTTTTCTATCACGCCAGGTCTTGGCACGATCATCCCACACAAAATGTTTTGGAAAACTCAACATATTTATATTTTGGACCATCTGATCTTTCTTGGTTGATTCTGAAAAATTCAGTTAGGGGAGTCCTCACTAGAGTTGGATCTGGGATTACCTTCTTAAGGTTTTCTCTACCACTGTAATGTACTTGCTGATTTTTATCGGTATGCACATTGAGAACCATCACTGGAGGGTACATCTCATATAAATCAAAACCATAAATCCTCCAAGCTGCTTCTGGAGGTGAGACCCATCGGCCTGACTGAAAATTTCCAATCTCATCAACAACTGCTTCTGCATTAACGCTACCTATATTGAATGAAACTCGATCATGTCCTTTGTATACATACTTGTACATATATTTGACAGCTTAAACGGTTGAGCAAATTTCCACATTGAAATGACAGTCATATAAAGCTAGCAGATAAGGATTGTATGGTATAACCCAACGGTTATCCATATCATATCCTCGTATTCGAACTGTCTCACCAGTATCTGATCTTTTGTATAATGGATATCCATCTTCTTTGTTTGTAGTAAAACTTGCAAAGGATTTAGGAAAGCGAGACTTCCAACATAATTTCCCTTTCTGATTCTTCATACATGGACATTTTGGGTTAGCCTCTCCACAGGGACCGTGCATCATGTGGTTTAAAACAGCAGCACGGAGATGTGGCATTAACTGAGAAGGTATTTCAGCACTTACATACCTGTCAAAATCTTCAAGACATTTTATTTTGAAAGTTGGCTCTAGTATTATGAGAAAATGAGCATGAGGCAAACCTCTTTTTTGAAATTCAACAACGTAAATGAATGTTGCAACTTGTCCATATACCTGTTGCTCAATAATTTCTTTCTTGGCATCAATAAGCTTGGCTCTGAAGATTCTTGTGAGTAAGCCAGGCCTGTTTTGTGCTAATTCTCCATCAGCAAGCTCTGCCTTGATTTCAGGCCAGTTTGGATTACATGTCATTGTAGCAAAAATGTCTTGCTTGCCAAAAGTTTTTACAAGCTGCATTGCATTTAAATAACGTCTTTTTAAATCTCGTGGACCACCAATAAATGATGGAGGTAACACAACACGATGGCCTACATTTGCTCCAGACAGCTCTCCTAGCATCACAATATCAATAAGACCTTGATATAAATCAGCACGAATAGCTGATTGGTTGTTTCTTAGAAAATCTAGCCTTGTGTTTTCGATCTTCACATACATGTCAACAATAAACTGTAGAAATAGTCTACCAGCTACTAAAATGCGGTTACCATTTCTGATCTGTAAAAGGCTGGCGTAATACTCACGACAAGATATCTCAAGTTTCTTATTTTTACGTTGAAATGTCGCAGCTGCACACATAATAGAAAATGATATATATACATTTAGATTTCCTGAACGGTTAACCAATAACATTGAGCACTTCTAAAACTTCTGTAAAAAATAAGCACTCTATAGAAAGCTATGATTTGTTAAGTATGTCATATACCTTTCTCTTCAGCAGCAAGAAGACTCCCTGCATTTATAGCCTGATGTACTGGTGCTAATGTTTCTCTAGTAATTGACGTGGAACTTGAAGCATGATTCCTATTGCCCTGTGATAAACGAGGTATTCCTGGATGCCAACCACTTTCTCCAAAAGGGAATAATAATGGATATTGTAAGGGATCATAACAACCATAATAATGCTTGATTTGATGACTTTTATCTCCTTTTCGATGAACAATAATATACGGACTTACATTTTCCTCAAAGTTTGATTGATCAGGCCATATTGCAGCGACTTCATCTGAAGTTGGAGCATTGAATACACGTTGATCTAGATTTGGATTCTTGTTTATACAAATTGTTGTATTTTCATGAATTTCCAGCTGTTGAAGATTTCTGAAGAATTTAGCATATGAATTTCTCTCCATGACTTTCATGATCAATGCTATCACATCAAATTGGATCTCCTTGAACAAACTTGTTCGTGCCTGAAATTTGGCCTGAGAATCATAAAAATATAACTGCAAGTATTTCGGTTTACCATCACTGGGAAGTAAATTAGGTAAGTAGTGGTAAATCTGACCATGCAATATGAACATATAAATTCCTTTTTTTATTGCATTCAATCTTCCCTACTAGACAGGTAAATGCAAATAAGTTATTGCAAAGCCGTGAATAAAGCTTGAAATTCTCACAATCATTTTGCTTGTCTATAAATAATCTATCTAATTCAGGAGGAAAATGATTTGTTGCCAATCGCACCTCTCCATTGCTGCAACAAAAGGCAGGAGATTCATATTAGAATTTTTTCGCATAGCAGTATTTACAGAAAGTTGGAGCTGTCAGCATTCTTGGACAAGTTGGAACTATTTGGTTAATAATTGCAGCCATACTCCCTGCAAAATCAAATGGTGTACAATAAAATTTACATTGTTTTTTGCAAGTTAATTTTAGAACTTCATACTATAAATCAACTATATAAACTTTCCATTACATTACCTTTATCTGTCACTACAACAATAAATCACTTGGGCCACGTATTATGCCACGGAAATTCTACATTCGTGGCATATTATCATCTAGCCACGGGAAAAAAATATTTTGACATATAACATTAATTACTCATTAAATTTATGCCACGGCTGTAAGTGATGTAGTGGCGAAATGTGGTTATGCCATAGGTATTTTTATTTCTACGTGGCTAACATAAATTTATGCCTCACATTTTGTTTATTTTCGTGACTAATATATGTTATGCCATAGAAATTTTTGTTTTTTGTGGCAAGCCTATATATGGTAATCACATTAATTATATTAGTCTAAAATCAAAAGGTAGAAATAGAAACAATTGTATATGTAATGTTGATTTTTTTATAAATCATTCAATAGAAATTTATCGATTATAAAATTATTAAAATAAGATCATCACCCTATTTCAATTTTATAAAATTAACAATATTACTAATTATACTATTGCATGTAAATGAACTATACCAAATACACCTAAACGAGGAAAAATATTAAATAAATATAATAAAAAAACTTCAAAAAGGCATATTTTAACGCTCGGGTGTCCAAACGAAGCAAATTTTTTTTTCAAATTGATCATTTTTTCGAGCTCTACGTCATTATCCTTCTGTTTGTCACGCCTCTTATGCCAGTTTCGGTCATCTTGTTCACTGGAACTTGTGTCATAGTCACGCCTAGGTTTGCGTGCACTCCTGCTTGTGTTTTCATCACTAGAACTTGATTCAATTTCATCAATTGCGTGATTTTTCTTCTTGGTTTTCGAACTTCCTAACACAAAATTCATCACTTCTTCTAGCATGGTGCGCAATTCCCTAATTTCATTGTCTCTTCTGTTTTCTCTGGTTTGTTCTAAGGACAATCCTCTTTCAAAATTTGCAGGAACTTCGTCACTACCACTTGCCATAGCAATGTTGTTTCAAGTGTTTTGATTAATTAATGAGCACTTGAGTATAAAAGACCTCTCTACCACTACTACATTTAAGAGCAAATGCAACACTCTAATGCAACGGTTGGAGCTAATGCTACGGTCTTATGCAACGGTTGAAACTAATGCAACGGTTATAGCTAATGCAATGGTCTAATGCGAAGGTTAGGGAAAATGCGACACTATATTTTATCTACTGCAACGGTTGCATGAACCTGTTGCATTAGCTTATGTTTTGCGTTGATTTTCCCCTATTTCCCTTTCAATATTGCTGCTCCTCCAATTCGTTATTTTCTTTTCTTCTTAATTGCATACTCCTGCTCCTCTCAAACCCCCTTATTTTATTGCCATTTTCCCCTAATTCTACTCTTCTCCTCTTCCCTCACAAATCCGCCTAACTCCACCGTCACTACCCCCTCGTGTTTCTCCTTTCCACCAACATTCTCCTCCACTCAAAACATCCTTCTCATGCTTCAATTCGATTTTTACATTCATCTAAACCTTCAACAATTTTCATACGTCGTCTCTCACAAGTTTTCCCTGTCCAATTTTGACATTCGTCACTTCCCGCCGTCATTTGTTCTTTGAAGTGCCGCTAACCGTCGTAGCTAAACTGGTATTCGAAAACCCTAACTTTTTTATTTTCGTTTTTTTGCAAGCAATTTTAATTTTTTTAGGTATTATGTTTTAATTTGTGCAACCAATTGTAATCCTAACATTGCTATTCTACCTTTTGTTTGATTATGAAGTTAATTTCCAATCTATTGAAATTTAGATTGAATTTGATTTGCATTGCTTCTATTATGAACGAGTATTTGGGATTTTGATTAATTTCATTGGTTTTCTGAAGTTATAATAACTTTTAGCAATATCACCAAGAAAACACAAGATTTAGTGAGTTACTAGCATTGCAATTGTTGTTATTACTGTTGTTATTGTCGTCTTAGGGTTTTAGGGGTCATTCATATGTTTATAGTCATTTTATGCTTGGCATAGTTGCACTTGACACTTTGTTTTATGGCTATTATTGGGTGGAGTAGTCGCTTTATTGTTGGTGCCTTGTTCTATTTTCAAGGGGTTTTTCGGTGTTGTTTGGGACCAATAATGGTTATCGTCGGTGTTGTTTTGATTGGCCATTGCAGGCTGCTTGTGAGCCATAAGTTCATGTTGTTTTGTGAGAGAGTTGTTGTTGATGTATGGTTTTATGCTTGAGTCTTGATATTACATCGATCTATTGTGACTTATAATTAATGCTTTATTAGTGCTATAAGGCTTTTCAGTACTCACTACTCCATATTTGGTTTCTAAAAGCTTATCATGTTTTAGCTGCTTACTCGCTTGGTTCTAATTTATTTTTATTTTTTCTATCTTTTTTATTTATCAGATTATGTATACATTTATTATAAGTTTTGATTTTACTTTTGATTATGGAAATTTTTTTGTTTCAAATATATTTTGTATCTAAGTTACTATCAATTTACTCAGTTGTAATTTTGTAAGTGTTGTTAGACTATGAGAATTAGTTGTTTTTCGAATGGAGTTGTTGTATTGTTTTCTTTTTATAGTTTGATTAACAGGTTTCATTACATGGTTTGCCAAATTCCAATGATTGTCGGTGTGGCAATTCGAAATAGTCTCTTCTATTATGACTAGTTCACAACTTTATATAGATAACTAGCTTCAATCTTATATTTTCCTTATAGGAGAAAGCTCTTTGTGGCTATTTGTATTAAGATGACTATTTTGTTGAGATGGAGCCTTACATTTTTGGATGATCAAACGCTAAGGGGTTTATAAGGGTCCTTGTGACATAATCTGTATTCGTTGACTCGCCGTTACATGCATATGTTTTTTTGTTATATGTATATTTATCCGCGGGTTTTTGGTGGAAGAAAGAAAAGTGGTTTTATGCTAAGGTTGTTTCTAGCATTACATAGTTCTATATTAAGAGTACTTTGACTATGTTCAAATTAGTCTAATACAAATAGTAGTTTTTTTTTTTTCACTTACTCCATACTTGAAGTGCTTTATGTTATGTGATTTTGGCTGTTACGAGGTGACCTAAACTTCTGCAATGCTCATCTTGATACACATACTTTATCACTCCTCCCCTTCGAATGTCCCTTTGTACTTGTTTTACCATGTCGTTTTTATACANACTACTTGATCAAAATTCCACACTTTATCACTCTTCCCCTTCGAATGTCCCTTTGTACTTGTTTTACCATGTCGTTTTTATACAAGGTTTAGCATAGTTTTTGAGGCCTTTTACTCTACTACTATTGTTGGTTTAGTAATAATCATTCTAATGTGAATATTTTTCTGATAGTATTGTATCTTAAAAAATTACTTATTTATTTATTGTGGTGATGTGCTTGTAGGTTGGTACTATACAAAGAAATGCATAGATGACGAGCAACAACACAAGAAGCATATTGGTGGCAATAATATAAAGAACTTTGTAGTTTTACTTTATTTTTTAAAATTATTGAACAATCGACTTTACTTTGTTGATTATAAATAATAATAGTATGTTTTAGTTCTTAGTATGCTAGTTTTAAGTACAATATTATGTAAAGGTTTCATTGTTTCAAAAGTACATTATATTATTAATATGAATATATTATTTCATTGTTCTAAGATTTGTTAATTGTATTTTATATTATTGGTAATAAATGTCTAAAAAAGACCTCGGTCAATAGAGATTGTTGGATATTAAAGTGTCATATATATGTCAGAACTTGGTATGTATATAGCCATGTAAAATATATTTGCCACAAGATAATTAGTGGCTAGTTTTATTTCTTAGCCACGGGATATTTTGTGGCTAATTGTTTAGTAGCCATAATACTCTTTGGGAAATGAAATAGTTAGCCACGATAGTACTTGTGGCAAACAATTAAATTAGCCATGGTAATACATGTGGCGAAGCTAGTTTTTCGCCACGGGATTATTTGTGGCATAATTTAATATTCATTGGACAACCTCTATTTTCCCATGGCAAAAACATAGCCACGGCCACTTGCGCCACGATAATTATTTAAAAAATTTCCGTGGCAAAACTATATAGCCACGAGATTTTTTTACTTGCGCCACAATTTCTCCGGTGGCACAAGTGACAAATTGTTGTTGTCTTCCTTTGTTTGTGCTTTTTTGAACTAAAATTAGAAGATTTCATTAGCAGCAACAGTAGTCTGACTGGAATTGGTGTTTAACACATCATGGTTTGAGTTATGAGGTTCTAAGGTTGATTGATTCACTGACATGATCACATTATTATCTTCTACACAATGTATACGTGTGCTTTGAAAGACAAATGGTCTCCTGTTAGAAGCTGAACTTGATAGAATATTGAACTGAGGTTCATTTTCAAAAGCAGAATTCTGTACCTTAATTTTCCTTTTCCGTTTCTTTTCACGGTTCATATCATAGCCTGCATAATGTTGTAGAATGGAAATTACAAATTAGCAATTGTAGCTATAGTATCTGAAACTTGTAAAATCTAACCAACATTATTTAGTCTATAACTACATACATCAAATCTGTAACAAAATAATGCAACACTAAAAGTACAGTTTAAACTTAATCTAAAACAGTCATGGCAAACATGAATTGATTAAGACAATATGTAAATCTGAACATGATTTTCCTGACATTAATTATGCATTCCTTCTCTACAAACAACCTGAAATTATCTTTTGCCATAGAGCGTCTTACACTTTTCTATTTAAAGCTGCAAAGTGATATTCTATAACTAATCTAAATTCCTAACATGCAGCTTCCCATTTGCAAAAACATTCTTCTCTTGTAATTTGTCTCTACCTTTCATACAAAACCTTACTCTTATTGTCCTAAGATGCTCTAGAAACAATTTAGACAAACAAACCGATACTAATTACTGCCATAAATACTACTATGAATAACACTAAACTTAATTATGTTTCCTAATCACGCCTCAGACGCTATTCAGGAAATTTGAGTTCTGGAGTAATGACAGCATCAGGTATCATGGTTTGCACTATAGCTGATGATTCACCAATGGTTTTCCTTTTATTTGGAATTGGAGCTTCTGTTGGCATTGGAATTTTAGATCTGCTACTTGTAGGAATCATCTGATCTTGCTCTACTATAATTGGAGAAGGCCCTTGTTCTTCTTTTAGGCCATAAACTTTCTCTTTAAATCTGATATACCTATTACGCTCAGCTGTCAGTGTTGCAAACTGAACTTTCAGAAAATGATAATTGATATCCATAATTTCGAAGTGGTAAAGGAATGCCAAACAGGAAAGAACTTCCTTTGCTAAACTTTGCTTAGCATCATCAATACTTTGTGCTTCATGCCCTGTAAAAGTATGCCTAATACATACACTACCTGGCATTGATATGCTTGTTGTAGCTAAATACACTCCAGGTCGAAGTTGGATTACATCTATTGATGTAAGTGGAATAGTAAACTTCTAAACTACAGCTTTCAGTAATTGTAGGAAATCAAGTTCAACACGATACATACTATAATCTATACCTTCCACGGGTGTAATCTCATAATTTGGGAGCCTATATTTCCTTGATCTATTTTAGCAAACCAGTCTCTTTTGCATCCAAAAAACTGAGTTGCATGTTCATGCCTAACTCTAACATCAAGGTTCATGTCAACAACCACTATTTTAAAGCACTGAACAAGAAATATTGCAGCTTTCATTGCAGCATTTTCTACTGAAGCTTGCAGAGTTGGGCTCTTATTTCCATCAAAGATATGTTGTGCTTGGCTGGTTTTGTTTTGTACTAATACCTCAACAATATTTAACCAACCATAAGGTTGCCTATAGTTAGGCTGGTCAATTTGCAATACATTGCAGATTTTTTCCGGTAGTGGAATAAACGCGATTGCAATTGTAGTTTCAATGACCTCCATCACCTAAATATAAGATTTGAAACTGAAAATGTAACTATTTTGTTATCCTCAATTTATATAATTATCGTAGACTAATTTAATCATAAATCAATTCAATCATAAACAACTTAATTGTACTACAAATAGACATAACATACTAATATTAGTTCAAATAGTTCAAAGATCAATTTACCATACAAAAGGAATACATATGACGCTAAATTATAACATTTTGTAATGCAAAACACAGCAAATATTAAAAAATGGTTGTCCAGAAACATACAGAATCCCACCTTTCATTTGTCTAACATATATTTTGGATTTCAATAGGCAAACTCAACACAATTTTGACTTATAGCCATCATAATTATAAAAGCAGACAATTTCTAGGATCATTTTCAAGTAAATTTAAGTATTATAGTTGTTGTTTGTAAAGGTAATAACTATTATTATAACTATGACAGTAGTTTCTCATGCTCAAGAAAGTATATTCATTGACAATACATTACAATAGCTGCTGTATGCATAGCTGCATTTATTATTTCTCTTAGTTGAAAGTAATTTAAGACTGCTAAAAACCAAAAAGAATTAATAAACTTACAAGCAAATGAAGATGATGCTGCTGCTGAGAAACTGTCAAAGAAACAGAATTTTAGTTTAATATTCTAAATAGTAATAGAACAAGCTACTTATAGCAATATGTTTGACTGAAAAATAAAAGCAGAAAGGAAAGCTTTCCCTCAATTATTTCTCATTGAATACCATGCTTACTATACTTGTTATTTTGTAATTTAAAGTACACAAGGACAAGATACAATATCTACCTATCATATAAGTAAAAGATTGATGAACATCACATTCTATCCTGAAAATTTGGAAAAGTAAGATTTTGTCCTCAATTTGCTCAACTCTATGCTATTTTACTGCTAATCCTACATTCATGTATATCTCACCCTTTCTGCTTCCCACATGAAAGCTCACCAATGATGCTACATCAGTAGTATATCAGTAGGGAAATAGTTTATTAAATTTTTTTGTTAGCTGACAGCAGTCTTTACAACTTAGTTATTTAGTATATAATTATATACCTATTTCTATTCAGTATATATGTTGATTAATGATAAGCTTTATATTTAAATTTATATAATGTGTATAATTTATATAAGCAAATCAAATGTATGCTAATCTGAATTTCATCTGAATATCAATGAGTCAGTTGTAGAGTTGTTATTTATCTGCAGTTGTGTGTAGTATCTAATTTCTGTAAGTAAATAGAATATAAATGTCGATATGTTTATTGCTATAAGTGATGGTTATTGAATTGAATACATTTAAAAGTTACTTTACATAGTAGAGTACCACATTTAACAATAGGTAGTTAATATAAGGATAACATTGATATTCTCCATTCAATTGCTGGCATCATAAGTATAGTATATACAAGATTAAACCACTTATAACATAATATGAGTTCATATGTTTGCAACATTTCAGTAGTTCCAAAATGCTACTAAACTATACGATATAGTGACTAATGTTTCGATATTTAGATGCAAAATGGCAATTCAAATCCAAGATAATGCAATACTAAAAGACTGATAAAAGTTTGTATTGCATTACACAATAAACACTGCTACTCTGCATTTCCATGGCAAAATGAAACAGCTGAAACTCTCCACTCAAGAATCCCATGAAATGTTAAAGAAAGACTTGGTGTGATTTGTATAGCTATTTTTTTCTTTTGCAAATACTTCAATTTAGCTTCAATTAGAGCTCTGTTATCATGTTAAGCAAATGGTTTAGAAGTTGATTTAGGATGCATTCTTCATAGCAAATTTTCAAACCATAACAATCACAATAGCAAGGAAATAATTATCCAAGAGAAAAGTAAGTATTACCTTATAATATAATTCCCACATGTCTTCAATAGACATGCCAAACAACACTTCAACATGTTCTGTGAAGAAAGTCAAGTGCAGCTTTTCAGTTCCATTCACAATGAGAGCAGGAAACACAGCCCTAGAACTGGAACAACATATTTAAGTTCAGTATTGAATACATATTAAGTTGTTGGTGCATTCAAAGATATAAATGGATTTAATGATCACCTAGGTACAGACAGTACATTGTCTGAAGTACAATGAACACAGTAAAATTTGGTTTGGATTGACTATTCTGCGCGCGACAAAATTTTTGACAGCCAACATAAATATACAACTCTTCCAAGCTTGCTTCAGGCATGAAACCCTCAATATCATAATAGGTATGTTGCCATGTATTTTTAGCCTAACAATAAAGGCAATACCATTTTAACAAATATTCATGTTATATTAATAAATCTAAACATATCAATTGTATTCACATTAGATTGATTAATAAACGATAATGGCATAATGACTGGTCTTTTGTCAGGCTGATGTATCCGGATTAATTGGTCGACTTGTTCAGTTATTTCTCTGCAGCTCTCATTTGCCCTATAATATAAAAATAAGATGCTTTGTCAAATATCAAATGCATTGTGATTGTAGCAGAAGAAGAATTCTATATTTAACCTTGAAACGTATATAAACACTTAATAAATTTGCATACCAATCACTCAGAAAATGAGCAGAATCTGTCATCAAGCTAGTATCTACTTGAGTGGCAATTGTTTGGTAAACCCTAAAAGAGAAGTCATAATGCACAGAAAAGATTATTTTAATAGTATAATATGTATTGTAGATAATTCCTAAATAACATACATACCATTATCAAAACGGCCTACTAATGCAGTTATACCAACAACTGGCATTCCGGTAGCCGCGTAACTAATGGAACCTAAATGCTCCTCAATAGTATCAGACAACAAAATAATTCGCAGCGGGCGATCATAGCTGTAGAAAACAATTATGTATATACAATCTATTGAACAAATTGACTTTCTATAGTCACATAAATAACAACAATAATAAGCATAAATAGATCACCTATAATCACTAATGTAGAGATCTCGTGCAGTTACATCTCCATTCTCTTCTTGACAAACTAATTTTTTTTTCAGCCACATATATAAGAACACCCATAACATCTGCAAATGTAGCTTAAATTTAGTAATATAATTTATTTTGTACACATACTTGAAAATAATTTTCAAACAATACATACCATATAAATCATCACTCGTTATATTCTGAGGTATTGTAGCAATTGATTGATATTGTTGTTCAGCTAAACCTGGAAGCACTACATTATTTGCATCAGTATTCTCCGGAAGTAATCCATGGGAAGTAGCAAATCTTCAATGTCGAGATTGGAGAGCAGGTATATTTGTAAGGGTAGCAGCCAGAAAAAACTTATTTGCATTAACCCTGTAATTATACATCTCATTAGCTAAATGCTGAAAACTAATTTTACATACATTGCTAACATATATAATCAGTAACCATTTTTTGCCTACCATGAAATTAGAGCATCAGGCAAACCACCTGTTGGTACCTCAATAAGTGTTGTAGTCTTCGTGTGTGTCAATGCAAATCTTGTATCCACTTAATAAAACAAATATTAGATTTTTTCCTATTAACCTATGAATACATTTTATATGCTAAATAATCTGCTTTGAAAACTTATACATATTAGGAAAATTTATATTACCATTACATGAGACAACACACAATGCTGTTAAACCTAATACAAACAGTGTATTTGCTGAATCTCTAAACAGCAGATGGTTCGCTTGCATGAATTCGTTCCAGATAATACATGTGAAAGGTTTATCACAACTACAATCCCAAAAAGATCATACATCTTTTCATCAGTAAATTAAGACACGAAATCAAATAACAACCATGAAAAAACCACCAATAGTCAAATAAATGAATAACCTGTCATCAATTATATACACCTCACGCATTACTTCAGTTCCACCTCCAGGATAATCAACAACCTTTACATCCGAAACATACAGCACTACTACTGCAATGTCTGTATATAATTGTGAAATAAATCAATAAATAAACTACCAATCTGACGTATGAGCTAAATATTGTATTCAAATTGCAAATTCCTAAACCTAAATATCATTACCAAAATGTTGAGAACTCCCTATCTCTTTTGGAATAGTTGCAAAGCATTGATATGAAGGAACTGGCTGAAATTTATTTTCACATACAACCTCATCAGACACAACGCTGATCTTGCATTCTTCATTTAAACTTACAGTCATATGTTGCTATATAGAGTTAATTGCTTCTGCAACGCTGTTACATGATGCTGAATCAACTTTGACTTCTTTTCGAGATTCAGTTTCAAAATTCTACATTTAAACAACAACATGATATATTAACACAGGGATTACATACAAAATCTATACATGTAAATAAGTACGAAACAACAAACGTACTAATCTTCTGTGAACTTTCCTATTTGGCCATCCCTTTGAAATTCTTTTCTCAATCTGATATATAGACAAGTTTTCCTTTGTTTCAGTTAACCATTTACCATTGCGATCTACCCTAGAATATACATATATATGTATATGTAATATTATGCATATCAACCTAGATTATAACAAGCAACTATATATCAATTAAAAGCTACATACTAACCAAGATTTCAATCGATCAACTATTATTCCTTTAGGAAACTGAAAAACTCTTGAAGTTTCTGTATTGCCCAACGCAAATTATGCAACGTCTTATAGTTACAAACATTAGTAGCAATCAATTACTTTAATAGTCATATTAATATACTAAAAATAATTAAGAACAATAGGAGTATTACTAAAAATCATGAATTACCATTGCATGATAATCTACATAAATGGGTAATTCCTAATATTTGCCATGTTTCAGATGACATCTTTGAAACCTCATATACTCCTTCCAAAAATTCATTTGTAGCAACTAAACGCAGAGGCGTAGCAACACTGCAATATAATTCAATTAAAATAGTAGATAGTGCTATCAGTAAACAATATTAATAAAATACTTTAACAAAGTTCAGTATATAATCTATAGCCACCTTTGATCTATCAAATATATATCACGTAATGCATCAAATTTCCCATCAATCTGCTGGTGCTCCCTACGCTCAGAAACGTACAATGCAATTCCAAGAACATCTGTAACAAATAAAACATGAGATCAATCTGGTATTATGATATATGCCTTCAAAATCTACAAATAACAAAGACAATAAAACATTAGATACCATAAAGCTCTTCTGTTGAAGGGTCATTAACAATTGCTGAAATAGTTTTGAAATTTGGAAGAGCTTCAGCTAAACTTGTGGCAAGTGTAACAACTTCAGACTTTGAAAATAATGGATCTGGTGGAGTACATGGTTCAAAAACTATTGACCCTAATTCAGCAGGAACCTGATTCAAGATAATGTGTTTAATTATTTAAGCATCATCTTTAAGCATAATTAGAATTAGTGTAAATCTAAACACACTTGATGCAAAGAGATATGCTTATCTGTCACCTCCAATGCAAGCAAATCTCTCTTTTTATCAGCAAGCCAGTCCTTTTGCTTAATAATCCTGCAACAAAATTAGAAATCTACAAATTTAGTTTTCTGGGTGACAACAAATAATAAGTATTTTCATACTCAGTATATCAAATTTTACAAATGTATAGCAACTTTACCAGTTAGTAAATATCTCAAGTCTCATTTCCCTAGGAAGTATACCTACAGAAGTATTAGGAGTATGGGTGACTGCAAATCCTACATAATGCAATAATATACATAGATTTAGAACAATTTGAAAACATTTAGCCACATGATGAAGAACAAGTATATATTTCTGAAACAACTACCATTATATGTCGTTCCAGTCAAATGAGTTAATCCTACAATACTCCCTGTTTCAGCAGCCGAGACCAATAAACCACCATGTGCCCGCAGAAATTCATTCCAAGCAATAAAAGGCAAAGGCACTTTGCAGCTACAAGCGATATACCAACACACAAATAAAAAAATGCTAAGCAATAATAATCATAACAAACATACCTACTAATGATCTTAATAAAAACCAATATACCTGTCATCCATTAAATAAACCTCGCGTAAAACATTTCGCAAACCAGAAACCTCTCCAATAATGCGAGGCTTTGAAACAAACAGCACAAGAACAAGAACATCTACAAATATAAAACACAAAACAATAACATTTCATACATCACATGTAAATGAACCTAATTTTTCCTATCTAATTGGTTACCAAAATATTACTAACCATAATTTATTGCAAACAATGGATTATGATTAATAGTGGATATCCTCTTATAATGCAACAACATCTCTGTTGGAGTAAGAGTATAACAACTCCCCTTCTTTTCCTTTTCAACTACATATTCTACCAATAATCCTCCTTCCTCAGTGCTATTCTCATCAAGCATAGATTCAATTTTTAATCTCTTCGAAACTTGTTCAGAATTTTCCAACATCAAACAACCAACACACCAAATTATATCAATTTTTCAACTCTAAAACTCATCACAAATCCTAATGTAAAATTTTAGAATTTGCAAACCAGCTATTAAATTCCAAACAATACAGAAGCAAATTGTCCTTTCTTATTATATACTAATAGCAGTATTATAACTTCATATAAGCAACAAAACTGACATCTACAAAGACCATAATGTCATCTTGCTATATTTATACTCCACGGCTTCAAATAGACACAACAAGGAATCAAACATAAGGCATAAATTCCCACCTAAGACAAGCAAATTAAGCAGACACATCAAAGTATCAAACAGCTTCACAACTTCACAGCAAAGTATATCTCATAAATATCTATATTTACAATCCACAATTTCAAACATAGACACAACAAAGTAGCAAACAGCTTCAATTGAATTTGAAATACATAACTGTTACAACATACCATCTCTATTGAAAACCCAAATCTAGCAAAAACACATAGCAAATTCAACTTCAGAAACAACAACATATGAAACAGACCAAATAATAAATATCCAAAACACACCACAAATTCTATCACAAACAGATAATAATATAATAAATATAAAACAAGCAAATTAAACAGACATATATTTGGGATGAAAAGAACATAACTTCCATTTAGAAATATACTAAAATTCAGAACATACTACAAAGTTCATCAAAAACTGAATTTCTAAAAAAAAAAAAAAAAAAAAAAAAAAAAANAAAAAAAAAAAAAATTTAAAAAAAAAAAAAAAAAAAAAAAAAAAAAAAGAGAAAAAAGGCTTAACATCTTTTGTAGACAATATGATAGACTGCACTGGAAAGCAAGTTATCCCTACTGATTTTCCTTGCTGTAGTCAACATTTTAGTACACAACAGTCCAACACCATGCCTCAATTTCAGAATTTAATAATTGGAAAAAAAAAATACAAAAAGCTACAAACCATAAAACAAGGAGAGCCACTCTTTATAGATAGATAACCCATGCTTCTTTGTAGTTATGATAATGATAATTATACAGATCAATCCAACCTACTTATCCATAAAATTAAGATCAACAACAATGCAATCAAAAACCAAATGCAAGCGTCAAAGAATTGCAAATTCCCAATTCAAATATAAAAAAAAAAAAAAAAAAAAAAAAAAAAAAAAAAAAAAAAAAAAAANAAAAAAAAAAAAAAAAAAAAAAAAAAAAAAAAAAAAAAAAATTATACAAGCATAATAGCAAAATCAATTGCTGGACTAAACCAAATTAACATTTCAGCCAAACAATCTCTACACAAACTGTACAATACTAACAAATCACTATTGCTAACAATAAGCACATCTCAATTCTAAAGCAAATCAATTTTTTGCAATAAACAAATCAAACCAACAACTGTTACTATTATACATTAGCCAACATCTAAATCGTCTATTCGAAACATCTAAAACACAAAATTGTAACACCAAATTAACATTCCTTTTTGAAAAAAGGGTAGCATAAAACTCAAAACAAACCAAATCAGCCCACGTATTCAGTTGTTTTAGGTAATTGCATGCAATGAAATAATACTCAAACAAATCAAATCAACAACTCTTACTATTATACATTAGCAAGCATCTAAATCAGCTACTCAAAACACATAATTGTAACACCAAAAGGGTAGCATTAAACTAAAAACAAATAAAATCAAAACAAATCAAATCAAACCAGCATATATATTCAGCTATTTTAGATGTTTGCTGCATACAATTTAGCTGAAATCAGATGTTTGTGACATCTAATAGAGTTCAATTGGATGTCTAGGCATTCAATTTTGCTGAAATATGTGGCAAAGCATGCGACAACTCATGAAGCACCGAAAGCACATGAATGCCCACACAATGCCACGCATGCAAAAACACTGCTCTACTGTTCACTTTCTCAACAGTGTTTTGAGAACCATGGTTTTTAAGATGTATAGATTTAAATTGGCTCAGGTGCTCAACTGCTACACTGCGGGTAGTCTTTGGTCCCAAATGTCTCGTCTTTAAGGTTGGTGGTCAATTTCATACTATAGTTTTGTAATTATTGATTTGATGTGTATATATGTAAACTTTGTGACTTGATAGAATGTATAGGGACTAAAGGGAATACAAAATATTTTTTAATTAAATTGCGCAAATGATACGCTAAACATCGATGTCATAAGATAAACTTGTAAATGATGGTTTGACAAAGTATTAATTTAGAGTTATGTGAATGCTTTTGCAGCCAAGGAAAGAATTTCTCATAGGCACTTAGATGTAAAGTTTGATTGTTAACTAAAGATAGGCATGTACATGAGTCGGGCTAGCACTAGGTCCAACTCGGCTCAACACAAATTGGGCTCGCTATAGGGGATCTGGCTCCAAAATGTTTTAGCCACCTTCCCCAAATCGTTTATAAACCGAATTATACCTAAACATTTGGTTAAGGAAAGGTGAAAGATTTTGTGGGTGTTTTTATTAAAAATAACGTAGTGTTGGAATTTTAGCCGTGCTGGCACGATAGCGTTACACAACTTGTCACACTAACAGCGGAGCGTAAAACTAAGTTTGTCGCACTACACTTGGCCTGAAAACTTTGTAACGTTACAATGTTAGCACTGCTAAGTTTGTAACACTATACTATTTTGATTATTTCGAGTGAGATAATAATATGAATATAAACAATGCCAGTAAGGATTCGCAAAAGAGTTTTTAGTACTCATAAATTTCGTATTTATATTAGTTGCGAATGCATGGGACAAGAATACAAGACAATAATCTAATTTGCACGATTTACCCCTTCAATCCAATGGATATGACTACAAATTATAATCTTGCGAATCAAAGATTAGACTAATATAGTGGAGTGCATCATATTAGCCCATAAGCGGTCGACTTACTAGTATTCTCTCAATTATACACAAGTTATATAAAGAACCTCAAAATAATAAATTTTGAAGTGAAGTCAAAGAAATTATTACTTTTAAAGTGAAATCACATAAAACTAATTGATTTAGCCATACCAGGATTAATTCAAACTTCATACCATGATACAATTTGTTGAATCACTACTAAAAGCTAAGGAGTATTTTGACTCTTAAGTCTTGACAAGCGTCGATCTTTTTTGGGGACTAATTTTCGTGCAAAACCTAATTAGACAAAGCCGCTAGCTTGTTTTTAGAAAAAGCCACCCGCCTTGGACTCCACAAACTACAACTACAGCACAACGAACACCTCCATCACCAAATTCTCAACCATTTCTCTTCAATCATATATGAAATTCATCCCTTTTTTCCATGAATACATAAAAATTATTCAATTGATCCTCTCTTATTTCAATTTATAGTGTAAGTCATCGGCAAGCAAATTTGGAGAAGGTCCAGATATTGGGGTATGTCCAAATATTGGCAAGCGATGATCCGAACGGTATTGTTGGTTTGTGGTCGCGCATTTTTTGTTGTGAAAACCAAAAACACAAATAGCTTAATAATACGCTCAATTTTTTCCGGTGTCAACTGTTGACCAGTGACCACGTTAGTTATAGCTTTCTTGTCATCCTCTGCGTTATAGATTGTACTTTCTCTTGCTATTCATAATACAATACTTAGAAATGATTTTTTTTTTGAGGCGATGAGAAACAGAGAATCTACAAACTAAAAAGAAAATAAATAATAATGATTTAAACTAAACTGTATGTAAGAGCAACGTCTTTAATTAGGAAAAGACAGCATGGTTATAGATTTTTCATAACTTCAACCATTCCAAAACAAACTCAACTTCGACAAGTATTAAGAACACATTATAATAAAGACTTTAGAACCTCAAAAATATTAAATTAAATTATAATAAAGACTTTACAATCCAAAACAAACTCAACTTCTCTGGATTCGGGGACGAGGGTAAGGACAAAGTAGTTCACAATGTCCCCCCGCATATAGCGGTCTTTACTTGGTCTCATATGTAATTTCATGATTATAATATTGAATTATTATAGCAATCATATTTTCAATTTATCCCAAAACACATAGAATTTTGCTAGCCGAGTTTAATTAATGCACGCATAATTTGCTAATAACATGCATTGGGTGATCACTTTAGGATTAATCAACATTAATGGGCACATAAGTCGTTTGTCCAAGATTAAACTTTACTTTAGCGAAAACATGCGTTCCAGGTCTTTTAATTAAACATGGATTCTATGTGATTAAAAGAAATAAAACAATTAGCGTGCATAATCACATAGAACAACCTAAAATAATGTTTCTACTTAAGGTTGATTTTAATTGAAAGTCAAACCATAATTAATTAATATTACACGATATGAATTAAGCATGGTCAAATATCTAATAAAGAAATTAAATCACATAAACTAACTCAATTAGTTGAAGAACTCAAGATGTTGATGTCGGCCTCATTTAAAGTACCTTGCGTGCGGCGGTCAAAACAACTTCTTTTGATTGATGCTTGAAGAAGAACTTTAAATAGAATCATTATAATAACAACATTAATGTGTTTGGGAGATTAATTAATTTCTTGAACGCGTTTAAGGTTGCTTAAAAAGTATTTTTGTAGAGAGAGAGAGAGAGATTGGCACGAATTACGAGAGAATGCACGAAATTCGAGATTGTCAACATGCCCTGAATGGTCGGACAAGGTCATGTATTTATTAGAGCTATTAAAAACTGGCACGACTCGCCAACTCGACCCGAACTCGACACGCCACTAGCGAGTATGGGTCGAGGACTTCAACCCGTTTAAGTACACGGGTTGGCACGACTCGACCCGCCTAATAAGCGGGTAAGGTTAGGGTTTAGGATGGTAACCCGTTTATCAACCCGTTTAATCTAAACTGAAATATAACCTAATACCTGCACACAATCGAGCATTTGACTTTGCTGCTACTGCTACTATATTAATTAATATTGATGTATTTGGAAGTTGGAACTCTAATTACCTAATTGTTATTGATGTATTTGGTTTGTTAGTTGTTATCTTTCAACAATTCGCTATTTGTTTTGTAAAACTAATTTAAGTACTACGTACTAAGTTACTTACTAGTAGTACTAGACTACTAGTTACTATTTAGGACTTTTGGAGCTTTTGAACTTTGATTATGGCATAATTTTTGAAGGTTTGAGCATTTTGAGAATTGAGATAACTAGATTACTACTCTTAAAAATTAAAAGTACATGAGCTAAATAGGTTAAGCGGGTTGTGCCGGGTTAGCCGGGTACCCGGCGTATCGAGTTAGAGTTGGGTTGTGTGACCCTTTTAACTAAACAGGTAGGGTTAAGGTTAAGGGTGTCCAACCCGTTTAATTGCCAACCCGACTCGAGAATGACACGGCACGACTCGTTTAACAGCTCTAGTATTTATAGTGGAAGGGGTAGGAAAGTCGAGCGTACGAGCACAGGAGCGCCCAGCGGGCGCTGGGGCACTCAAGCTGAGCGCTAGGGCACTCGTGTTGAGCATTGTGGTGCTCATCGAGCGCTATGGGTGCTCATGCTTCGATTTTTGGAAGTTTTTGATTGTTTTCTCAATTCTAATATTCGACCCTTCTGAACGTATGTGCACCTAATAGGCGCATGTACGCTCACAAGATCAAATTTTTAAATTCCATATTTCTGATATTTACTTTCATATTTCAAAATTCACTTCCATATTCCACTTTATACGCTTTCATAAGTCTAAAGTTGCCTTATTCTTTACAGATCCTTCTAGAATATTCTAGAATGTTCGTCGTACTTGACCATATTTGTGCGCTTAATCTATTTTCTAAGTCATCAAAATAAAATATTAAAACAAAATAAAATAAATTAAATTAAATTAAACTAAACTAAAATAAACTAAATTAAATTAAATTGAATTAAATTAAATAAGATTAAATTAAATTAACATCAAGGAAACTAATTTAAGTGCATTTTGACCATCGGAACTTATCATCGGCGTATTCCGATAATGGATTTGGTTTTCAAAAAGTTCGGGGGTGTTGCCCCACAACCAAGGCGCGCATTTCACCCCTAGACCCCGACTCACTGAACGAGCAACGGGACCAACGTATAGATTATGGAGTGGGATCCAAATAGGTGAACGCCGTCTAACATTCGACGCACAAATTTGTTTATTCTTTTCAAGCAATCAAATTCAAACGTTGGACTTATTGCGACGTGGTACACTTTATCATCGGCTTTTAGGTGGGACCAAATGTAGGCATCTACACTATTGTATTTTACACATCTTACTTTTTACCAAATCTATGTCCAACCTTCCCCTTGAATTTCTCAAATTTTGTGTTACACCCCACTAACAAGCTCCTTCCCTTTCTCCTGTCTGCTATGCTCTTCTCATCCCCACTAGTTGGTGGTGTTTGGATCTCCTTATCAGATCCATCCACATCAGAAGCTATCCTATTAGTTTGCCTCTCAACATTTACTTACCTCACTAAATTTGATTAACCTCCGAATCTAACTTAATGAACTTCTCTCTGAACCCTAATAGCTACTTTATCTAGATTATCCTTACGACCCCTTACCCTCTCTGTGGCTATTCTGCACTCATCATTACTTGTATCAACTTTTGGTGCAATTATCTCCTCTAAAGCTGGATCCACAAACTCCTCTTCCTCATCAGAAACCAGGTCATCAATAAATTAATCAAACTCCTTCTCATCTACCACACTCAACTCCTCATCTGGCCTATACTCAAGGTCAGACTCATCCTTAGATGATGTGCAACTAGTTAGCAATTCCTTCAAAGTTAATGGACTTTCAGGCCTCTCATCATTACAGTCATATAAATTTTCGCATCTCTCACCATTATAGTTTATGTAGAGGTTTGTATCCATTTCATCTTTTATTTCTCTAGCGAATTTAGCCTTAGAAATTACTCCCTCCGTTTCATTTTATTCTTTGCATTTTGACCATTATCACTATTCACACATTACACTTTAACCATTATTTGTACTTTATATGTAAGTATAAACATATTCATATGGGATCTTGTTTGATTCGTCTTGTATTACCCTATAAGAATATCAACTATTTATAATTTTTACAAGTACAAAATTAAAGATATAAGCGTCATAAGATTCGCAATGACAAATGTGTAAAAATGAAACGCAAAGAATAAAATGGAACAAAGGGAGTATATTATAATTAATTTATTAAGTTCACTTCTCATAATAGTATAACTAAGTAAAGTAAAAAATATAATTTAACATGCATTTTAAGTTGTATAACATACAATGTTTAATCCGTGTAATGGGAGCTAACCTAATTATAAATACACCTTGTTTGGTTTCCAGCTTTTCAGCTAATTTTGGTCAAACAACCAAAATACTTGTTTGGTCATTCGCTTTGTACATTGACGTAAAAGCTGGCTTTTCAGCCAAAAGCTAGTAAGAGTAGTTTTTCTTTTGCCTTTTATCTTGTAAGCTATTAATTTACCATTACACGTTTTGCTAATGCGGCCTAAGAACATACTACGTAGATAGAGTAAAATAAGTACGTCCTCAAAGATCATTTTACATATAAAAGCCAACCACCAACAACCTTTTTATTTTTTGTGTGTGCAAGACAACCAACATGTAGTTACCAACAATTAAGGGTGTGCAAAAAAAATCCGAAACTGAATTTCTAGATATCCTGGTTGTAAAACAGGATACCGAATCGGAACCGGAATGAAATTTTTAAAATTATGATTCTGGATTTTTCAAAACAAAAATCGGAATACCAGATTTTTACTCTTTGATCTGATAATTTTAGAGAATATTGAAGCGCGTTAAAAAGAGATTTGTTTAAAAAATCTGCATCTGGAATTCTGATTTTTCAAAACGGGTATAAATAAGATTTTTTGATTCCAAAAAATCAGACATCATAAATTTTAAATCGATAAATTATGATATCCGAATTTGTAAACTCCCTACCAACAACTAACATCTAAGAAATTCAACCTATACAACCAACCTGATGAAACAACCAGCAGTAGCCAACTAGCAGTCAATTACCAGATGAGGACGTAATATAACATCTAAGCAATTAGTTGGGGATCATTTGACATGAGTAAAAGCCTGTTTACTTCAGCTGAATTGAATTGAATTGAACTGATTAGAGCCGAACGAAACCGAACTGAACTAAATGGACCTAAACTGAACAGAACTGATTTTAAGCAAAATTATAGAAGAGCTGAAATGATTTTAAGCTGAAGTAAACAGACCCTAATAATTCCTCCTATCCAGTTTATTCTTTACGCTTTCTATATTTGACGTGGTCCCTTTTCTTTTGCGTTTGCATTATTTCCTTTAAAAACACTTTTCTTTCCGTAATTAACCATAATCAACATTATATTTTCTTTTTCCTTAAAAATCTCAACATATTAAACAAATACACTTCTCACTATCCCAATTAAGATTTTTAATTTCATATTACTGCATTATGCCATGTGGGAAGGTCTCACCAATATAGCGCCAACTTTATATCCAAAAATATAGTTGCAACAAGGATTGAACCGATGACTTCTTCTATGTCTTCCTAACCAATTACCAACTTAACCAGATATGTGTTGTTCTCAAACAATATTTTAATTATCTCCCTCATCATAATGAAACGTTAGGCACATTAGTTATTA
This sequence comes from Suaeda aralocaspica, assembly GCA_016808085.1. NCBI lineage: Eukaryota > Viridiplantae > Streptophyta > Magnoliopsida > Caryophyllales > Amaranthaceae > Suaeda > Suaeda aralocaspica. The sequence goes on along the minus strand of PYUH01000310.1, from coordinate 315,803 downwards.
TGGGCACCATTTACATAGGAGCAAAGACTTCGAGTACTCTATTATCCAAACAAATGAAGAGCATACCCCAATGGCAAAAAATGAAAAAAAAAAAATAAATAAATAAAAAAAGCAAGCAATGACAATCTTATAGAAAGAAGACATGACAATTACAATTTACCTCCATCAATAAATGATATTAGGCATGGAATAATTTAACTAAATGTTATAAAATAGAGAAAATAAACAATATAAGAAGGAAAATAGTAAATAATATATAATCTCATTCTCACACTATTCTATGAGACAGTATTACATATTTATACACTTGATCATAACTATGCTAGTAACTTCTCCAAAAAAATTGAAGAGGCACCATAATGTCTTGAGGGTTATATAAAAGTTAAGACACAGGAAGTTACAAGAGAAGGTGCTATAACACAAGATGTTACTAGAGGAGAGTAAATAATATAGGGATTACAAAGGAGTAGTTACACATGGGGATAATGGACTGACATAATAATTTTCGATAACACTCCCCTTTGGATGTCCATTATTGAAAAGTCAGCCTCGTTAAAACCTTACTAGGAAAAACCCTGTGGGACAAAAACTTAGTAGAGGAAAAAGAGTACATCACTTTCATTCGTAATATGCTTTAGGATGTTGCCTCGTTAAAAACCTCACCAAGAAAAACTTAATTTGGGACAAAATCATGGTTAAGGAAAAAGAGTGCAACGCATATTTTCTCCCTACGATTAATGCATAACTTGAGATCTTTCAGAATAATGAACCTCCTAATGAGTAGCTTCACATTTGTAGGAGAATAACTTCTAATTCTTTGACCGTTGGATTTAAACCTTCAATATGAGTCTTCTTCATTTTTCCATAATCTTTAAAATAGTACATATGTTGTTTTTACCGTTACTTTATATTTGTTTCAAGTTGCCATAACCATTAAACTTATGTCTTCTTATGGAAGTCATATGAAATAACTACTGATAATCAAATATTAATCACAATTGATATGACTTATGGCAACTCTTTTTATATTATCAAAACGTTATGCAATAATCTTATATAAATTAGTAACAACATTTAAGTAATTATATTCTTTGCTTATGGTTCTTCTGGAACATGAGAGAATTATTCTTACCGCAAATTAATGCAAAAGTTCAACTGATCAATGAATTCAAAACTTATTATCTCTCATATACTCAAACTTCAGGTTGAGCATTGATAATTTAGTCATCAATAATTGAAATATCCCACATTTTCACGTATTTAAACAAAATATTTTTGTATTTCATACGTATAATCTTCGTATTTATTCGTATAATTTTAATATTTTTGTTGAAAATTATGTTCAATAGAAGTATTAAATAAAAAGGAATTAACAAAAATGTAGTAAATAATAAAATCTTGGTTAAAAGTATTATTTGTGTTCTTAAATAGTATTTTTATGTTTAAAAATATTTTAAAAGTTTCTAAAAATAGATTTTAAAGGTTTCCTAATTTACTTAGGAGTGTTTATGGGCCTCACCAAAATCCTACTTTGGGGCCTATAAATACCCTACAAAACCTAAAATTCCAAACTTTTCCTGATCATACTAGTCAATTAGGATTTCAAAAATTTAGAGAGAAAAGGGAGGGAAAAAAAACTTGCAAGTTCCGCCAAAAAAAAATTCGGAAGTTTAAAAAAAAGAGAAAGTCGGAAGTTTCAAGAGAAAAAAAATTTGGAGTGTGCCTCGGGATCCGCGCCCAGCCGGACCCCACCGCCGGCCACAGCACCACCGCCGCACCGCCGGACTTCCTCCCCTTCATTTAGTATATTTCGAACCTTTTATTAGAAAAAAAAACAATTTTACTTTTTTATTTTTAATTCAATCTTGCAAATTTATGATTATAATTATGTTTATCATGTTTTTTATAAGTTTAATTATGTTTTTATATAAGTATGAATTGTTTTTAAGGCATGAATTAATTTTGGTGGTCATGAAATTATAAGTTAGGGTTTGAAAATTTATAAAGTTATGATTTTTATGAATTTTGTGTTCCAAACTTTAATGTTATGATCATAGACTATTTGTGGGTGAATTTATGATGATGTTATTAAGTTTAGATTGATTTTTAAGAGTTTTAAACTTGTTTTATAAAGCTGTCCAAATTTTATAATCATGAATTTGAGTTGAATAAATATTGTAAACATGTTTAAACATATGAAAAATTGTTCTAAAGCCTAGATTGACTTCATAAACATGTTAATAGATTGTTGAACTGTTTTGACATGAAATTATGATGTTTTCATAAGTTTTTCATGACTTTAAGTTTAGAAATAAATCTGAAATTCTAATAAAAACAAGTTAAGTTGAGTTTAAAGTATCCAAATTGCACTAGTATGATCACACATCAATTCTATGATGAAATATATAAATTTTAGTATGTTTTATGATGTTTAAGAGTGATTTTAAGCATGTTTGACATGCTGTCCNTTTTATGATGTTTAAGAGTGGTTTTAAGCATGTTTAACATGCTGTCCAGATTTTATAAATTAATTAAATAGCCTTTTAAAGTATGTAAATAGCATAAATTGATCATGTAAGTAAGGTAATACATTATATGATCGATTTTTGTGTCATTTTCGGAAGTTTTCAAGGAGTTTTGATAAAATTTAGTTTGCTGTCCACCTTTCTAAAGTGGCATGAAAATTTTATTAAGGTTTTATAAAGTACAATTAAGTCCCGAAAACTAAGTAGAATTGCAGTAGAGAAGAAAATTGAGGTATGGAATTGAATAGAGACCAAATAAGGAATGTTTTGGACAAAGTTTCCAAATTTAGAAGTTGGTTAAGGTTGTTGTAGAATTTAGTCAACAAGGTTTTAATTTAGTTCGGTTTTCCTTGTGTAGGAGATTTTGATTTAGTCCACTTCTAGAAGTTGTGGCGGAGCACAACTATTTTACAAGGTACGTAAGTACTAAAGGCATGAATCTTGTTTACATGAATCTTGTATGCGTGTTCTGGATCATGAATTTATATGCATGACAAGTTGTTAGTAGCATGTTTTTAATGTTTAATGGCATTCCATGTTAAATAGAAAGTTTAATTTTCATAAGCTTGAATTGGAATGTTCTGATCAGTATAGTTTGGCCAACAGTTGTATGAATAAAGGAAAGAAGTTAATTTTAAAGTTGATTAGATACTTAATCAACAAGAAAGGTAGTCGTGAATTTTGTTCACAAGATTAATAAAAGTAATGATGAGCAATTATTCTATATATAATACCACTCACAGTTTAATGTGTGGTCAAGAAGAAAGCAAGTTATTAGCCACTCACAGTTAATGTGTGGTACAGGAGGTTCAGTTTAATTAAAGGACTCACATAAGTTAATTTGGAATCACCTTAAAGCAAAGATAATGAATATGGTTGCTTGTTTGTATGCATGTCTTTATGTGATGTTGCATGAGAGTCATAACATTGTTAAACCTGTTAATCATGTAAAGTGTAAGAGGATTCGCACAAAAACTCTTGGAACGTATATACCTTGAGTATGAACAATTGGGGGGGGGGTCGTATGGAACAGTGATCTATGACTTCTAATTGGAGTACAAGACATTGTACTCTTTTATATTATAAATGCGCTGGATATCCGTCACCTCGTGTGACATAGGTAATACCTTCTTGGAGTTGCTCCCAAGTTGGTGCCCAATAGGGCGATTTTAAAGGAAAGGAAACCCGTTCGATGCCGAATCCAAAAGTTAAATATAATAATAATCTTATTGAGTCCATGTACAGGTAAGAAGGTTGTCAAAGGTAAGTTGAGTGCATGTTTTATTTCATATTGTCATTGCATAGTCTTTAGTAGTTATGTGCTCAGCTTTGCTGACTGTTTGCTTTGTGTGCATGGCTTTGTCTTGGACTTGGCCCTACGATGACCCATTTGTGATGAGTAGTTGTCTAGTAAACGGAAAGCTACAGGTACAAGTGGGCATAAGTCATTTCTTGATGGGATGGAGTGAGAGCGCTTTCTGTGGTTGTAGTTTTACTTTATTTCAATTGCTTCCAGAGACTAACGTTTATTTGGTTGTTTGGATTTTGAAAGACTTATGATTAGTAATTTTAGTTTGGTTTTTAAAGGGCCATTAATATGGTTCCGAAGTGTAATAAATTTATAGTTGATTCTATTTTAAAATTGTTTGAAGTTTAGTTTTAAATTGTTTTGGTTTTAAGACTTCCGTTGTAGTACTTTGATAAATGCCTTAGCCGTTATCACGGTGGCGGTAATACTTTGGTTTTTCCAAATATAGTAGTTTAATAAACGTAATATCTACTAGTTTAACATGTTTTCCGGAAAAACAGGAAGTAGGAAGTTAGGGAAAATCCAGGGTGTTACATCAATATTCTTTGGGAATTTGATAACAACGTCAACTTTCTAACATACAAAACATAAAACTTGAAGAGCTAGATATTTGAATTAATTGTATTTAAGTTTTTCTAGAACATTTTTTATGCATGATACATAACATGCATGTTTTCATATGTATAATATCATCACAAATATATCCTCATTATTGGAGTATAAATATCTTCCTGTAATTTTTCATATTGTTGTAACCACAACTTATTATGCTATGGACAAAATATCACTTACATCGCAATTATTTTATATAATTAGTGCACTTAATATGATTAGATAAAAGTAAAATTTATACTAATAAGATTTTGAACATAAAACACATGTATAATGATTGATGCATTTAACTACTATCTACACATCGAATGAATAATGCATTTACCTACGACTCCAACATGCACATAAACTTAGGACTAAAAAATGCAAGACATTATACATTTGCGGATTTTGAAAATCCATTTCTTCCTTGGACTTTTGGTCCATAATAAAATTTAATCGTTATCATTATTCACATTTCATTGGACTTCAGGTCCATGATAATCTTTGATCATTATATATGTCGACATCAAATGGAAATTAATTTTCAGATCCATTATCCTCAAGCCCACTCTTTTTGCATATGCATAAAATTCATTGGTTCCATCATATACCGGTATCATCATATTCTAGCTTTAAGATGTAATTTGCATGCTATTTTACAACGATATCTGAATACATTTCCCATTTGTACCATTATAACTTAAAAAACCTTATATCATAGACCATCTATTCTAATTCAGATATTTATACCACTTTTGGGGTATACATTATGGTAGTAATATATCATTAAACTTTTAAAAGTGTCAACTACACTATCTTGCTACATAACACACCTTTATTTTGGAACCGGTCATACAACGTAATCTACACTTCAGGTGTAGTTATTCAATTATAATCGAAAAGATTTATCTCTTTTTAATATATGGGCAATAGTTGGCACATAATCTCTCAAATAACCATTATTATAGGGATTTTATGATAAGAAATTCTATAATTTTGCCAACTTATCCTAATTCTTTTCTCCCCACGTTGGTAAAATTTTTCAAATATCAGGGTATCAAATTCTTAACCAACTTAGTATATAACTTAATGTGCAAAAATATTTCAACCAATAGAAGAGTTTTCAACAAATCTCATCATTTAGAAGAGTTATATTCAACAACCTATTTGTCTCTTCTGGAGAACAATTTCAATGAAAATTATTTCTTCTTTAACTTATGATGTAAATCGGACATGTATCTATTAACCCGTCATAATTTTTTCTGTTCTGGAGATTAGTAACAATAGAGAGATAGGTATTGTGCAGTTGTCTTTCTTCTTTGGTTATTTCTTGTGTGGTGACATTGAATAGCCCCAACCAAAAGGATTGTAATATAAATATAGATAATTTGCATGCATGTAACTTTATTCAATGGTGATCTTCTGGATCGCCAATAACTTCGATAGTGAGTTTTACTTGGTCAAAATTCTATTACACCAATACCATTTGGTGATCTTTTAATCACATAATATTGAACAACATATAAGCTAGTTTGGTGATTTTATTGTCACCCATTACATATCCACATCCAAAGCTGTTCAAAACTAACTTAATATCTTCTTCAAATTTTCTTCAAAACAAAATATCAAAAATTTACAATCCAAATATATAGTTAATCTCAAAGTTATTTCTTGTCATTCAATTCATTTCATATATTTATCATGAGAGAGCATCGGCACATTATTTCATATCAATTGAAACTTCAGGTTTCCATAACGGGTAATTATAAAACCCGGATGGCCTAATTTAATCATCACATACAATCACTTTTCTATGCTTTGGTAAGTTATCAAATACTAGTGATCACTTTATTGTACATACTTCATGCATGGCCATGAATATTAATATGATGTGATATAAGAGCAATAATATGTGTTTTCTCCTATACATGACAAGACTAATAATTTATCTAATAATCATCTCTATTAGAGCATTGATTATCATGATACATGTTATTCGTGTTGGACATTTTACACTCTTCTGGAGTATTCTGTATAATCTTGGTACATATCAATTTTACTAAACATAAATAAATTCTTCTGAAATTTTAGCTGACTTTCTATACTATTCAACAATTTCTTCAAGTGTGCTCTATGTTCATTAGCAACACATATTGTCCTTCTGGGACATTAATTATATGACATTCATTCATATTCATCTTCAGGATGGTATCATTCTATATATTTAATTAAGTGACCACCTTTAAATAAATCATTATATGTACCAACTTGACCATCAGTTTATTTTATAATTTATGGAATAATAATACTATCTCCCCCTAATCCTTGCGTGAGGGGTCATGTAATTAATCCAACAACCTTTAATTGTCATATTCATTTTAAGCAATAATTTATTTTGGCAATGACATCTATCAAGTAAATTATTCTTACAAAACTCTAATTTTTTTTCTCTTGCTCTAATATTCAATTTTATATTGAAAATCCTCAACGGTATGGACATAATGGATATATTTTCCTATTTTCAATTGAGTTTCTCACAATGTCATTCTTGATTTATTAACCCATATATTATTTCTTGCTCAAACTTAATTTTATATGTATTCATGTTTGCAATACCTACGAACCTTACATGAATTATAATCAATAACCTATCATCATCAAACATTCTTTTTGTTATCCTTGATTTTCAAGATACAATTTTTCAATCACTTCTGGGAATAACTATACCGTTCTAATTAGTTATATGTAATTGATTATCATCAAGAGATAAATTGACATTTATAATATCTACTCTCCCAAAAAGAAGTATCTCAACTATTCAAAACAAAACGTATGTGATGTGGCACGCCAACTCCTGCCACGTGTCAGCATAATACTGGGCCATGTGTCCACTAAAAGTCCAGGTGACACTGCCACTTGGCAATGACTGGACCACCAAGGTGGGCTCCATACGGCCACGTGTCGCTATAAGATTGGGCTACGTGTCCACCACAACTACTTAAAAGAAGAGAAACCTCTGCCACGTGTCGCAACCCCATTCGACACTACAAAGTAGGATAAAAAGAGGAATTTGGGCCTTGAGGCTTGAATGTAAAAACCCATGAAGCTTTTACATGTATCAACCAATTAGACGATGACAAATGTCATCGTCCAATTCGTTGGCCTCCAAACCTAAAGGCTATAAATACCCCTCAAAATCATCATTTTGGGGGCATTCAACATTCAATTCAAACTTCATTCATTCTTACATCACAATAAGAGAATTTCTCTCACTAGTTTCCCTCTCTAGATTACCAAATTGTCAATTATTGTTAATTTGCCTAAATCCTCATACAAATACTTACTTAAGCATCGGAGGGGGAAAAAAACCTACGAGAATTTTATTCCCTTATTTTGCAGGAATCAAGGTCCGGGCCGTCAGGATGTGAACAAGCCAACACTTGTCCGTCCGAAGTGTAGCCCTCTAGTTTCCTATCCACGTATTCAGTTGAAGAGACCCTACCAGGAACTCTTTCTACATCATTTGGCGCCGTCTGTGGGGAGGGCACCTGAGGATGACTGGTGGTTCACATCCAACCGAGGATGAGACTCGGTACCTTGATCAATTCGGGAACTATGAAACCGGACAAGGAACTGGCTCTCCTAAGGGGAAAGCAACAGAGGATCAACTCGTTACTATGGGTCAACTCAAGAGTATCTTGGGAGGTCTCAAAGAGTCCTTTACAGATGCTCTACGGGAGCATTCCTCTAAGATAACTCATGAGGAGGGTGATCCTCGCCAGAGAAAGCATAAAGGGAAGTTGTGTCAAGAAGATCAAGGTGAAGGAAGACTAACTTTCCAAGAGAAAGTTGAAAAATTCAAGAAGGAAAGAACTCCATTGAAAGCTTATTGGGGTGCACTCAGAAAGTATCATGTCACTCCTAAGTATAAGCCAAAACAGGAGGTGGCAAAAGGACAAACTGAAGTAAGCAGGACAAGATCCGATGCTAGAGAATTCATTGAATTCAAAAAGTCATTAGCTCATGATGCTAGAGAGTATCTTGAGGCTAAGAGAACTTCGAGTAAGGATGCTAGAGAAGTTATCAATGAAAGGAGGGCATCTAGCAGAGATGCAAGAGAATATTTGAACTCCAAACGAGCCCAGCGTGAACAGAGTCGCTCTGACTCGTCGGGTTCAACTGCAACCAAAGAGATGTCTGATTCACATCCATTCACTCTTGAATCAGATAAGCATGATGATGAAGANTAAGCATGATGGTGAAGAGAATCTGAGATACAAGATTGAGAAGAAGAAAGCTGAGAAAGCAGATCAAGCTAGAAGAGAGCAAATGATCCAATATTGGGAAAACAGGATGAGACCTGAGGAGCTTTATATGGCCAAGCAGGTACCTAATTATTTTACGGGGATCATCGGGGATAAAGCGGGTTCTAAGTCTATGAATTGGACAACCCCATTTGCTGCATCAATCATGATGGCTCCTCGCCCAGTTAAGTTTAAGATGCCTAATGTAGAGGCTTTTGATGGAACAACTGATCCAGAAGAACATCTGGCAACATACAAACACTTGATGTATTTTCAAGGTTTGGATGATGAAACTTGGTACCGCTATTTCCCAGCAACACTTAAGGGAATAGCTCAGAAGTGGTTTAATAGTTTACCTAACCATCCATCACAGTTCCATGAGTTGGGTACAACCTTTGTACATCATTTCATGGCTAACAAACGTGAGAAGAAGACGAGTATGCACTTAGCCAAGATCGTGCAAGGTGAGAAGGAATCATTAAGAAGTTACGTCCAAAGGTTCAACTTGAATCATGCAGATACCTAACCTCTCTGAAGGAGTTGCCTTTTATAGCTTCTTCAGGGGCTGCGTGATGGAACCTTTAAGTTTGATGTGGGCAGAAGGAATGTAAAACCTTGAAGGGGATTCTGGAGGAGGCTGAATGCTTCACCCATGCTCAGGAGCTATGCGCTTCCACCCGTAAGGACAAAGAAGAATGATCACCGGATCAAAAAACAAAGTCAGAAAAGACATGCTACTTGGATGGCGGCTCATCAAACAAGTCAAATGATCAAAACAGGAAAAGAAAGGCGAATAATGCGCTGAGAGTTGAATCACTAAGGATCTCCATTCAGTCTTTAAGGAGATCCGAGGGAAAATTGACATTGATGATCCACCCCCATTGAGAAGTGCAAAAGAAGATCGGGATTCAAGTAAATACTGCTACTTTCACAAAGAGTGGGGGCATCATACCAATGATTGCTTCAATCTTCGGAGAACCCTTGAAGCTCTTGCTGCTAAAGGGAAGATTAGTCAACATTTAATAAAGTCCTCTGACAAGAGTGCCAAGCAGAAGTCAGACTCTAAAAAGATGGTGACAAAGGAGGGCTATGAGACGGAAGATGTTGTCTATGGAATCTCTGGGGACTTTGTGCGGAGGTCCTACTATGAGGAAGTAAAGAATATGTGCAACGCCTAGTTCGGGAATCGTCCCCTGAAACTGGGGAAGATGCTAAAATTAAATTTCCGGAAGTACTGATCAGTGACAGGGACCGGGGCAAAGTCCGAACACCTCATGATGACCCCTGGTAATAGAGCTGAAAGTGGCAAATATAAGGTAAAGGAATACTTGTTGACACGGGAAGTTCATCTGATATAATCAGTTACAGTTGTTTGAGGAAGTTGAAGTATGATTCATCAAAGTTAGAACCAATCCACCATGCCATCATTGGGTTTGGAGGAGGAATTATTAATCCCTTGGGAACAGTGACTTTGCCGGTTCGAGTCGGAGATAAAGACTGTGCTCGAAACATGTTCGTCATGTTCCTTGTAGTGAAAGAGCTGCAGGCATACAATGTGATTCTTGGAAGGCCAACACTTAATGCTATCAGGGCATTTATTGTTACCCATCTCATGCTCATGAAGTATGAGTATAACAATGGTACTATAGGAACAATTCATGGAGACCAGCAACTGGCAAGAGAGTGTTATGTAACCACATTAAAAGCAGAAGTTTGGTCAAATGAAAGTGGCGAACCAAGTAAGAAAAGGAAAGTAGAAGAAGCTCCCAAGGACCAAGTTATGGTNAGAAGCTCCCAAGAACCAAGTTATGGCTGTTCATAGTTTGAATCAAGCCCCAAGACCTCAACCTGGAGGTGAGCACGAAGATTTTGTGTTGGATGAGATGAAGCCTGATAGAACAGTCAAGATTGGACAAGCACCTGACGAACATGTTGGGGCAGAGATAAGAGCCTTACTTAGACAATACAAAGATGTTTTTGCATTTGAAGTTGAAGAAATGTCAGGGATTGATCCGGAAGTGGCTGTTCACAAGCTCAATGTTAAGCCTGAATTGAAGCCTGTCAGGCAAAAGAAAAGAAATCTTGGTGAAGTTCGTAACAAAGCTGCAAATGAAGAGGTAAAAAAGCTATTGGAGGCAGGATTCATTCGTCCATGCCAATATTNCCAGTATCCTGATTGGGTGGCAAATGTTGTATTGGTGCCAAAACCTAATGGAACAATGAGAATGTGCGTGGATTACACAGACTTAAACAAGGCATGCCCTAAGGATAGCTTTCCTTTGCCCAAGATCAATCGGTTGGTTGATTCTACGACAGGAAATGCCTTGTTGAGTTTTATGGACGCCTATTCCGGCTTTCATCAAATTCCTCTATGTAAGGAAGATCAGGAAAAAACAGTGTTTGTTACGGAAACAGGCCTGTACTGTTATACAAGAATGCCCTTCGGTTTGAAGAATGCTCCAGCTACCTTCCAGAGACTAGTTAATGAAGTATTCAAGCAACAATTAGGAAGGAATATGGAAGCATACATTGATGACATGATCGTCAAAAGTAAGGAAGCCAAGGATCATGTAGCCGATTTAAAGGAAACTTTTGAAACTTTGAGGAAGTATAAGATGAGGTTGAATCCAAAGAAGTGTGTTTTTGGTGTCACCTCAGGCAAGTTTCTTGTTGATGAAAGGGGGATTGAAGTCAATCCAAACAAGGTCAAGGTCGTGTTGGATATGACTTCTCCCCGAAGTGTTAAAGAAGTGCAGAAGTTAACTGGGTGCTTAGCAGCCTTGGGAAGGTTCCTGTCAAGGGCAGGAGATAAGTGCCACTTCTTCTTTGATACGATCAAGAAGAAAGCCAACAAATTTGAATGGACTCAGTCAGCTGAGGAAGCCTTTATTAAATTAAAGGATCATCTCCATTCTCTTCCCAAGTTGGTAAGCCCCAAGGAAAAAGAAATTTTGTATATGTACCTTCCTATATCAGAATATGCACTCTCAGCTGTTTTGTTGGCTGAGAGGGACGGAGTTCAACATCCGGTTTATTTTGTCAGCCATATTCTCCAGAAAGACAAACTGAGATATGCTATGATTAAGAAGTTTGGATTAGCATTGTTTTTAGCAAGCAGAAAACTGAGGCCCTACTTCTTGTCCCACCAAATCATTGTTTACACGGATCAGCCACTTAAGTCATGCCTAACTAAAGAATCTTCTGGTAGGATGCTTAAGTGGGCTATCGAGTTGGGTTCATTTGAGATTTTGTATGAGCCTAGGAAAGCGATTAAGGGACAAGCGTTTGCCGACTTCATTGTTGAAATGACCAGGCCTCAGATTGAGAAGCCAAGTATTGACTACTGGACACTACATGTTGATGGATCATCTACCCAAAATGGGTGTGGAGCGGGAATCATATGCAAATCTCCTGAGGGAGATTTGTATGAGTATGCAATGAGGTTCAAATTTCAAAATTCGAACAATGAAGCTAAGTATGAGGCCTTAATTGCAGGAATTAAGATGTGTAAAGCTGCTGGTGCTAGGAAGATAGAGGCTATGTCTGATTCACAACTGATTGTGAGTCAATACTTGGGAGACTATGAAGCCCGCGATGAGGGCATGAGCAAGTATTTGCAAATGTTGCAAGAAGAAGTTAAAGATCTCGAAAGTTTTGAGTTAATGCAAGTTCCCCGATCCGAGAACAATCAGGCTGACGCTCTGTCCAAGCTAGTTCTGCTATAGGAGACTCACCACGAACTGTTTTTTGGGAAGTTAAGGAAAAGAAGAGTATTGACAAAGAAAGAAATGTAAACTTCATTAGCAGGGGAAGTACCTGGATGGATGAAATTATCGCTTACAAAACAAATGGAACCCTGCCAGCTGATGCACGACAAGCTAAGTATGTCAAGGCAAGAGATGCGTGGTTTGTACTATGGCAAGGGCAATTATACAAGAAATCATTCACTCATCCACTATTGAAGTGCATCACCCCCGAGCAAGGTAAAGAAGTTTTGGAAGACATTCATGAGGGGTTTTGTGGGTCTCATACAGGGGGACGAGCGTTAGCTGAAAAGGCACTTCGCACAGGGTATTACTGGCCGTCACTGAGGCAAGATGCTATGAATTACGTCAAGAAGTGTAAGAAATGTCAGTTGTATGGAAATTTGCACCACCAACCAGCTAATGTTTCAAGTCCAATTCTTGACTAAATTCCTTTTGCTAAGTGGGGCATGGACATCCTTGGTCCATACCCTCAGGCCTCGGGGCAAAGAAAGTATGTGTTGGTAGCTGTGGACTACTTCACAAAATGGGTGGAGGCAGAGTCGATGAAGAATATCAAACACTCGGATGTACAGTGATTTATATGGAAGAACCTCATCACACGATTTGGAGTTCCGCAATCTATTGTGTTTGATAGCGGTCCGCAATTCGAGACACCGCGATTGAAAAAATGGTTAGAAGATCAGGGCATCTCTGCTAACTTTGCTTCCGTAGGATATCCTCAGGCCAATGGACAAGTTGAAGCTTTCAATAAGATAATTGGTGATGGACTGAAGAAGAAGCTTGAGAAGGCTAAAGGATTATGGGTCGATGAGTTATACAATGTTTTATGGTCGATAAGGACCACCGTCAAGAACTCAACTGGAGAAACTCCCTTCATGTTGGTGTACGGAGCTGAAGCTGTTCTTCCCATCGAAATGTGTGAACCTACTCTCAGAGTGATGCTGTATAATAAAGATGCGAACTGGGAATTGATGAAAGCTGCCCTTGATACCTTACCTGAGGTGAGAGGTAATGCCTTGCTTAGACAGCAACTGTACAAGCTTCGGATGGCTAGAGAACATAATAAAAGGGTTAACAATAGGCCCATGAAGCTTGGAGATCTAGTTTTGAGGAAAATGGAAGCCATAGGAAGGGAAAATAAGCAAGGCAAGTTGACTCCGAATTGGGAAGGTCCCTACGAGATTGTGGAAATTGTGCGAGATGGTACTTATTGACTTAAGAGTTTGGATGGTTATGAACTGCCACGAACTTGGAATGCTAATAATTCAAAGTGGTATTATATGTAACCCTGATTTACGGAATCAAATGAATAGGCTACAGCCATATAAATAAGGTCCAAGTTGATCTTTTTTATAGAAACTGGAGTTTACATGCATTTGTATTAAAATTGGCTACGGGCCATAATTAATGAAAACTCTATTTTTGCGTGTGTGATAATTTAGCTTATTACATTTTATTTTGCTTATTAAGCAAGGCTAGGGTAAGACCCTAGAGCCCTGGGTAACTTCCCATTAGGGCAAGACTAGGGCAAGATCCCAAAGTCATACTTTGTTACTTAAGCAAAAAGAGACTTAAGACAAAGCAAGTGAGACTAAGGGTCTTACGATTAGACCAAGTGTCTTAAAACTAGGACTAAGGGTCCTACAATTAGACTGAGAGTCTTAAAAATGTGACTAAAAGTCCTTGAAAATGCTAAGGGCATTAAGATTAAAAAGTTATAATACTTGCTTCGATTCCTTAAGTTTAAGGGCAATCAGTCTAATCGGTACTAGGACTTCTAGTAAATTTAAGGATCTCAGCAAAACTTAGGGATCTCAGCAAAAGGCTGATCCTGGTTAACTTGAAGCTTAATTTGGGGAAAGAGAACCCTACAAGCCCATCAGAAATGAGCAAGTGTTCTCCATAAGAAACAATAAGCGTTCCCATTGGTGAGTTAGTTATGAAGTTCCTAAGGGAAAACATAATTAAAGTTCCTAAGATCCCATGGGGAACCTTGAGAAGATGAACCAAGAGTTCATATTCTTGTGTAAAGAAATCAAGCTGCAAACAAGGAAGAGCTAGAACAAAGATCGCATTAAAATAAATTTAAAATCAAATATTACAAGAAACACTTTAAAAGTGTTCCTATTCAAATCACTGTTCCAATCATTCTAATATTGTTCAAAGAAATTCTAATTGTTCAAAGAAAATTAAACACAATCATTAAAAGTTTGAAGAAGAGCATCAGCCTTGATGTTTGTCATTATGGACTTCTGAAGCCTCTTTGCTCTTCTCTTCTTCTTCTTGCTTCTCCTTCTCAAAACTCTCCTCTTCTTCATCTTCACTCCCTTCTTGAACTTCTTCTTCTTCTGAATAATCAAAGGAAGGAGGCGGAGTTGCTTCAGCTTGTTTTTTGATATGAACCATGTTGACATAGTTCAATCTTCTTTCAAAGGAGTCAAAGGCTAGATATTCCTCTAACCCCATTCCCCAAGCTTCCAAGCACATCTCTCTAAGGAAAGCTTGGCCCTCCATGTACTTCTCAACAGCAGTGGTTGAGATCTTTTGTTCAGCCTCCTCCTTTTCAGTTTTCAGCTTCTCCTTCTCCTCCTCAGCTTCCTTGAGCTTCCTCTTCAGCTCATCCACTTCCTCTCTGAGTTTTCAGGCCTCTTCCTTGGCATCCTTGGCGTCTTTTTCAAAGCGGCCTTGGTTAGCAATGACAGCAGCAGCCTTCTGCACAGTCTCTTTGTCAGCATGGATCTGGTTAGCCAGTTCCATGCTCCTCTCTAAGACTACTTGATAGTCTTCCTTGGTTTTGTGGAGATCTCTGGAGAGAGCATTAATTGCATGCTGCCACTTGGCCTCAATCTTGTTTGTTTGAGCCACTACATAGGTAGCAGCTTTGTCATAGAACTTCATGCATTTTTTGTTTTCAGCCTTCATGGAGCTATAGAGTTTGGCCAAGTGTTCCATACGGAACATAGACTGCAAGAGAAGGGAAACAAAGAGTTAGTTGATAAAAGAATAATAATGGGAAGAGAATAAAAAAGAAACAGTTGTTGGAAGCATACCTCAGAGAGGTTATTGAAGATGGGAAGAAGATGGCCTCTGACAGATCCCTTGAGTGACTCTTTGTACTCAATTTCTCCACAGCTTAAGATCTCCCTAATCAAACCCCTTTTGTAATTGGAGTCAAATTTTTGCTGGTTGAGGGGAGATCCTCTTCGTCATTGTAACACCCTGGTTTTCTCCTTCCTAAAACTACTAACATTTCCGGAAAACATTTATAAAATAATCGAGCCCCAACTACTTTAGAAAACCAAAGCATTACCGCCACCGTGAAAACGGCTAAGGCATTTACCAAAGTACTACAGCGGAAGACTTAACTTTTAAAAACAAACCAAAACAACTTAATTAAAATAAACTTCAAAACCAAATCCCATGATACTTTATAACAACTTGGAACCGACATAACGGCCCTTCAAACCAAATAATATTTAATATCTTTAAAACAACGTTAATCCATCATGATATAATAAATAGCATAATAGTCACTTAATTTTTAAGCAAATACTAAAACAACATGAACACTCTTCACTCAATCCCAGCATGATCGACTAGATGCCCACCTGAAACCTGTTGCTTACTCTTTATTCAAGACTTCTACTCGCCATAATAAATGGGTCGTCGTAGGGCCAAACAAAGATTAGCCATGCACACAAAGCACGTAATCAGCAAAGCTGAGTACATAAGCATTAAAGACAATGCAACACACTAGCATGAGTAATCCTAGGCAAGAGCATCAAAGTAAAACATCAACCATACCTTTACCACAATGCGACCTCATAAAAGACTCTAAGACTCTTCTCAGAATTAATTATTATATAATTGGATTTCGCATCGAACGGGCTCCTTCCTATAAAATAAATAATTGCCCAAGGGGCACCAACTTGGGAGCAACTCCAGAAGGTTATACATGCCACCTAGTGGCGAATTCCAGCGTATAGATAAAAATCTAAAAAATAAAGTACAACGTCTTGTACCCCTAACTAGGAGTTGAATCCTGCTTGTTAGACAACCTCCCCAGCTTTCATATACTCAAGGTATATACGTTCACAGAGTTTTGGTGCGAATCCTCTTTCACTTTACGTGATTAACCATTTATAACTTGGGATGCCTCTCACATAACAAACATCATACATGCATACATCACACAACATTTCATAACATAACATGACATGAACACCATATTATTATCTCATAATAATGAACATATTTTATTCCTTTTTTAATCCTCTCTAGACCACACTAATCTGTGAGTGGTTAATTACTTCCTTAACAGTCCACACATAAACTGTGAGTGGATAACTTCCTTTACTACCACACATAAACTGTGAGGTGATAATATAATAATTGCTCAAATTACTACTAATCATGTGAATAAAATTCACTAACTCTTCTTTGCTCAAAATATTTATAACATAATCTTTCATGCTCATTTTTGACTACTAGTCAACTTTTTTTTTTTTTATTAAACATGCATTCCAAACATCCTTGATGTTATTATTATAATAATATATAATAGAACGCATAAATAAATACTCATGGATTTCATGTAATCATGCATACTTGAACATGCTCATATAAGTCAACAAAAGTCAACAAAGTCACATAACATACTTCATATCATATGTTTCTAACATGAAACTTATAATTCAATCTACTACTAGCATGATCCTAGCATGATATCAACATGAATCTTTAGTACTTACGTACCTTGTATAATAGCGGTGATTCGCCACTACTTCTAGAACTCACTTGATTCGAATCCTCCTATAAAACATAAGAGGAAAACTATATAAGAAAAAGCACTCTTGACTAAACTTACAGCAACTCTAAACTACTTTTACTAGTGGATAAACACCATAACCTTCCTTATATGCTTCTATTCAATTCCATAACTTGTTCTTTATTTTTCTTTTCGAAAACTTCTATTTTTCATTACTTTCCAAAAATGGCAGCTTTACTTTAATTATTTCAAGGCTCTTAAAACCTCTTTAAAACACTATTTTTGCATAAAAACACTATTAATATCCTATGAGTTATGGTTCGATCTCTGCATTAGAATTTAATTTGGAAACTTGTAAGTAATAAACCTTAATTTACTTCTATAACATGCCTTAATAAAATTACAGCATTATTTATTATATATTAAAATCCTTTTAGACCTCTCTAAACTTCATGAAAAGCCCTAAAAACAACATGGATTGATCATATATGTAATACTTAACTTATATATTAATTCATGCTAATTACATACTTAAAACATTATTATGAATTTTATAAAATCTGAACAGCTTATAAATCATACTTAAAATCATCTTTAAACTTCATAAATCATACTAAAAATATATGTAGTGATCATAGATTCATATATGATCATACTAGCATAATATGAACACTTAAACTTGTTTTAACATGTATTTAACAAATTTTCAGATTGTTTTAATACTTTAAATTTGTTAAAACCAATCTAAACATCATAATTTAATCATACAATCATATATAATTAAACTATGATCATACCACTTCAATCTAATATCATAGAAATATTTAAAACAATAAAACTTCATACTTTCTCAAACCCTAATTAAAATTCCATATCAACTTTTAAAATATAATTACAAATCATAAAAACATGATTATAATCATAAACAATTATTAAAACATGATCATAACATAATTAATAAAACATGCTTAAAATTAAATTAAATTAGAAGAAAAAGTTTTTTTTTTTTTTTTTGTACCTACGAAAATCGAGAAGCAAAGGGGGAGGAGGTGGCGGCGACGGCCGCCGGCGAGGGGCAGCAGCGGCGCAGCAGTGCGGGAGGGCCGGCGACCTTCGGTCCTCTTCGTCGCTTCTCCTCTTCGTTTTTTTTTTTCTCTCTTCTTCTCTCTTTTGCTTTTTTGGAAATCCTAACTTGAATGCTTGGGAATTCTGAATTTTTGTTTTAAAGGGGGTATTTAAAGAGCCCCAAAAGGATTAGAGAGTTGGTTAGAGGAAAGCCCAAAAGGTCTAATTGAAGTGGGATTAGTTTTGGGCCCATAATTAAACTAATCATGGCAACCCATTAAAACACTTTTAAAAGCCTTACAAAATATTTTCACACATTTTAAGACCTTCATAAAAATTATTTTATGACCTTAAAAAATTTATTTTCTTTAAAATAAAGTAATAAAACTCCGTAATTAATTAAATTCCTTTAATTAATTATTTTCAACATACTTTTATTTTCCTTTAAAATACGTAAAATGTACGTTAAATACTATTTTTTTTTATAACGTGTATAAATTACGGGGTATTACAGTCTACCCCCTTAAAAGAAGTTTTCGTCCCGAAACTTGAACGAATAATGTATGGAATTAAATGAGAGACTTGCACTTTTGTGCACTTTTCATAACTTTTATTTTTTTTGACCTTTGTTGCTGTAAACTTTAGACACTTACTTTTTAACTTTTTATAACACTCCTTGAGTGCAAACTACTAAACTTGGAACAAAAAACATAAAAACTTTGCTAAAAAGCAATAAAAAGAACTAAAATTTTGCAAACTTAAGGGAAAAAAGCGCGAAGTTCTATCGCACTCTACCCCCTTAAGATCGGTTATCCCCCGTAACTCTAAAAATACCTGAAATAACTCTGGATACTTTTTCCTCGCTTATCTTCTGCTTCCCAAGTTGCTCTCCTTAACTCTGGTTAGACCATAAAACTTTAAACTATATGACACTCTTTCTACGAGTACCACGAACTTTACTATCAAGGATTTTATCGGCTTTCCTCATAGGTAAGATTTGGTCTAACTCTAACTGTCTCCCGGTTGCAAAACATGAGATTTATACCGGGACATACTGTCTAAGTTGTGCGACAACATGAAACACTTTATGAACTTTGCTCAACTCCATAGGTAAAGCTAGCTATAACTACTTTTCCAACCTCTGTAATATCTCATATGGTCCAATGTACTTCGGACTTAACTTCCCTTTCTTTCCAAACCTCATAATACCTTTCATAGGTGATACTTTTTAATAACACTTATCTCCAACTTAAACTCTGACTTCTCTACGCTTTTGATTCGCATAGGATTTTTTGCCTATCTTGTGCTGCTTGCATTTGGCTCGAATTCTCTTACTTTGTTGGCAGTATCCTCAAGTTAATTGAGGCCCTAAAATCACTGTCTCCTAATGTCATTCCCACATAAAGGACTTCTACACTTCCTTCCATATAATGCCTCAAAAGGTGCCATGCCTATACTTTGCTGGTAACTATTATTAATATAAATTCTATCAAATCCAAGCTATCCTCCCAACTTTCCTTGAAAATCCATTACACAAGCTCTCAACATATCCTCTAATGTTTGAATAGTCCTTTCTCTGTCCAGTCCGTTGCGTGGATGAAAAGCAGTACTCATTTCAATGTAGTACCAAAATTCTCTTGCACACTTTTCCCAAAACTTCGAAAGAAATCTGGAATCCCTATCCGACACATGTTCCTTTGGAACTCCATGTAACCTCACAACATTTTTAATATAAGCTTTAGCTAGTTGTTCCATCTCAAGTCTCTCTCTTTCATCGGTATAAAACAACCGCTGACTTAGTCAATCTATCAACTATAACCCAAATGGTATCATTATTATTCTTGGATTTTGGCAAACTAGTTACAAAATCCATTGAGATGCAACCCACTTCCATCTCTGATGTCAATGGTTGCACTTCACCTTGTGGCCTCTTATGCTCAAACTTTACTTTTTGACAGGTAAGACTTGCTTACAAACTCAGCTACTTCCTTTTCATCCTTGGCCACCAATACACACCTTCTTCAAATCTTTAATAAAGCTATCACCTCCAGGGTGGACTGAATATGGCGTATTATGACCTTCTTCCATGATTTTCTTCTTTATCTCTTCACATTTCTGTGGTACACACCACCTACCCTTATACCTTAAACTTCCATCCTCATGAATTTGAAAGTCCACTTGCCTTAACCTTGCTTGATTTTCTCTTTTATTCTATCCAATTTCACATCTCCCGGCTTGATTCTCTTTTATCTCCTCAAACATCATCCGATGCGTGGTGGATGCTAAGGGTACTAAGCATTCCTTCCAACGCTCCCTCCTTTACTATGTCTAAATTCAACCTTTCCATTTCTCTACATAGCTCATTAGGCACTACGAGAGTACCTTCACTCATGTCTTGTCTTTTCGACTAAAGAGCATCCGCTACTACTTCGTTTCGCCTTTCCTTCATGATACTGAATATCTAGGTCATAGTCCTTATCACTCAACCAATCTCCTTTGAACGCATATTTAGATCTTTTTGAGTGAAAACGTACTTTAAAACTCTTGTGGTCTGTATAAATTCTACACTTTACCTCCATACAAATAATGTCTCCATATTTTCAATGCAAACAGAATCGCTGCTACGAAGATCGAGATCGTGAGTGGGATAATTAACCTCATATGGCTTTAAGAACACCTTGAATGCTAGCATCACCTTTCTATTTTGCATAAGCCACAATCCCAAACCATTTTTCCAAGCATCACTATAAACAATTCATACGGCTCACTACCTATCTGGCAAGGTCAAAACTGGAGCCGTAGTCACACACTCCTTGAGAGTTGAAAGGCTTCTTCACACTTATCATCCCCAAACAAACTTACAATCCTTTTCATCAAAGATGTCATTGGCTTTAGCTATCCTCGAAAAATCCCTTACAAACCTTCTTATCAACCTGCTAAACCCAAAAAACTTCGAACATCAGTCACATTCTTAGGTGTAGGCCACTCCTTCACTGCTTCAATCTTGCGGGATTCTACCTCAACTCCATCTTTGGACACAAATGACCCAAAACATGCCACTCTTTCCAACCAAATTCACATTTTTGAAATAGCATACCAACTGATTTTCCCTTAACGTTGACAAAATTGTTCCTAAATGCTCCCATTTCCTCTCTACACTTTGAATACACACAAATATCATCAAAACACTACCAACACAAACTTATCCGAAAAATGTGAAAAACCTATTCATTAAGTATTCCATAAAAAATTCTTGGGCGCAATTTGTCACCTACCAACGCCATCACCGTAAATCATGTGCCGCATACCTCGTACGAAAACCGTCTTTGGTATGTCCCTCAATTACAATCCTAACTTGATGATATCCTGACCTCAAGTCAATCTTTGAAAACACAACTCGCTCCTTTCAACTGATCAAACAAGATCATCTATCCCTTGGCAAGGATACTTGTTCCTTGATCGTCACCTTATCAACTCCCCTAAATCAATACACAACCTCATACTCCTTACCATCTTCTTCTTCCAACAACAACACTGGTCTCCCACCAGGTGAACACTAGGTCGCGATGTAACCCTTCTCCAACAAATCCTGCACATTGCTCCTTAAGCTCGCTCATCTTCCGCAGGAGCCTCCTATGGTACTTTGGAAATGGTGCAGCAGTCCTGGCATCAAGCCTATAGTAAAATCGATTCTCCCGTCTCGGCGGGCATTCCCGGAATCTCTTCCGGAAACAGTCATCCCAAAATCCCCTCACTAACCTCGCGACTGCTCGCATGTCTCTGGCTTAGATTCTCCATAACATCCACCTCGCCTCAACCTACACAAATAATATTGGAAATCCCCTCTTCACATAGCAGCAATCTCATCATCGACACGATTCTATTGCATCTGAGCCTTCCTGACTTCCAAAGTCACTTTTTGCCCTTTTTAAACAACGAAATCTTCTGCGCGGGTCACACATAATCTCAGCCTTATACGTCACTCAACCAATCCATCCCTAGGATCACTTCTAAGTCACCCAATTCAAATTCAATTAAATTAGCCTTAAACTCACTCCCTCAATCATAATTGGCACATCTAAATATCTCTTAAATTGCACTACCTCACCTGACGGAATCAATATGAATATCTATGGATTCTACTTTTCCCCAAAACAGATTCTAGTTTTTGCAAAACCTTAGTGGATACAAAAGAATATAGCAACCAGAATCAAACAAAATCTTACAACTGTAGACGATGAATCAGAAAAGTACAAGTAATCACATCCTTATTAGCATCAGCTTCATTCCTTGCCATCACATTCAGCTTCCCCTGCACTAGATAGCTTAGCCTGACTCCCTCCATTGTGCCATTTCCATTTCTTAAATCCAGTCTTGTGCTGCAAGCTCTTCCTCCCATGTTTCCTTGGAACTCTTTTGCTGTCCTCCCTGCACTTGCCCTTGATTGAGAACTTTAGACCTTCCTTCCCCTTACTCTTAAAAGCACTCGTACTCACGATGACCTAACTTTGTTGCACTTCTGCGACAAGTACTAGTTTCCCATCACATCCTTTCCTGGTGATTGTTAGTGCACTCTTACAGAAATACACACATTATTCTGTTAGCAGATTGTCCTTTAAACCATTACCATTCATTGCCCTACCAAATTTCCCCTATTTCCTTGAGAATTATTAAAACGAGACCTCTTAAATCCACCTTGATTCCCATATTGGTGATTAATTCCCACCAACATCCTTCCTCTTCTCCCCAGAATTTGCCTTGAGCAACTCCTTCTTCTTTTTGTTCTAAAGCATATAAATGAGCCTCTTCCATACAACTCATCAAGCGTTTTCAAACATTGACCAGCAAGTTTGCAAACACTGATATCTATGGTCAATCCCCTCTCAACTACCTAGCCTCAACTTCTCAGTTGCTACAGCATTCCTTAGCAAACCTAGATAACTCAATAAACTTCGAAAATACTCCGAGCCATATTCCCCATTCTAAGCTCCGCAAACTCATCAAGCCTCGCTTTTGCAAAAAACAGGGTAAAACTTTTTACGGATTTGCTCTTGAAAACCACCCATTAAAACCGGCAAAGCCCTAATCACAAACCCCTGCATTTTAGACCACCACAGTATCAGCTCGTCCCCTCTTAAATAGTAAAAACCGCATGGTTCACCCTAATACTCTTCGGACACTCTACAACACCAAAAGCTTGTAAACCTCTCAACCATCCCTCTAAAAACAGATGGTTTAGTTCACCTGATAAGTTGGTGGTTTACTCTGTGAAATTTTCTTAACAATTCCCCAGCGGGGTCTACCCTTGTTCATTTTCCTCTTGTTCGGCTAACTGCTGAGCTACGTTTCGACCAACTTGCCGACCCAGCCTTACACTGTCATTACGCTGATTTGCATTTCCTTTTCTAGCCATTCTGTTTCTCTTATTCTCTCTTGAAGAAAGAAAAACACTTACTTTATACACTATGTTCCTAAACTCATGTTGAGACACAAACTTTACTTTGAGCTAAAACCATTCTTCAACTTACCCATAAGTAAGTATATACTTCCTTAGAGTAATTGATTCACTTACTTTTGATTGTTTTTCACAACCATTAAATATAATAAAGCACATAGAAATAAAAAAATTCCCTTGGAATTTCCCTCTTCTTAAAAATACTTAATTAAAGTAATTGGCTTTATTTTGCTCCTTCTAGAAAATATTTAACAACACTAATTTCTTAAAATTCACATGGCCCTTTGCCACTCCTTCCTTAAACAAAATAGCACTAAGGAGTGTTTACATCCTCAATATAATAACACTACTACTAATAAATAACAATAGCAACAATTTGCTTTTCTAACTTAAACATTAGTGTTATCAAGCTTATCTTGAAGACATAACATATCCTCCTGGAGTAAACTCGGGTCTTTCCAACATCATCTTCAATGTCTTCTAATCCTCTTCTGGGTCTTCTTCCATATCATCTTCATCAATAGGTTCACTTCTTTCCTTCAATATCGGTCACTAATCCAATACTCTGGGATGATCGGGGTCTGGATCTTCCCATTTCAAAACAGGAACTATCCTCAGACTCAGCTTCATTAGCTTCATCAGGGACTTCAGGTGATGAGGCTGATTTTTCATTAATGCAGCCCTATGCTCTGCTTCCCTAAGACCAATATAACTCTCTAGATAACCCATATGAGACCTCCCACACAACCATACTCATATCATATACTTAGCAAAATTAGGAATCCCTCCAGGTAGGTAAAAGTCATACAATTCGCCTTAATTTTGGTATAGGGTTTCACGGTCAGGTAACACAGTTTATAATCATGGCTGACACTCTATGGGCTCCTCATACTCCTTCTTTCCTAACACATTTCTTTGGAATCAACAATAAAACCGAATTTTCCCAACATATTGTCCCACATATTCATAATCTTTCTTTTCCAAGGTTCCTATTTCCGAATTCTTATTAGGCAAGTTGGTCAAATCCTGCAAAGCCACTTAATTTCTAACAATTACCAACCCAGCCAAGAAACAAAACACAACAAAACCATTTCTCAAAAGAAAGGATTCAATGGCTAACAAACAATCTTTTCTACACATAACTAGTCACATAAAACAGTCAACTAGAAACAAATATCTTGCATGAGGAAGAAAAAAATCTATCCTACTGCCCAAAAACTTCACTACCAATCTCACCACATGATTGTAGACAATAACACATAATACGTACCTTAACTCCTTGTGTACCTGCACATGTAACAAACAAAACCTTTTTCCATTTTGAAAATTTCTATTTTGGAAATATTTTATTTAGAAATATTCTATTTTATGACTTTCTAAAAACTTTTGCTCCTCAAGACACTTCCCAAAATGAATGAATAAAATGACCTCAGCTTAGTTTTAGACTTCGGCCTTAGACTTAGGTACCAAAATAAAACATTTTATTTTAAAACAGGGCTCTGGCTACCACTTTGTAACACCCTGGTTTCTCCCTTCCTAAAACTACTAACATTTCCGGAAAACATTTATAAATAATCGAGCCCCAACTACTTTAGAAAACAAAGCATTACCCCCTGCCACCGTGAAAACGGCTAAGGCATTTACCAAAGTACTACGCGGAGACTTACGCTATTAAAACAAACCAAACAACTTAATTAAAATAAACTTCAAAACCAAATCCCATGATTCTTTATAACAACTTGGAACCGCATACACGGCCTTCAAACCAAATAATACTTAATATCTTTAAACAACGTTAATCCATCATGATATATAAATAGCATAATAGTCACTTAATTTTAAGCAAATACTAAAACAACATGAACACTCTTCACTCAATCCCAGCATGATCGACTAGATGCCCACCTAAACCTGTTACTTACTCTTTATTCAAGACTTCTACTCGCCATAATAAATGGGTCGTGCGTAGGGCCAAACAAATTAGCCGCATGCCACAAAGCACGTAATCAGCAAAGCTGAGTACATAGCATTAAAGACAATGCAACACACTAGCATGAGTAATCCTAGGCAAAGAGCATCAAAGTAAAACATCAACCATACCTTTACCACAATTGCGACATCATAAGACTCTAAGACTCTTACCTCAATATTAATTATATATATATTGGATTTCGCATCGAACGGGCTCCTTCCTATAAAATAAATAATGCCCAAGGGCACCAACTTGGGAGCAACTCCAAGAAGGTATTACTATGCCACCTAGTGGCGGAATTCCAGCGCATATAAGATAAAAATCTAAAATAGAAGTACAACGTCTTGTACCCCTAACTAGGAGTGAATCCTCTGTTAGACAACTCCCCCCCTTCTATACTCAAGGTTAATACGTTCCAAGAGTTTTGGTGCGAATCCTCTTTCACTTTACTTGATTAACCATTTTATAACTTGTGATGACTCTCACATAACAAACATCATACATGCATAACATACACACAACATCATCAAACATACATGACATGACACCATATAATTATCTCATAATAAGTGAACTATTTTATTCCTTTTATTAATCCTCTCTAGACCACACATTAACTGTGTGGTTAATTACTCCTTAACTATCCCACACAATAACTGTGAGGGATACTTCCTTACTAGTCCCACATAAACTGTGAGTGGATAATAATAATAAATTGCTCAATACTACTAATCATGTGAATAAAATTCACTAACTCTTCTTTGCTCAAAATATTTAATAACATAATCTTTCATGCTCATTTTTGACTACTAGTCAACTTTTTTTTTTTTATTAAAACATTCCATTCCAAACATCCTTGATGTATTATTAAATAATATATATATAATGACGCATAATAAATACTCATGGATTATCATGTAATCATGCATCTTACGTTAACATCTCATTAAGTCAACAAAGTCAACAAGAGTCACATAACATACTTCATTCATATATGTTTTAAACATGAAACTTATATATTCAATATACTACTAGCATGATCCTAGCATGATATTCTACTCAGATCTTAGTACTTACGTACCTTGTATAATAGGCGGTGATTCGCCACACTTCTAGAACCTCACTTGATTCAATCCTCCTTAAAACATAAGGAAAACTATATAAGAAAAACCTCTTTGACTAAACTTTACAGCAACTCTAAACACTACTAGTGGATAAACACCAAACCTCCTTACATGTCCAGTCAACCAAACTAATGCTCTTTATTTTTCTTCGAAAAATTCAATGATTCATTCTTTCAACATCCAAAAGATGGCGCGACTATTGTCAAGGCCTTAAACCTCTTTAAAACACTATGCAGATAAAACACCAGAAAATCCTTAAAGGTATGGTTCGTACAGGCATAAGAATTGGAAACTTGTAAGAATACACACAATACTCAAAACATGCCTTAAAAAAATTACAGACAAGTGATTATAATTAAAAATCCTTTAGACCTCTCTACACTCATGAAAAGCCCTAAAAACAACATGGATTGAGTCATAAATGTAATACTAACTTAGATTGAATTCATGCTAATTACAAACGAAAAAGAAATGAATTGATAAATGGCAGCTATAAATCATACTAAAACATCTTTAAACTTCATAAGCATACTAAAAATAGATGGAGTGACTAGATTTCATATATGATCATACAGCATAATATGAACACTTAACTGTTTTTAACATGTATTTAACAATTTTGTCAGATTGTTAATACTTAAATGGGGAAAAACCAATCTAAAACATAATTTAATCATAACATTCAATAGATAATTAAACTAGATCAACCACTGCAACTAGTCATAGAATAATAAAAACAAAAACTTCATACTTTCTCAAACCCATTAAAATTCCATGACAAACTTTTTAAATCTAGAAATCAAATCATAACAAAACATGATTAAAAATCAAAAACATAAACTGACAAACAAATAAAACATGCTTTAAGAATTAAATAAATTAGAAAAAAGTTTTTTTTTTTGGTACCTACGAAAACGAGAGGCAAAGGGGAGGAGGGGCGGCGACGGCCGGGCGGCGAGGGGCAACAGGCAGCGCAGCAGTGGCGGAGAGTGTGGCCGGCGACCTTCGGTCCTCTTCGTCGCTTCTCCCTTCGTTTTTTTTTTTTCTCTTCTTCTTCTTTTGCTTTTTGGAAATCCTAACTTGAATGCTTGGGAAATTTGAATTTTTGGTTTAAAAAGGGTATTTAACGCCCAACAAAGGATTTAGAGTGTTGTTAGGAAAAGCCCAAAAGGTTCTAATTGAAGTGGGATTAGTTTTGGGCCCATAATAACTAATCATGGCAACCCATTAAAACACTTTTAAAAGCCTTACAAAAATATTTCCTCACATTTAAGACCTTCATAAAAATTATTTTATGACCTTATAAAAATTTATTTCTTTAAAAATAAAGTAAATAAAACTCCGTAATTAATAATATCCTTTATTAATTTTTCAAATACTTTTATCCTTTAAAAATACGTAAAGTACGTATAATACTATTTTAATTTTATAACGTGTATAAAATACGGGGTATTACATATCATCAAGGAAGTTGGGGGATTCAGCCTCATCTGTTATGGGAACCGGTAAAACTATAGCATTAGGGTTCCTGGGAGAGTTAATGGTATCTGAAGATGAGCGTATAGTTTGACGGAATCTATGACTAAACTTACCCCTAGAAGCTCTAGCTTGTGCTTTAACACTTTCGGGGATGTTTCTCTCAACATATTTGGAGAGACCAATAATAGGGTCCTCATCAGGAGGAGAAGAAGGAGGTTCAGAAGCGCCAGCTGATTGGGAAGCAGGCATTGTGTTGAGGGGAGTGGCAGAAATGCTTTCCTTCTGGAGAATGGTTAAGGCAGTCAAAGGATCAACCAGCCCATTGTCACTCTCCAAGGGGTTATCTTGTTCAGCCGGAGGAGTTCTGTTCCTTACCCCTATCACGAAATCACTCTCCCCAATCACAAAGGCACTCTTCCCAGAAAGGGAGGAAGTGTGGGGACTTGACTCAATAATCTCAACTGGAGTAGCAGCAGCTTTGGAGGAAGCACCCTTTCTTTTGCTCTTCTTTGAGCTTGTACCCTGTGCTTCTGGTACTTCCTCCTTCTTCCTCTTATGGGAAGGCTTTGTTTTCCTCCCAAAAGTCTTGCTTGTCTCCTGAAAAACGACAGTGTTAGAAGAGTATAAAGGAATATTCAACAGATCCTACTAAGATGAACAACTTTCACAGCAAAACCAATAACTTCCCACTTTGTGTACATCCTAGTTTGCCGACTTGAACGTACATTGACACAAAGTGGGGAAGCCATTGCTTACAACTTCCTAGAAGGAAACATTAAACAATACTTCCTCTCTTGTGCCTACCCAGGTTCAACCTGCAACTTCCAAAGCCTAAGCTTCCTAGTTTGTCGAGTTGAACGTAGAATGACACAAAAGAGGGAAGTTGAATTAATACTTCCTAAGGGGAAGTGTTATATTAAATCTTCCTAAGGGGAAGTAATGAATTAATACTTGCTAAATGGAAGTGCTAAATTGAAACTTCCTAAGGGGAAGTAATGAATTGATACTTTCTAATAGAAAGTGTCATATTTAAATTTCCTGAAGGGGAATTGGTGAACTAATACTTCCTAAGGGGAAGTAGGAACCTAAGGCTTCCTAAGGGGAAGTAAAAGGGACTTCCCCTCCTTATGACATTGCACGTTCAACCCAGCAAACAAGGAAGTCAAAGACTTCCCACTTTGCCGAGTTGAACGCACATGGACACAAAGGGGGGAACTCTAAAAGTTACTTAAACTTCCTAAGGGAAGAGACTTCCTATGAAAGGAAGTCAAAACATACTTCCTAAGGGGAAGTATGATGTTAAAAGCTTCCTAAGGGGAAGTATGATGTTAAAAGCTTCCTAAGGGGAAGTAAAAAGACTTCCCCCTCTAGTGCCATTTTACGTTCAACCCGACAAACAAGGAAGTCAAAGACTTCCCACTTTGCCAAGTTGAACGCACATGGGCACAAAGGAAGGAAGTCTAAAAAATTCTAACTTCCTATGGAAGGAAGTCTAAACATACTTCCTAAGGGGAAGTATGACCTTAAATTCTTCCTAAGGGGAGGTAAAAGGGACTTCCCCTCCTTATGCCATTGTACGTTCAATCCGGCAAACACGGAAGTCAAAGACTTCCCACTTTGCCGAGTTGAACGCACATGGACACAAAGGAGGGAAGTCTAAAAAATTCTAACTTCCTATGGAAGGAAGTCTAAACATACTTCCTAAGGGGAAGTATGACCTTAAATTCTTCCTAAGGGGAGGTAAAAGGGACTTCCCCTCCTTATGCCATTGTACGTTCAATCCGGCAAACACNTCAACCCGGCAAACAAGGAAGTCAAAGACTTCCCACTTTGCCGAGTTGAACGCACATGGACACAAAGGAGGGAAGTCTAAAAAATTCTAACTTCCTAATGGAAGGAAGTCTAAACATACTTCCTAACGGGAAGTATGACCTTAAATGCTTCTTAAGGGGAAGTAAAAGGGACTTCCTCTCCTTGTGCCGTTCTACGTTCAACCCGACAAACAAGGAAGTCAAGGACTTCTCACTTTGCCGAGTTGAACGCACATGGACACAAAGAGGGGAACTCTAAAGTCATTCTAATTTCCTAAGGGAAAGAGGCTTCCTATGAAGGGAAGTCTAAATATACTTCCTAAGGGGAAGTACGATCCTAAAACTTCCTAAGGGGAAGTCTTAAATACTCTAGCTTCCTACAGGGGAGGAACTTCCTAGAAAAAAAAATCTACACTTACTTCCTAAGTAAAGTTTTAAACTTCCTAAGGAGAGGGAAGACTTTCTACCAATTATATAGCTTCCCTACTTAGTGCCCACCTGCGTTCAAGTCGGCAAAGTGGGAAGTCACTAAGTAGGGAAGTCCCTAATAACATTCCTAAGAGGAGGTGTTTAAATACTTAACTTCCTCACTTAGTGCCCGCTTGCGTTGAAGCTGGCAAAGTGGGAAGACTCTAAGTGAGGAAGTCTGTCAGTATGAAAAAAAAAATAAAAAATAATAATAATAATATATATATATATATATAAAAAATTAAATTGCAAGTCTTAGTTTTGCAGAAATGTAAAATACCTAAGTCTTCGCCTTCTTTGAGGAAGTATCCTCCCCCAGCTTTTGAGAAACTTGCTTCCAGAACTCTTTTTGATTCATACTTCCTTTTTTGAATGGAGGAAGGTCAGCAAGAGCTTCTTCTGCAAAAAGAAAGGATACTTGGTTAGATAAGTGGAGAAAGAAACAGAAGTTCAGTTTCAAATGATAAAGCAAAAATTACCCTGGTTATACTCATCCCCATAAATTACACCAGCAGCAATAAGGAAGTTGCGATCTAAGAAGAATTCGCTAAAGGGGATCCAGTTGTAGGGAATTGTCAGAGATTGTTTCTTGATCTCCACTGTGGTAGAACTAAAGTGTTCTAAGATTTGTTGCTCATTATCATTCAACCTAGGAAGNTAGATCTGAAATATTCTAAGTTTTGTTGCTCATTGTCACTCAATCTAGGAAGCTCAAAGGATCTTCCTAGGCATTTTGGAAAAGGATTCCATTTTTTCAACACTTCTACCAATTTTTTGTCATGGGACTTCACAAACACAAAATGGTTTCTCCAGTTGGGAACCTTGTTGGCTTTTTCTACACAAGTGAGAAACCCCTCACTGTTTTTCAGATAGAACCACCCACGTTTGCAGTGGGAGGCCTTTGAGAGATGGTGAAGATGAAGGAAGACCTTAGAAGAAGCTTTCACTCCTCTAAGGCCACAAGAAGTCACATAAGACATTATGTGAACCCAAGAATTGGGAGTAAGTTGACATAGGCCAATGTCATACTTTTTGAAGAGATTAAAAATGAATAAGGAAGTGGGAAACCTAAGTCCTAGGTCAATTACTTCAGTATAAACAGGGAAGCAGTCTTCCGGGGCATCCAGAATGGTATCCCCCTTGTTAGGGATGATCAACTCAAAATACTCATTATTAAAAATTAAGTCACTACTCACTTTATCCTTATTTACACCATCTTCATATTCCTCGGAGATCACTACATCATCAGCACCAGGATAGGCACCTCTCTTCTTCTTAGGCTTGGAAGTGGTAGCCTCAGAAGCCTCTCTCTTTCTAAAAGGGAACCTCCCTTACTTCCTCCTCGGGAGCTTCCTGTGCAGCTTCAGCATCCTTTCTTCCCTCAACCTGGGGAGTAGGATCTTGCTGATCAAGAGGATTCACATCTGAAACTTCAGATGCTGGAACTCTCAAAGTAGTAGTATCTTTATAGGCAGTTTGCTTAACTCTTGCCATTGCAACTTCCTGCACAGGAAGAGAAGGAAGTAGGAAAGACCCAGACAATAAGTGATCAGGAACAACAGAAGATTGAGTTCCAACAGAAGAAGTAGTACGAGGAGAAGGAAGTAGTTTAATAGAGTTCTCATTATTATGTGGGGAAGAAGAGGATGAAGAAGCCATTGGAAAATAAAGACAAAGAAGTAAAGGAAAAACAAGAAAGAAAAAGAATTCAGGTAAATACCTGAAAAAGAGAAGAAAACTAGGATCTATTGTTCACACCGAAAATCGCCGCAACAGGTCGCCGGAAATCGCACCACAGGTCGCCGGAAATCGCCTCTGAAGCTTCTTGGGAGTTTGAGAGAAATCTTGAGAACTTTTAGAGAGAGAGTGAAATAAAATGATTGAAAATGATTGTGAAACAATCATTTTCAATCATCTTATATATATAGAAATTTGAAGGGGCACAAGAGTAAATTCCCCCTTCAAATTTGAATTTCCCCCCAAAAAATCAAAAGGGGTGGTTACGGCATTAATAAATGCTAAGGAGGGTTACAAAATAACTTCCGAAACAGAAAGAGACGTCAGTTGGGGCATGGATTATGGATCCAAACACCCAATTGAGGGGCAAATGATGTGGCACGCCAACTCATGCCACGTGTTAGCATAATACTGGGCCATGTGTCCACTAAAAGTCCAGGTGACACTGCCACTTGGCAATGACTGGACCACCAAGATGGGCTCCATACGGCTACATGTCGCTGTAAGATTGGGCCACATGTCCACCACAACTACTTAAAAGAAGAGAAACCTCTGCCACGTGTCGCAACCCCATTCGACACTACAAAGTAGGATAAAAAGAGGAATTTGGGCCTTGAGGCTTGAATGTAAAAGCCCATGAAGCTTTTACATGTATCAACCAATTAGACGATGACAAATGTCATCGTCCAATTCGTTGGCCTTCAAACCTAAAGGCTATAAATGCCCCTCAAAATCATTATTTTGGGGGCATTCAACATTCAATTCAAACTTCATTCATTCTTACATCACACTAAGAGAATTTCTCTCACTAGTTTCCCTCTCTAGATTACCAAATTGTCAATTATTGTTAATTTGCCTAAATCCTCATACAAATACTTACTTAAGCATCGGAGGGGGAAAAAATCCTATAAGGATTTTATTCCCTTGTTTTGCAGGAATCAAGGTCCGGGCCGTCAGGAAGTAAACAGGCCAGCACCTGTCCGTCCGAAGTATAGCCCTTTAGTTTCCTCTCCACGTATTCAGTTGAAGAGACCCTACCAGGAACTCTTTCTACAACAGTATGCATATTATTTTTCGTGACATTAAATGTAAGCTTTATTAATTTAATAATTTCTTTTTAGACAATGTGGAGTATCTAGACATCATACTAGAGAAACTATTAGACACTTCTTTGTCATATATATGTATTCAGGTTCATGAGTATAAGAATTTCATGTAGGACGTAAATAATACCATATATAATTTAAATCAATTCATGTATATACCAATCAAATATTCATACAAAGGATGTGATAATATGTAAATATCACATGATCTTCATAAGGTCAATTATAATACATGTATATGAGCAAAATATAAAACTACTAATTTGAAACTTGAAAAAAGGCATGGAAACTATAGAGTATAAAAATATTTTGCAAGTTACTAACAACAAAACACTTAGTTATATATATAATTATATATAATACACCCAATGACATGATCAACCACGAAAATCATGAATAAGTTGAGGTTTTAACTAAGCGTTAAACTCATATCGACATAATGTGACAATCCACAAGCAAGATTGCCCTAAAACAGGTGAAACCGTAGCATAACATACAAACCACTCAATTTAATATTATTATTATTTTTAATTAATTTTTTTTTGTTACCAGTAACACCTCTATTTGTTTCTATATACTTTTTTTTCCCAAAAACTATTGTGAGCCATTATTTAAAAAAAAAATAGTATGAAGTCACCTTTGAAGTTGGAAAGTTATACTCAACACGCGATAAATTAACAAAGTTCGCTTAACAACTACTCTTGCGAGTCTCACGACACGATTAACTATTATAAATCCGTCTCACAAAACACCGAACCATACAATCAACCTTAGAATCCTTACTTCCAAATCCACATACTTAATTACTCACATCCAAAACAATAAATTATGGAGCAACAATCTCAACTATGTCAGTAAAATAGATTAGGAATGTTGGAAAAAAGGAAGAAAGATTAAAAGCTAACGATAATAAAGAGATCGAGGAAAAAACCACATACCAATCAAGAGCGTCTAAAAGTAGTAATTCAATTGTGTAGGAAAAATTAATAAATAAATGAAATTGTATCACATCATTGTTCATGAACATAATCCATAAAGTGACAACATACGATACTACCACAGATAAATCACATACCTTAAGAAGCCATATATAATTCACAAAATAATGTGTTACGTTGAAGATTAAACTATAATTTAATTTCCAATAATAATTTATCAATAGCAAAAATTTAAAATTCACATGATAAGACATGAGATGAATATGATCAACAAATGCTTTTACAATAGTGTACAATTGGCAAATAATCACATGATATATAAATTGTATAATATGATCCATATTTCATACCGTGATATTTTATCATAGCTTATCAAATGATATTTTATTAATCATATTGTGCGTACTTCATCATAGCTTCAGAAGAGATAAATAGAACATAAGACATAAGACATGAGATAGTCATATGTTATACAATTGGCAATAATCAATTAGAATACACTTATGGATGCATGATATGCTCATAATAGATCAATTGTTCTAGGCATATGCTCATATATATAGAATAATCAATTGGTAATTAGTAGTAGTCGACTGCATACAGTAATAAACATAGCAAGGATAAAGTAATAGGCAAATTATTTGCAATTTGACATACATANTAACATACAAACCACTCAATTTAATATTATTATTATTTTTAATTAATTTTTTTTTGTTACCAGTAACACCTCTATTTGTTTCTATATACTTTTTTTTCCCAAAAACTATTGTGAGCCATTATTTAAAAAAAAAATAGTATGAAGTCACCTTTGAAGTTGGAAAGTTATACTCAACACGCGATAAATTAACAAAGTTCGCTTAACAACTACTCTTGCGAGTCTCACGACACGATTAACTATTATAAATCCGTCTCACAAAACACCGAACCATACAATCAACCTTAGAATCCTTACTTCCAAATCCACATACTTAATTACTCACATCCAAAACAATAAATTATGGAGCAACAATCTCAACTATGTCAGTAAAATAGATTAGGAATGTTGGAAAAAAGGAAGAAAGATTAAAAGCTAACGATAATAAAGAGATCGAGGAAAAAACCACATACCAATCAAGAGCGTCTAAAAGTAGTAATTCAATTGTGTAGGAAAAATTAATAAATAAATGAAATTGTATCACATCATTGTTCATGAACATAATCCATAAAGTGACAACATACGATACTACCACAGATAAATCACATACCTTAAGAAGCCATATATAATTCACAAAATAATGTGTTACGTTGAAGATTAAACTATAATTTAATTTCCAATAATAATTTATCAATAGCAAAAATTTAAAATTCACATGATAAGACATGAGATGAATATGATCAACAAATGCTTTTACAATAGTGTACAATTGGCAAATAATCACATGATATATAAATTGTATAATATGATCCATATTTCATACCGTGATATTTTATCATAGCTTATCAAATGATATTTTATTAATCATATTGTGCGTACTTCATCATAGCTTCAGAAGAGATAAATAGAACATAAGACATAAGACATGAGATAGTCATATGTTATACAATTGGCAATAATCAATTAGAATACACTTATGGATGCATGATATGCTCATAATAGATCAATTGTTCTAGGCATATGCTCATATATATAGAATAATCAATTGGTAATTAGTAGTAGTCGACTGCATACAGTAATAAACATAGCAAGGATAAAGTAATAGGCAAATTATTTGCAATTTGACATACATATAGTTAATTGGAAAATTAAATTTTGTCCATATATTTTCAATCTAACAAAAACATTCAAAACTTTATAATTTAATAAATCAATAAATCATATACATACCTCAAATGCAGTGTATACATAAATTGATCGATGCAACCTAATAGCCCACTTACTAGAGATTCGTTCTGATAGCGTGTTATAAAATAGAAAAAATGAAAAATAAAAGAAGGAAAATAGTAGATAATATATAATCTCATTCTCACATTATTATATGAGATAGTATTACATATTTATACACTTGATCATAACTATGCTAGTAACTTCTCCAAGAATATTGAAGACACACCATAATGTCTTGAGAGTTATATAGGAGTTAAGACATGAGGAAGTTACAAGAGAAGGTGCAATAACACAAGATATTACTAGAGAAGAGTAAATGATATAGGGATTACAAAGCAGTAGTTACACAGGGGATAATGGACAAACATAATAATTTTCCATAACACTAAAGTAGTATTTTTTGAAACTGCATATGTGTACGAATATAAATACTATCTCCGAAACATTTTACACGTGTAGCATTACATTTAGTTTTATAGCTTCAATAATTATTATTACTATATTATTTTAAACTTACATAAATCATTCCGATAAAAAGATATCATAAACTAGAAACGAAATATATCACCCGGACAACACCCATGTCTACTCACTAGTTTCCCCCAAAAGTTAAAACTCAGAAATTTAAATGAAATGGAGGAATCTCAATCTCCTAACTTTAAAAACCAAAGCAGGGTCCCACCGAAATGACCCCACCCAGTTGTCAGAATTCCCGCTCGCAAAGTTCCGCGTTCTCCCAACCAATAAAAACTCACCATCCTCATCATCCTTCCAATCATCTTCCGCCACGTATCACTTCTTCGTCAGCTCCAAAATTACTAAAATACCCCCACCGTCATCTTCCTTTTTCTTTCCCTTGAATTTTACACAATTCCAAAAACTCACTACACAAAACCAAAAGCAAACACACTCTTTTTAATTTTTTATTCTCATTTTCAAAATTGTATCTAAATAATTAAATCAATTACATATTCCCACATTAATTCTTCGAATTTTCGAAATAAGCGTCGATTGATTCACAATAAACGTCGGAAACAATATACCGGCGAAAATAGTCGCCGGAAATGGAAGCGCATGCGTCAGGATTTGGTCGTGTGTTGTTACTGAGCTTTTGCGTTGTCGGAATTTGGACTGCTTATATCTCACAAGGCGTTCTTCAAGAGCATTTGTAATTTCATTATCACAATCAAAGATCTATATTTTAAATTTTGTTTGTATACAATTCATTAATTTGTGTGATTTTACATTATTATTTTTTTAAAATTTATGATTTAATTTATGTAAAATTTGTAGGTCGACGAAGAGATTTGGAGCAGATAAAAAGAGATTCGAGCATTTAGCGTTTTTGAATTTAGCGCAAAATGTTGTGTGTTTAACATGGTCTTTTATAAGTAAGCATTTGTGGCTTACTACCTCGTACTCTGTAATGATTTAGTTGCAACGATTTGACATTTTTGAGGAGGTGATAATTAATTCTGCATTTTATGTCACGTCGTTGCAACTAAGTAAATTGTTACGGAAGTAATAATTTTTATATGTTTTTGATTGTTGTTTTGACTTGTCTGATGATGTGGGAGGTTTGAATGTAATTTTTGGATGAAATGGAATAATGTGGTGCAGTGATTAGTATATGGTCGAGGGGAAGTAAAGGTGGAGCGCCGTGGTGGAGTTATTGGAGTGCAGGGATTACTAACACTATTGGTCCTGCTATGGGGATTGAGGCTTTGAAGTATATTAGTTATCCTGCTCAGGTATTGCTTGCTTCTTTTCGGTTCGCTTTATGTGGCCATAGAGAAATTGAATGTATATGATATATTTGCTTTGATAATGAGAGGATTGTTTGTTGTTGGAGGGAGATGCATATCTTTCATAAATCGAAACGAGGGTAGAAATAAGTATATTTTGCAGACAATGTATACCTTAAGGTAATAATTTTCTTAATGTTGATAGTGCTGCTAAGGGTTGTTTCGATGGAATGTACTAGAGTGAATGAAACTAATTGGCAATTGCCAATAGGTTTGATGTGTTTAGATCATGAACGTTGTTTTGATGGAATGTACTAGAGTGCATTAATGCATGAAACTAAATGTCAATAGGTTTGTTGTGTTTAGATCGTAGGCTTGGTGGTGATTAAATGTTTGTGGTTGTCTTTTAATGACCTGCTTGGTAGTAATTAATGGTGATGTTAATAAGTTCATTTTGTAATTTGTAAAGGAAATTTATTGTCGAAATCCATGATGACTTTTGATGTGTTTTCTCCCTACAAATTTTCATTATAGTAAAAGAAACATCTTTTGGAGTAATTAGGAGTGGTTACTATAAAGTAACATATTTTGGAGCTACTGGATTGCCATTGTACACATTGGATGGAATGTTACTCACTTTTTTAATTACTGCCTAACTGTCTACTGTATGAGTTGTTATCCTACTTCGCATTCTTTTATTGTATTACTATGATAATTGAAAAAACCTTTGGACCAAAGTTTCGTTCTTTTCATTTGAAAACCTCTTTTATGAAGTTGTTTTAACAACTTGGCCTATCTGAACTTATTTTGACTTGTTTGTGATATGAACTTGCTAGTTCTTGTACTGATCTCGAAGGTTTGGAACAATGGAACTAAATCTGAATCATTTGTTTATCTTAAATGAAATGATTATATAGAATACTATATTATGCTTGCAAACATAGGTTAGCAATGCAATGCTATCAAAGTATGTGGTCCTACTTTTTTAAGAAACTTATTGCATAATGTTAAAATGCATATGTGATACTTGCTTTACGGTGTTGAATGGCTTTAATAGCTGTGTAGCCACATATTGCTTTTGTTTTAGAAACACTTTCTATTTGCTGTTTTATTGGAGTGCTTTTGTTTTTGTTTGCAGGTCCTTGCAAAATCATCAAAGATGATTCCAGGTGAGACTGTGAACTTTATTTTGTTTTGTTATTGTTATCTAACAAACTAATGTCATGCAGTTTGAAGGGTGAAATGGGAAGATATTGGATAACTTTCCGTTTATTAGTAGTTTGTGCATTAACACTTTGATGGTGCTTAAATCCTTGCAAAACTGTGCTAAAACTTAATACTACTAATTCTATTAACATATATGAACAATGCGCGTAACCCATGCAATCATTTGTAACCCTAAGGTGGTTTTAAGGATGAAGAAGAGGATGAATTGTAAGCTTTTTAATTACTTGAGGGATGTTTGGTATGGGATTAGTAAAGAAAACGAATTGGAAATAAACTAGGAGCGAGGGTAATACAAGGTGTTACCCTTATATAAGCTATGCTACGGAGTTGTAAATTGCCAAATTAGTGAAATACAAAATCAAAACCAAAGCCAATTAGCCTATCAATTTTTTAATTATTTTCAGTTCAAAATGTCCAAAAATAGCAATCAATATGATCAAAGTACTAAACCGACCCATATAGTCCGAATAATAAACCAAAACTAGTCTCAGAAACTATTGGAAAAATCTGCAAAAATTAGATTGAAACTCATAAATCGGTTGAATAGCAACTAGAATAGATCGTAATAGGAATAAAAAAAATAGCGTATAAAACAAGAAACACTTATGAAATTTCTTTTGGTATTTGATTTCAACATGGAATTGAGTTGTTTGTTGTTTGTTTAAGTAATTTGAATCAAAGTATTGTTTAGCGAATAAACAATCACAATGCAAACAATCAAATCGAGAAACAGAGGAATTCAACACAAAATTCAAAATCTAAGGTCTCCTTCAACCAAAAAGTGAGAGGTTTCTGAATAGCATACCTGCAATTGTGGAGGAGAGTGATATCTAGACATTTGATGAACAGAGAGAAGGAGAAAGAGATTTCAGAGCATTTGATCGATCGATCGATCAAATGAGAGAAGAAGAGAGTAAGGTTAGTCGGGTTTTTTGCATTAGCTAAGAAGCTTGGTTTTTTTTTCCAAAACTTTATTTACAGCGGAAATAATGTGATGGAAACAGCTTCCACAAGCTATTGATTTTGTTACGTCAATTTTAAACCGAATGTGGGGCGACAGAAACTTGATTTTGAAGCTGATACTAAACAACCTCTTAGTCGATTACTTAATGCTTGAGTAAGTCACATGTGTTCAGTGTAAATTTTTTCCTGTTCATGCAGTTTTTATGCTAGGTTGCACACTAAAGAAAGGGAGAAAGACATCTATAGAATCGCTCGTATGAGAGACCAAAGAACTTGGGATATAGGGGCAGTTAAGTGTGTGAAAGATGTTGATGAAATTGTGTTGGTTGATCAAAGAGCTTTGGTTAATGAGGTTCTTGACCAAGAGGTTGAGGGTGTAGCTATTACTCATGATATGGTAAATTGGGATTTTATGCGAAGGGTTCAAAATGGGTAAGTTAAAAGAGCTCTAATAAAGATGGGGACAAGGAATGCTGTGGGGCTGGATGGTATCCCTATTGAGGTATGGAGGTGTTTGTGAGATAAAGAAATTGAGTGGTTGACAGCTTTCTTCAACAAGATATGGGGAAGTGACAGGATGCCAATGGTATAGAGGAAGAGCATCATAATCCCGGTGTATAAGACAAAGGTGATGTTTAAGATTGTGCTAACTATAGAGGGATCAAGCGATTGATCCGTACCATGAAACTCTGGGAACGAGTTATAGCATTGAGGTTAGAGAAGATTAGTGCAAATTTTGGAGAATCAATTTGGATTTATGCCAAGAAGGTCGACTAAGGAGGCAATTCATCTTACATCTTATGAGGCAACTTATGGAGGAGTACTACAGGGTTGAGAAGAAAAACCTACATACAGTTTTCATTGATTTAGAGAAGGCATATGATAAGATACCGAGGGAAGTGTAAAAGTGTTATGGTGGGCTCTTACAAATTAAGGTATTGATATCATTAAAGATTTGTATGAGGGGGTTTGCACGAGTGTACGAACAAGTGTTGGGAAAACAAAAGAGTTTTCTATCACAATTGGTGTACATTAAGGTTCTACACTTGGCCCTTTTCTTTCCATAGTTATGGAAGAATTGACTAGTTCAATTCAAGATGGTATCCCTTGGATTATGCTGTTTGCGGATGATATTTTGTTGGTCAATGAATTGAAAAAACATTGGAAAGTAAGGTGGTATTGTGGTAAAAAGCACTGGAATCACGGGGTTGTATGTTGAGTAGAATTAAGACAGAACATATGTGTATTCAATGGGACAAGGAATAGGACAACAAGCTCAATTAGTTTGGATGGAAAGAGTGTCCAATATTCTGATTTCTTTTGGTATTTAAGATCCATTATCCAAAAGGATGGTGAATTGGAAGAGATAAGGACCACACGATCAATATTGGATCAAAATCGGGTTGGTTGAAGTGGAGGGGAGCTTTTAGTTTTTATGTGATCTTTTATGCGATCGGGGTATGCCCAACAAATTGAAGGGAGAATTTTACTACACAACCATTAGACTTGCATTGCTTAGAATAGCTTTACACTACTGGCAGGTTTGTACGTTGGATGTGTGGGCATACAAAAAAGGACAAAATACAAAATGGGGTAATTAATAGGAAGATGGGGGTTGCTTCTATTGAAGATTTTAAATGAGGGAAAATCGTCTAAGATGGTTTGGTCATATAAGACGGAGACCGAATGATGCTCTGGTAAAAAGGTTGGAAGGGTGGGAACAAGAAGGATAGAGGAGCCACAACATCCTCATATTGATTCATATCTAGCCGACCCCAAAGTAATTTGAGACTAAGGCTTTGTTGTTGTTGTTCGTGTAGTTTTTGAGATTTGGGAGCAGTAGTGGCTCATGTAGTTTGGACAGAGGGGGATTGGAGTTGTAAGCGTAGAGAAGAGTTTTTTTTGTTAGGGGGTTTTTCATCAAGCTATGGCACAATGTCTGAACACTTTTGAACTGTCAAGCTCAATCACAGAATGTGTATTCGATTTTTGGCTAAACAGCTCTTTTGTTTGTGTAGATAACAATAGGTCCTTATCTGTATG
The DNA here is from genome assembly GCA_016808085.1 of Suaeda aralocaspica. NCBI lineage: Eukaryota > Viridiplantae > Streptophyta > Magnoliopsida > Caryophyllales > Amaranthaceae > Suaeda > Suaeda aralocaspica. The sequence continues at coordinate 273,536 of PYUH01000310.1, read as the reverse complement.
TATTTCTAATCTTTGAAGGTTGTTTGGTTTATTTTAGGAGTGGGGTGAGGTATATTAAGCCAATCTATTGTATAAGCTCAAGATTGTTGTCACCCTCCTTATATATAACTATCTTTTATCACCTTCCCACCATTTAAGAACAAGTCATAGTTGTTCGAAACTTGTTGGTTCCATAGTGGATCTTCATGTAGATCTATGGACTTTGAATGCATGTGACTTATAAAAACATCCTATTAAAAATTTTTGAGCTAAAAATTAGGGCTAGTATTGTTTAACACAGTAACCTTGAGTCCTTGACTTTTTTATGTTGCAGAATACCTTACTTCTAGTTTCTGTTCAGTATGATGATCCTGTTATAAATTTGTATTTAGAGGCTACAAAATGTCATCATATTAATGATGATAGGATAGAACTATGTTGTAGCAGCTAAGTAGTGGGTAATGCTGGAATTTGTCATAATCAGGACTTGAATGCCATAATCAAATAATCAACTATGGAGGGGGAGGAGATGCTGGTGGATAGTTGCAGGAGCAACTAATTATAATTATCTGTAGCTTTGGACAATGAATGTCTTCCTTTGAGGCGTATATTATAGGGTGAGTATGACTAGTTGGTATGAGCACAGCACGGCTGAGATACCAAATTAATGAAAAAATCAATCATTGAGAATGATATCAAATTGTTTTGTTCTCCTATCGCCAATACAACTAGAAAGCATTCATCATCATAAATTCAGAATCAAAGTCTTTATTCCAAAAGGATGGGGTTGGTTGCATGGACCAATTCTCATCCTGTATAGTTATCCACACAAATCCTTCTTCTCCTTTCATTCATATCTAAAGCCAAATAAGATTGTAAACCCGTATTCAGCATATCCTTTTGAATTCCTTCCATCCAAGGCATCTTTAGTCTTCCCCTACTTCTTTCGAGGTTCTTGTTGTACCAATCCTCTATCCTTCTAGCAAGTGCATCGCTCGATCTTTTTTTTCACATTTTCAACCCAACATAGCTAGTTCTTTGGTATTTTATCCTCATTATCAGTCAGCAACTCCAATTTCTACATAGCATCTACATTTCTTATTTTATCTCGCAAGTGTTTCTACTACACCCAACTTCTTAATATGCTCCTTTTTAACTGCCTACTATGTTGGCCCATATGGTAATATAAGTTTTATAGCAGTCTTATATAACTTCTTTTAACCTCATGGCCAAGTTTCGATTGCACAACCAATTACTCCTCTCCATTCAGCTATCTAGATTTAATTCGATGGGCTACATCTTGGTCAATATTTACAATCCTCTTATGTGGCATTGCAACACCTCCAATCATCTGATGTAGAAAGCGCTCCAAGTACTTTGTTTACTCCGACTCATGTTAAACCCATGGCTACTAGAAAGCATTGATGTTTATAATTTTCCTAATAATGCTATATTAGCAAGTGTTTTTTACTCCATGTCTATGCCTTATGCAGTGATGCTTATGGGAACTCTGGTATATGGGATCAGATACACATTTTCGGAATATTTTTGCACAATTCTTGTTGCAGGGGGTGTGTCAATGTTTGCACTCTCAAAGGTGAGATATTCACTCAATTTGTTTGCAATTTTATATTATCCCTGGTATTGCTCATGTCAGTGCTTTTGGTTATGAATAGAAACTAGAATATAATTGAATCTTATATTTTTTGGTATGCTATTTTGCAGACTAGTGCAAAGACAATTAGTAAGCTAGCGCACCCTAATGCACCTCTTGGTTACGGGCTCTGTTTCTTGAACCTTGCATTTGATGGGTTCACAAACGCTACGCAGGATTCGATAACTGCAAGGTTTGTGCCTTTGTTTTCTTCCCTTTAGTATTGTTAGTGTGCTTGTTTGAAACCAAGACCCAAGAGTAAGTTTCAATATCTGACACATGCTAATGATCTGTTAGATTTCATAGTATAAGCTTTGTTGTAAGTGGAAACATTGAAGTGTGTTATTTGTCGTCATTGTGGAAAAGCTTTTTTTTTGGAATGCTTGTAATTATTCCTTTTATGCGGAATTTGACGCCACTTAGAATTATTTAGGATGCTTGATAATAGCAGTCACATTTAACTATTTAACTGCTAGTATTTACTGAAATAGTTACAGGAAGAAGATAAAATTGACACAGTTATTAGAGAGGGTCGTTTGTAAATTTATGTCATATTCATTTAAGTGGATGTGAGTGTACAGCTGTTTATGGCGAAGGACTATATCTTTATTTATTTTTTGAGAAAGGTTCAATTTGGTAGCTTGTTCTCTGGTCAATTTTAATGTGGTATCTTTGTGTTTTTGATAAATAGTTAAATACAGTGTAAAGCCTTAAGATTTGGTTGTTAATTACACTGGTATTGTAACATTAGAGTATTCCCCCTTCAGTATTTGCTGACATCACTGATTATTGGCCATGAATAAATTTAGAGTGATTTTTTGGTTGTTATAGGTCCCAAGAATGTAGGTTTTTGTCTTCAAAGATTGCTTCGTGTACACAGTACACATAATAACTAATAAAAATAACTCCTGGCAAGTCAATATATGAAGCATTTACTCTATTATGAACATTGAAAACAAAAATGCGTAGTGAGCATGTATTTGTGACCAGCATAAATACTCGTCTTAAATGAATACATAACTTCTTTGAACACAAGAAATGGTAACTCAGTCTCTTACCTTGGTATATAGTTCCATTATTTTGAGCCATAATGTGTTGTCGATTAGATTAGTTGTTTCCTTTTTGCTTGGCAAACTTAATAATCAATGCTACACCTTTTCAGGTATCCAAAAACAAGTGCTTGGGATATCATGTTGGGAATGAATCTGTGGGGTACCATATACAATGTGGTATACATGTTTGGTTGGCCCCAAGCCAGCGGTTATGAGGCCATTCGCTTTTGCAAGCAGCATCCAGAGGCAGGATGGGACATCCTGTTATACTGCTTATGTGGTGCAGTTGGGCAAAATTTCATCTTTTTGACCATCAGTCGATTTGGTTCTCTCGCTAACACTACTATTACCACTACTCGCAAGTTTGTTAGCATTGTTGTCTCTTCTCTTCTGAGTGGCAATCCTCTCTCCACGATACAATGGAGCAGCGTTGTCATGGTTTTCTCTGGCTTGTCATATCAGATTTACCTCAAGTGGCAGAAGCTGCAAAGACTGCAAAAGAAGAGGAAAACTACTTGAAAGAAGTTTTATATACTTGAGTATAAAAAAATTTAACAGGGTCCTTTTTTATTTTTGCCATTTCCCCGATTAATTTTCGGTTCGACCCATTAAACTTACAGAATGCCTTTGTTGTATTAGCTTGAGTTCAGACTTGAGCAGAAATTATCAGGAGGATATAGAAGAATGTAACTAGATTAGAATTGAAAGTCCGGTTATCAATGAAGTTTTGCCATGAGTTATGCATCAATTTATAATGTTTTCGTCTCTCTTCCCCCATCCCTTAAGAAACGGATTCGGTTTCCTGTAACTCGTGCCAAACAATTCGTAACACTAAGCCTTAAAAGATTATGTTTTCCAAGCTGTAGCTTTTTGATAAAGAATTTAAGAGAACACCCTCTGTGTTTCCCTTTAAATATATGTCATAATCAATAATCTTTATGTGATTACTATGATAATTCGAAGTGTTACTGATTTATATGTAAAGAAAATAAGAGTTTGTTCCCTCTTAAATTCTTAATGAGATAAGACCCGAACTTGTAATAATTGAACTTATTGGAATCTTGGCAACACAAAATAAATGCAACAATGAGGTAGGCCTGAGCACGGATCGGATATCTGATTCGAAATTTCGGAAAATCAATATTTGTATTTGTATCCAAAATTTTCGAATATCTGGTTTTGACATTCGATAATTTTCAAATCGGATACACTGGATATCCAATTTCTAATTTTGCTTTCACAAAATATAACATAGATATTTACAACAGAAGAATACAACAAGGCAATATAACTACCAAATAAAATAAATGAATATGTTAAATCTTATTCTTTAGCATTCGCACAAAATAAATTAATTTTTGTAGAAATACTCCTTAAGATTCTTGAGTTTACTAGTTTAGTATATTAAAAAATCGGAACTTTATAGGAATGACATATATTTTTGGTAGATTCAATATGTAAAAGTTGATATCTAGATATCTAATATAAAAAAATTTCAGACATCTGGTTCGGCATTTGAAATTACGGATATTCGGATATCCAAAAATGCCAAAAGTAATATTTGAATAGGTATTTGATATCCGCCTTTTCGGATTAGATATCCTAACAATCAGATCAAATACAGATCAAATTTTCGGATTTTCAGATCTTCAAATATTTTTGCTCAACCCTACTTCAAACCCGTAAAGATCACAATGATTGGATAAGGATAAATAGAACTGAAATTGAGAAAAGATTTTTCGACTTATTAGTTTTAAATACGAATTTAAAGGTAAAAATTGAAAAACTTCAAAAGAACTTAGTCAAGTCACTATGGAACTAAATTGCTTTAAGTTGACCAATCTAAATGAGAGCTCCACTGAAGGAACATTAAATGATTCAGTCATCAAGGAACTTATGACGGAACTTGATGCTGTTAAAATAGAACTCACTAACTTAAAGAATAAAAAGGATGATCAACACAAAGTTTCAACATGGATTCTGAATGCCCAAACAAAAAGGACCGAAGGTCTTGGTTTTAATTATAAAAAGAAAGTGGGCAAGCAGAATAAATACGTGGAACTTCAATTCCGAGTAGCAAAGTGTGTCTGTTATGTGGGAACACGGGTCATCTGAAAGGACATTGTTCCAAACGAAACACCATTTAGATGTAAATACTAGACACGTAAAACAGATATGGATTGAAAAATCAAATGATAATGTGCCTACATAGGAATCCAAGGAAACCTGGGTTCCTACACCTAACATCTAATCTGTATTGCAGGTGCTAGTGAGGGGGAACAACACGTGGTACCTCGACAGCGGTTGTTCCAAGCACATGACAGGTGACAAATCAAGTTTCTCTCACTGGCAGCCTACTCCGGGGGGAACTGTGACGTTTGGTGATAGTAAAAAAGGTAACATAATTGCCTTAGGTAAGGTTGGTAAGTCAAGTTCCCATGCAATTGATAATGTTTTTCTTGTTGATGGTCTTAAACATAACTTACTTAGCATTTCCCAATTTTGTGATAAAGGGAATTCTGTTTGTTTTACTAATGAGCATTGTCAAATTATCAATAATCACACTAATCAAGTTGTACTTGAGGGAAAACACAAAGGGAACACTTATATCGTTGATTTACATGAAGTTCCCAAGAGTACATTTTCTTGTTTAAGTGTGATTGAGGATGATCCCCTACTTCGGCATAAATGTATTGGACATACTAGTCTCTACTTGATAAACTTAGGTCTAAGGAACTTGTTGTTGGATTACCTAACATTAAGTTCCTATGTGATAAAATATGTGGTGCATGTGCTAGAGGCAAGCATGTTAGAAGTTCTTTTCAAAACAAAAAGTTCGTGAGCTCCACAAAACCATTGGAACTCATCCATATGAATTTGTGTGGGACCATGAGAGTCCAACGTAGGACTGGTAAGCTATGTATCTTGGTTATTGTTGATGATTACTCTAGATATACATGGACTATGTTCCTTCATAGCAAAGATGAAACATGTGATGAATTTACTTGCTTTGCTAAGAAGGTTCAAAAATCTAGTGGTTATCAACTTATAAATTTAAGATCTGATCATGGAAAGGAATTTGAAAATTACAAGTTTGATGAGTTTTGCAGGGAACATGGTATGGATTACAATTTTTTCAGCTCCAAGAACACCGCAACAAAATGGTGTTGTGGTGAGAAAAAATAGAACCTTAGAAGACATGGCAAGAACAATGCTCATAGTAAGCGAACTTCCAAGGAACTTCTGGGCAGAAGCAGTCAATACGACTTGTTACAATATAAATAGAGCCATGATTAGGCCCATCACTAACAAAACTCCCTATGAATTGTTTAGAGGACGAAAACCTAGTGTGTCTCACCTTAGCACATTTGGTTGTAAATGTTTTGTTCATAATAATGGTAAAAGGAACTTAGGGAAATTTGATGAAAAAAGTGATGAAGTTGTGTTCCTAAGATATGCATCTGATAGTATGGCTTGTAGAGTTTACAACAAGAGAACATTAAGTGTCGAGGAAAGTGTACATATTATTTTTGATGAAACTGACTATAGTGTAAATAGTGTAGATACTAACGTTTTGCAGGAACATGAGGACTTCGAAACAGGGCTGGTTAAAAGAGATCCAGACAAGGAAGACTTAACATCCAACAAGGAACGAGCAAGAGTTCCTGAAGATCAGTTCCCAATTGAAAGGCAGAATGAGGCAGTTCCTGAAGGAACAATAAACGAAGTTCCAAATAATGATGAACATGAAGAAAACACCACTGATTCAGAAGGAGTTCCTGGAGAAACTGGAGAGACAGCAGTTCCTATTAAAGACTTCCAACTTAAACCTTGTAAACATCAGAAGTCTCATCCAATTGATCTAATTATTAGTGATATTTTGAAAGGAACTCAGACCAGATCTCAAATAAGGAACTTCTGTGCCTTTAATGCATTCTTGTCCATCATGGAGCCTCGAAATCAAGTAGAAGCACTCAAGGATGTTGATTGGATCCAAGCAATGCAAGACGAGCTTAATCAATTTGAAAGGAACAAGGTTTGGCACCTTGTGCCTTAACTGGAACACTAGAAAGTAATTAGACTAAAATGGGTCTTCAAGAACAAGCTAGATGAGTACGGCACAATCATCAGGAACAAGGCCAGGTTAGTAGTTAAAGATTATAATCAACAAGAAGAGATTGACTTTGAAGAAACTTTTGCTCCAGTTGCAAGGTTAGAAGCTATTAGAATTTTAATTGTTGTTGCTTTTTTTATGGGTTTTAAATTGTATCAAACGGATGTTAAATGTGCTTTCTTAAATGGTTTTCTTAATGAAGATGTTTATGTGGAACAACCTCCTGGTTTTGAAATTGCTAAATTTCCAAACCATGTCTATAAGCTTGACAAGGCTCTTTACGGGTTGAAGCAAGCTCCTAGAGCATGGTATGAGAGGTTGTCAAAGTTTCTATTGGAAAATGGTCTTAAAAGAGGAAAAGTTGATAAAACTTTCTTTATAAAATCCAAAGGAACTGATTTTCTCATTGCTCAAATTTATGTTGATGATTAGGGGTGTGCACAAAACCCGACCCGAAATACCTGGCCCGTTACCCGCACCTTAAAACCGGGTATTTTTTTTAGCAAAAAAATAGATTTTGCGAACAGGGTACCCGGTTTGCGGGTACCTGGTATATTTCGGGTAGGGTACGGGCACCAAATTTTGGTGCACCGGGTACCCGCTTCAATTTTTTACTTTTATGTTTTTCAATTTTATTTTTCTTTTTAGTTTTGAATTGGGCTTTTATTTTTTTACCACAACTCTAAAATCTACTACGTTTCTTTCTCATTGCTATACTCTAACTAGCCATTGCCTCTTTCCTTTTTCTTATTTTTGTAATTCTTTTCGGTGTTGCTTTGCTTTTTATGATTTGTTTATTAGTTATTTTTTGCTTTTCATAATTTATTTATTTAGTTTTGTTCAGCTACATCCATTACATTGGTTTAGAGGTTAATGCAATTATGCTAAGCACAATATTAATTTTTTCGGTTAATTATACTTTATACAATTATGCTTTATTTATATCTTAAGTGAAAAAAACAAAGATGAAGTTGTGGGTATCCTTTTACCCGTGCCGATTATTTCGGGTAGGTCTTGGGTAATAAAAAAAACTACCCGGAAGTTCAGGTACCCAAAAGTGCGGGTACCCGCTAATGCACACCCCTATTGATGATATAATATTTGGTGCTACTAACGAATCCTTGTGTCAAGAATTTGCTCATCTTATGAGCAGGGAAATTGAGATGAGCCTAATGGGTGAGTTAAATTTCTTTCTTGGCTTGCAAATCAAGCAAACTGAGAGAGAAAGTTACATTCACCAACAAAGGTACATTAAGGAACTTCTCATGAAATATGGGATGGAAACATCAAAAACGAACAATACTCCTATGGGAACCAACTCCAGATTGGATGAGGATCCCCATGGAACAAGTGTGGATCAAAAGCAATATAAAGGGATGATAGGTTCCTTATTGTGTCTAACAACTAGTAAACCAGATATTCCTTATAGTGTTGGTGTTTGTGCTTGATGAGGCTATCACACACCTATCAAAAGTAAACCAAACAGCACTAACTAATGTAGCTAGGGAAGTAAGGATCGAATCCTCAGGGAAGCAATTGAACCCTATTAGTTCTAAAAAGCTTAAACCGTGTAAAGGGCCTTGGTCGAGAGATATTGACTAACTAACCGACTACTGACTAATTACTAACTAATTATGGCAAATGACGAAGAATTAAAGCCAATAAATTAAACCTAGGGTCATTCGGGTCACCAAGAACAACTAATGGATTCACTAACAAAGATCGTTCAATCTCACAATTATCGTCAAATTAGGGCTCACTAATTCTCACGAATCTAGACTCCCTCGAAATTCATCTAGCGGCTCTCGCTCATGCCTAGACTAACTCCGCCTATTATTCAGTGGTCTTATTGTGGTATTTTTACCTCTCGGCATCAAATTCAACAATTACCAGAATTACAACTAAATCTGCGCACAATTCAATTGTAAACAAAGAAACCAATAATAGGAAATTGACTACTAATTGTGGAATTGAAACAACCTAATTTAATTAGTCCATTAATTAATCAAGGTTTCCCTAACCCTAGAAATTAGACTACTCACTCATAATTATGGAAATTAAAGCAAGAACAATTGTAAAATTCCTAATTGAATTCATGAAGTAATTGACAATTAAACTAATTAACATAAACAAATAACTAAATTAATTAAACTAGAGAGACTAAAAAGCATAAATTAAACTAAAATAAAGAACAAAAACAGAAGAATTACCAAATTGAAGAACGAATCGAAGACTTGAATTGAATTGAAAATTAATGTTGTTAACAAAACCCTAATTTCCCTAAATTAATTTGAGAGAGAAAAGTGCTTAATTCTAAAACCTAAGAGAGTAATTCTAAATTATGAAAGCATAAGTTATTTTGCCTAGAAAGTCGTGCCTAATGTACCCAAAGTTGGGCTTACAAAGCCTAACTACGAAGAAAATAAAAAGAATTAAAAATCCGGAAAAATCGTCTGATGCGGGCGCATAGGAGGTTTATGCGCCCGCATCAACCTCCCAGAATGCCTTCTAAGTCTGCAAAGTTCATTAAATGCGCCCGCATGTCAATATTGTGCGCCCGCATCATGACCTTAGAAGTCATTTTATTTTCTTTTCCTCTTATTTCTTCATGAGTTCTTTAAGACTTGTTTTCACACTTCTTGACACGTATTTCCATGCATCTTCACTCTTATCCCGTCCAAGCTTTCCGACTTCGTTCCGAGCCTCGGTTTCCGTGCCTGAAATTACAAAACATACCAAAACCGAGCATAACAACCGCAAATGATAAAAATCAAACTAAAGAGCTCTAAAATCGCCGGAAATTAATCAAACTTGACGAGACACTTCAAATTAGCTAAAGAACATCAAATGAGCTGAAATAAAGCCAGATTAACAACCACTAGGCATAAAATTGACTCGAAACAAGGGGAAAAACACTATAAAAACCGCACATATCAAATTCCCCCAAGCCAAGCCTTTGCTCGTCCCGAGCGAAGATAACGAAATGACTTTCACCCCATAAAAACATATGCATCACGACTCAAGGATCCTTCCGAGTTCACTAAGATCAAAGCAAGTCAAATGCTACACATTCCTAAGCAAAAGTCAAACAAAGCCAACCAAGCAAGTTTAATGAATCGATGACTAGAATAGCTCACGGGTTGTCACTCCACGCAATTGAGCATCTAATGATGTAGCTCACCCTCACCACCCAACCATAAGAAAATGGAATGCATATGCATNGATGTGTATAAGAGGCATATGCAATAGTGTTTAAATGCAAGTTTTGAGGAACCAAACCCACCTCTCACACCTCATGCAAGTGTTTAAGGGTATACACTCAATCCTAAAGTCGACTCGAAATGCAATTAATACTCTACGACCTCGCCAAAAGACTCTTCCACAATCAACCAAAGCATGCACATGAAGATCAAAGAGGACTTTATAAGCTTGTAACGTATGGCTAGGGTGAAGGGTAAGGTAAATTTGGGATAATGTGGCTGAAAATGCGGGCTATACGCATATAAAACATCGGAGCCTCACTAACACATCATACAATAATATCAATGCCTCCCATCATCCAATTCCAACCGAATCAAACCAAACTTTTCAATTTTCATTCACTTCACACCTTTATTTTCATTCAAAGCACAAATATAAACCGAATTCAAGCTTTTCATTCATCTACTTCAATTTCAACTTGTTTTTCTTCTTTTTTTTTTCAATTCTTTTTTTCTTTTTTTTTTTCTTTCAATTTCATTGCTCTTTTTTTCTTCTTTTTTTTCATATCACTTCAGTTTCACGACTCTTAGTAGTTAGCCATTAAGACCAAACCATCACACGTACATAACTGGACTCCAAATCACAGTTATAAACCAACACATTGTGTTTTAAAACACAATTCCAGTCATTGGTACGCAGAGCCTTAATGTGAAACTTATAGAACCTCCTGTACATCAAAAATTCACAATTTTGCCTAATCCTCCAAATACACCATCACGACAATCAACAACCACACAACCACAATATGACTCCCCCAAGCCAAGCTTGGGCATACAATATGTTATCAAATACCAAGGCTAAAAAGGGTTGTAATGCGGTTATTTTTGTGAGGGATATAGGCTTAAGAAAAACGGGATCAAGGGAAAAAAATGTTCAGCAGATGAAAATCCTAATAAATGTATCTGAAGGCTCTAAAAACAATTGAATGCCTCTTATCATCGCAACATGCAACAAAACTTCAATTAAAAGTTACTAAAGTCCAAAGGTAAACTCAAGATCATAAATGCACCAGGAACTAAGCACACATGAAAAGAATACAATTTAATTTAGCCTATAAGATCAAAAGTGGCTCAAATCCTCCCCCTAACACAGTTCAAGTCCAAGACCCAAGCAAGGTTAGACAGAGTTGACAATTGCAAGGAAGGCTAGCAAATTAAGACTAAGTCATGCCCGGCAATCACATAAGTAAACTCATCCAAATACAAGAATCATGAAGTTTCAGGAAATTTAAGCAAATGGGTACATGAAAAGTCAAATCAACGAAAAACCGGGACGAGCAGCTAGCCAATCACAATAAGAATTCTCTTTTAACAGCTGACTACATTAAACTAGGAAAGAGTACATTTTTTGGTTACATGTAAACTCCCGCCTTAAGGGACGGTACAAAACATGTAACGATCCTACGAAAGCAGTAAACTACACTAGAAAGCAATAAAACCTATACTAAGAAACAAATAAAACATACCTCCCCAAGCCGGACTCAGCAATTTCCTCAGTGCTGAAGGGAGTAAAGTAAGAGGGAAAAGAGACATTGGAGGGGTTTAGGTAGTCATAGGGGTATAAAATATATATTGTTAAGAGGAAGAAGTTGTGCAAGAAAAAGAAAGAGGCATGGGCGGTAAATGCCATTACATGTAGCATACACGGATTTAGATTTGACCACCTCACGCGTTTCTATCATATATAACAAAGTGTAATTTGTATTAAGCGATTCTGCTTCATTGGAAAGTAGACTCATAGAACTTTCCAACGGTAGGTCATACTCTCGTGGAACGTCCTAGAGAAAAAGTTATAACCGTTTCAAAATGACGTTTTTGCGCAGATACGGCGGGAAAAAAAATCTGGACTTCTGGAGGTCTGATGCGGGCGCATAAACTTCCCATGCGGCCGCATCAACCCCCGTCACTAATATTTGCACTTCGGGGGTTAGATGCGGGCACAATAAACCCCCATGCATCCGCATCTACCCTATTTCACCCCGATCACTTTGTTTTTCTTCTCTTTGACACTTAACAAATTTTCACTTTCTCTTTTCACTCACCTTGACCTTTACTTAGACTTTAAACTTCGGAATTCTACCGATAACCCCTAGTTACTCAATATACCTAAAAACACACAAACACACTAACACAAACTAACTAAAAATTACGAATATAAACTAAAACCACCAAAACAAAACACACAAAGAGTTAAAAAGGGATACAAAGCTCGGGTTGCCTCCCGAGAAGCGCTTGTTAGGGTCATTAGCTTGACCATGTTACCTCATAGCTCATGGAGGATCGAAGAGTGAGCGTGAACCCATATAGTTAGGCAATCAAAGCAATTAGGAGTTATTGTGTGCTCATGCCTCACGTTCCTTGGTAAAAACCTCATCATTTTTTCGTATTCGTATTACAAGCATGAGAAGATTGTTTTCGAGGTTTCCGACGTTTCTTGGGACGAGATTTCCTTTTATTTTGATCCTGACATAGCTTTTTATTAACACTATCTTCATCCTGCAATAGAATCCAAACACACAGAGGCCTCAAGAAGATCCTTATTAGAGGATCGAGGCAAGCCATTAAGAACAATTTCATTAACAGTATAAATTGCATGACATGATTGTTCTATCATAGGATTTTTCATGCACTCCAAGGTTGAAGGTAACCTGTCATCACCTACAGAAAGAGTCAAATTTCCATTCTTACATCAATAACGCTCCTGCAGTATTAAGAATGGTCTATCCTAGTATAATAGGGATGTGTGCATCCTCCTCCTCATATCCAACCTACAAATCAACAGGAATAAAGAATTTCCCTACCCTCACCCGGGACATCCTCTAAAATACCTTTAGGGTACTTTACTGTCCTATCTGCCATCTGCAAGGTAATGTTAGTGACCTTCAAAGCACCATATAAGCTTTTGCAAATAGACAAAGGATGACACTAACACTAGCCCTAAATCACATAATGCTTTGTCATAAACACAGGGGCCAATGTTACATGGAATAGAAAAACTTCCTGGGTCCTTTAGTTTCGGTGGTGACTTGTTTTGCAATATGGCACTGCACTCTCCGTGAGTGCTACACTCCACCACATTCAGTTCACGTTTCCTGCTCAAAATGTCTTTCAAAAATTTAGTGTAAGTAGGAATTTGAGTGATCAAATCAGTAAATGGAACAGTAACTTGCAGATTCTAACAATAGCTAAAAATTTACTGAAATGGTTATCGTTCTTACTCCTGAGTCACCTGTTCGGAAAGGCAACCTAACTGTGGCTTCGGGATAGTGTCAATCGATGTATCATCTACCTTCTCCTTAGGTGCTTCAGCCTCCTTATCTGGAACTGCATCTAAGTCTTCAATCACCTCATCTCTGGTCTTCTCAGCTCCACCTGAAACATCAAATTAACATTATCAGTAGGCATTTTCGGGCCTCATAAGCACTCCACTCCTAAGGTAATGGCATTGACATGGTCCCTCGGGGGATTCTGTGATGCCTGTGATGCTGGGGGTGTGGGTTGTTGGAAGGTGGCCTGGTTGCCTTGAGCTGTTGATTGCGCAATCTGAGCTATCTGAGTTTCCAAGTGCTTGTATGAGCCTGCATCGCCTCCATATTTTTTCTGCATTTGCAACATCATATTCTCAACTCCGAGATTTTCTACTAGGTTGAGGTGGCATTGGCGGTGCTGGTAGTGGTGGCCTGCATAAAACCTGGTGGGTGTGGTGGTACATATCTCTGCATCTGCTGGGGTGCCTGTTGAGGTGGCATGGCTTGCTGAGGATTCTGGACATTGTGTTGTTCTTGTAAAAAAGTAGGGTGTCCTTCAACCCGATGTATGTATTAGAATATGGATTGTTTTTTTGTAGCTTTAAAAGGCACATACTTGTTCTACTGAACTAGTGCAAGACTGGGAATTATGACCGAAAGAACCACATGAATCACAGAAAGGATCAGTGCATCCCGAAAGTGCAGCTACAGGTGATGGTGGGGGAGCTGTAGTACCAATCTTATCGAGCTTCTGACTTATGGCATTTATCTGTGCAGCTAAACTCTCATACTTATCATCAACTACATGTTTCCCACCCTTTTTGGAATGCCCTCTAAGGTTACCAAACTGTGAATTATGAGTGGCAATTTCATCTATCAACTCATATGCAGCATTGACTTCCTGGTTCATAAACCGACCATTAGCAGCAGAATCTAGCAAGGCCCTACTCTCATTTCCCAACCCATTGTAGAATGATTGAACTAGGAACCATTTCTCAAGCCCGTGATGAGGACACATTCTCAATAACTCCTTAAACCGTTCCCAAGCATCATATAATGACTCATCTGTCTCCTGATTGAAGTTAGTGATTTGGCTTCTCAATAAGGCAGTTCTCTGTGGTGGGTAGTATTTCCTCTGAAAAGCAAGAGCTAAATCCTCCCAACAATTAATGGTGGCCATATTGAGATCATTCAACCAGGTTCTAGCCTTGTCTTTTAATGAAAACGGAAACATTCGCCTTCTAATGTAGTCCTTAGAGACATTCATTTGCTTGATAGTATCACAGTATTGAAGGAAATTCTGTAAGTGTAAGTTCGGATCTTCCTTCAATGTCCCTGAAAACTGATTTCGTTCAACCATGTTCACAAGAGCCGGTTTCAGTTCAAAGTTAGCAGCATCGGTATCGGGTACTGAATAACCTCCAGCCATAGACTCCGTACTAGGCAAGGAATAGTCTCTCAATGAACGGGCCGCAGGTGGCGGTGGTGGTGGAGGCGGTGCTCCTCTACCCTGTCCTTCTTCTTCGGCAGCCATTTCAACTTCTAAATATCCTTCAAACAGCGCATTGAAGGTGAACTCGAAAAACTGAGACAAGTCAGAAACAGTTTCCTCCACAGATCGGGGAAGAAAAATTCGGCGTCTACTACGTCTCAACCGTTTCAGAAACACTCGCTCGGGCTCAGGAAAGATGAAAGTATCAGGCTCGTGGTCGTTTTGCATAAACCTATGAACCTGCACACAATATAAACTCCGAGCAAAGATGAGAAATAGCCCCAAAGAACTGAATAGTTCTTTGAGACTAAGAAAAATAAAAATAAAACAGTAAAAACCCGACTAATAGAATTAAAAATTGCCTCCCCGGCAACGGCGCCAAAATCTGAACAGGCTATCGCACACCTATCAAAAGTAAACCAAACGACACTAACTAATGTAGCTAGGGTAGTAAGGATCGAATCCTCAGGGAAGCAGTTAAACTCTATTAGTTCTAAAAAGCTTAAACTGTGTAAAGAGCCTTGGTCGAGAAGTATTGACTAGCTAACTGACTATTGACTAATTACTAACTAATTACTGGAAATGACGAAGAATTAAACCAATAAACTAAGCCTAGGGTCATTCGGGTCACCAAGAACAACTAATGGATTCACTAACAAAGATCGTTCAATCTCACAATTATCGTCAAATTAGGGCTCACTAATTCTCTCGAATCTAGACTCCCTCGAAACTCATCTAGCGGCTCTCGCTCGTGCCTAGACTAATTCCGCCTATTATTCAGTGGTCTTATTGTGGTATTTTTACCTCTCGGCATCAAATTCAACAATTACCAGAATTACAACTAAATCTGCGCACAATTCAATTGTAAACAAAGAAACCAATAATAGGAAATTGACTACTAATTGTGGAATTGAAACAACCTAATTTAATTAGTCCATTAATTAATCAAGGTTTCCCTAACCCTAGAAATTAGACTACTCACTCATGATTATGAAAATTAAAGCAAGAACAATTGTAAAATTCCTAATTGAATTCATGAAGTAATTGACAATTAAACTAATTAACATAAACAAATAACTAAATTAATTAAACTAGAGAGACTAAAAAGCATAAATTAAACTAAAATAAAGAACAAAAACAGAAGAATTACCAAATTGAAGAACGAATCGAAGACTTGAATTGAATTGAAAATTAATGTTGTTAACAAAACCCTAATTTCCCTAAATTAATTTGAGAGAGAAAAGTGCTTAATTCTAAAACCTAAGAGAGTAATTCTAAATTATGAAAGCATAAGTTATTTTGCCTAGAAAGTCGTGCCTAATGTACCCAAAGTTGGGCTTACAAAGCCTAACTACGAAGAAAATAAAAAGAATTAAAAATCCGGAAAAATCGTCTGATGCGGGCGCATAGGAGGTTTATGCGCCCGCATCAACCTCCCAGAATGCCTTCTAAGTCTGCAAAGTTCATTAAATGCGCCCGCATGTCAATATTGTGCGCCCGCATCATGACCTTAGAAGTCATTTTATTTTCTTTTCCTCTTATTTCTTCATGAGTTCTTTAAGACTTGTTTTCACACTTCTTGACACGTATTTCCATGCATCTTCACTCTTATCCCGTCCAAGCTTTCCGACTTCGTTCCGAGCCTCGGTTTCCGTGCCTGAAATTACAAAACATACCAAAACCGAGCATAACAACCGCAAATGATAAAAATCAAACTAAAGAGCTCTAAAATCGCCGGAAATTAATCAAACTTGACGAGACACTTCAAATTAGCTAAAGAACATCAAATGAGCTGAAATAAAGCCAGATTAACAACCACTAGGCATGAAATTGACTCGAAACAAGGGGAAAAACACTATAAAAACCGCACATATCAGTGCTAGGTTCCAAACAAATCCAAAGGAGTCACACTTAACAGCTGTCAAAAGGATATTGAGATATTTGAAAGGAACAGATAATCTATCTTTATACTATTGGTAGCGACAGTCGTATGCCTATAAAAAATAACCTACTACTCTAACTATGTAGACAGGGAAGTAGGGATCATACTCACAAGGAAGCAAGCAATTTTACTAATTCTAAAAAGTCACTTTGTCGTAAGGGGCCTTTGAATATTGGGATTTGACTAAAAACTTGACTAGTACTAGGAATGAATCGATTAAGAAAAGAAATCTATAACTAAGCCTAAGGCGTCGGTTCACCATAGATCAACAAAAGAATTGCACACAAATGATTAACAAATTATTAATTTCCTTGAATTAAGGTTCACTAATTCTCTCGAATCTAGTCTCCTTCAAAACTCCTCTAATGGCTCTCGCTCACTTAGACTCGTTTTGCCTATTGTCCCTATGATCTAATTTTGGTAATCTTACCTCTCGGTATCGATTTCAACAATATTAGACTAACAATTAAACCTGGACAATATTTAACTGAAAGCAATAAAAACTGACAATAGGAATTCAAGAACATTAACAATCAAGTTAACAACTATGAACAAAACATCAAAAACGATCCATAGACCCCCTAGTCCTAGAAGGAAAACTACTCACACATAATTGAAATTACGGAAACTAAATCAATAATAGAAACTAAAACCTTAAACATGATTAAAACTAATAAATTAACAATAACTATAAAACTAAATCTAAACATGAAACTACTAAAACTAAAAACATAAATTAAAATTAAAGTTAAACATGAATAAAAGAAACAAGAATTAAAGATTGAATGAAACCTGAACTTTATTGAATTGAATGATTGAAAGTATTCCACCACTTAGAGAGAAAATTAGGGTTAAACTAAGTTTTTATGAATAATAAAGCGTAATTAGGTTTTAGGAGTACAAAATATTTATATACTAAGCCTAAATCAATCAAAACGCGTGGAAAAACCGTCCTCGGAGCGACCCGTCCGGAAGGGTCTGGGCGAGCAACCCCCACCAAGGTGCTCTGCCTCAACCCGGGCAGGTAGCCTCCTTTGCTTCGTTTCTTGATTTTTGCTCGTTCTTCCTTTATTACTTCGTTAATTCCTTCTTTAATACTCCTAATCTTTTGTAAAGCTTCCCAAATGACTTCAACTCTTCACTAACTTCTTCAAGTACTTCAAAAGGCTCGGAAAACAACGATAAATCATCGATTCCTATAAAATCTTATAAAAAGCACAACAAACACTCGAAATAGCAAAAGTTAGTAGAAATAGCTCAAAAGAGCTACATTAGAGCTAAAAATCAATCGGGATCGGGGGTAAAATACATGTTAAATATTAACTTATCAACTATCCTCACTGTTACACATTTGAGTTAAACGGATTTGCAGATGCAAACACTATGCAGGTGACTTGGTAAATTGAAAAAGCACGTAAGGTATGGTTTAGTTCCTTGGAACATGTTTTGTTTCTTAGAGTTCCAAGAAGCAAAACAATGTTGCTTTATCCACTGTTGAAGCAGAGTATGTAGCTGCTGCTATATGTTTTTCCAAAGTGCTTTGGCTAAAACAACAGCCAAGGGACTTTGGTATTATCTATAATTGCATTCCTATTTATTGTGATAATACTAGTGCTATATATATTTCTAAAGATCCAGTTCACCACTCACGTGTCAAACACATTCATATTCATCATCATTTTCTAAAGGACAATGTAGAAAAAGGTTTGAAAAAACTTAAATTTTTTCAAACTAAAAATCAAATTGCAAACATCTTAACAAAGACATTGAATAGAGAAAGATATGAGAAGATGAGAATGGAACTCAGATTAATAAAATTGCAATCACTAGTACAAAAAAAGCTATTTGCTGCGGTCAAAACCCGGGTATTTGCTCCAGTTTTTGACCGCAGCAAATGCCATAGCAGCAAATAAGCATTTTCTTATTTGTTGCGGTTTTGTAGTAGACCGCAACAAATAACTCCTATTTTTAGAGGGAAACCACTTATTTGCTGCGGTTGTTTGAAAAACCGCAGCAAATAAGTGGTTTCCCTCCAAAAAAAATATAGTTATTTGTTGCGGTTTGCCCAACAACCGCAGCAAATAAGCACCCCAAAAATTATTTTTTTTATTTTTTTGCATTTTTATGCCAAATAAAATGCTGAAAGTATATATATATACATAAGACTTGTATTAACAAGAACAATACAACACTAAGGACCAAAAACAGCAATATTATAGCAAGGATAAAAAACAACAACATAGCAGCAATATCCGAATAGCAGCAGCTTTAATCAGTGGGCGAAGCCGAAGCAGAAGCAGCTTTAATGAGTAGGCGAAGCAGCAGCAGCGGCTTCTTTAATGAGTAGGCGAAGCAGTAGCAATATAAGAGCCCAATCTATATCGGAAAATAAGATGATCGAAAACAACACCAACAACAATAACAACAAAGGATAACAAAAAACAATCACTTACTAAAACACTCAAAACACTTTTTCACTGACAGAAACACTTTACAGTCTTGCTCACAAACTCAAATAGTACCTTATTTACTCAAAGGGTCGCTCATTCACAGAAACACTCAAAAATTTGAACATTATTATTTTACAATGAAACCAAGCAAACAAACCGAACCACAAAAAGAACCTTTGCTTGATGCTTAAGCATCCATCAATCTTCACAAGCCCCATAGCAAGTCTTGCAAGCATCACCAATCCACAATATACAACTAGATTTTACAAATGCTCATGTAAACAAAAACCATATATCAATCAAAATGAAGGGCACAATTGCAGTTTCAAATGACAAGATAACAATGCTTTAAAAAAATCAGCAAATGCTTCTAAAAACATATTCAATCATTTCAATAGCAGTTCATAGTGCATTTTCAAGCCAAAAATACATTAGTTAACCAATAAAGAAAAAACAAGTTAAATATACAGAACTTTTGTACAAGGAAAAGAGTTATACCTATTGCCCACTGTAACATAACATCAATGGAAGAAAAAACACCATCAAGTTCATCATTTTCATTCAATGCTGCAGGTTCTTCAGATTGCGACTTTTTAAATAATTCGCTTTCATCTTTGCCAGTAGACCAAATCAGTCGTCCAAGAATCACCCTAAAAATGATCCAGAATCCATTTTGTGTAAAGGCAGTGTAAATTAAGTCTCATTGGTATCTATATCCAAGTTTTTTATCAAACAAGGAGCTGCAGGCAACTAATTGGTTAAACAAACTTGTGAAAGATAATACAAGTGATAAATGATTGTTTACAAACACATATAAATGCTGTCAGTCAAGGACATAAATCAAAAGCGAAGTTTTCATTACTACAGATTCTTGAGCAGAACCACAAGTAACTAATTGATTAAACAAACTTGTGAAAGGTTATGCCAGTGATAAATGATTGTTCACAGACACAAGTAAATGCTATCAAGCAATGATATAAATCAAAAGAGAATTTTCAATTACTACATATTCTTGAGCAGAACCAACGAGGAAAAAGAAAATGAAGGAGACGTAGGAAGTGGTGATGACGAATCTCATAGGTTTGAGGTATGGGTGCAGATTTCACAAGTGACCAAACATAAGGTTGGGGTTTCAACCATTGTAAAACCATGCCATGTACCTAAACTACATAAACCAAATGCTACCTAAGATTTCTTAATATATCAACCTAAAAATGTCAAAAACATATCAAAACCCAAACTGGCATATGCTCAGTCAGTACTGGCTGTCAGCATTAACAACCAGTGCACTGTAGAAGAAGAAAACAATTTCAACACATCTTATCTGAACCTCGGGATACATACAGAAGCTATTAACATAATTCTCACCAATAGGCCACAGCACACTATGTATTAACTTACACAAAAACTGCCAAGAAGCTGTAGCTGAACTCCAGAAAAGAGCTCATCAAATTTGTGCTTTGCTGATGCTACTGAATTCACTAATCCTACCCCCCCCCCCCCCTAAATTCATCTTTGCGGGTTCTTCAGACTGCGACTTTTTAAATAATTCGCTTTCACACAATTGATTCTAGCCTTTGAGTAAATAAGGTACTATTTGAGTGTGTCAGTGACTGAGAGACTAGGTGTGTGTGGGTGTGTGTGAGTGTGTCTGCCAGTGTGTCACCCAAAACCAAAACGAGAAATCTACACAACGAAAAACTCACAACCACCATCAATCAATTAATCAAAACAACGAAAAGACGAACTCACTCACACACTCACATACCCCAAACTAGCTAAGCCAAATCCAACAACAACAAACCAATAATACATTATTGCTAATAATTGAACATATCCCACAAATTGGCCTAATTCTCATAAAATTCACAAAATCAGTGAGCAAGTAGACCTAATTCACAAAAAATCACAAACAACTAGAACCAATTCACAAAAAAATCTGAAAATTAGCAAATAAATAGAACTAATTTACACAAATTCTGAAAATCAGCAAACAAATGAGAAAATGAGAAACAACATACTGTGGATAAAATGAGAAACATAGAGTATAATCAAAAGACACCCCAACAAATATCCAACTATCCAGTATCCATCATAATCACAATCTCAATGAGTCAATGCCATAATTACTAATTCATAATCTAATTTAAGCAACATACAAGAAAAAAATAAAAAAAATAAACCCCAACTCGCAAAAACCTATAGATCTTCAGCAACAACGAACCCTTCACAAGAATGGATATTTACCTTGAAAACTCCTCAAAAACAAAGATGCAAAAATTAAATCAAAATATTAAAAAGAAAATCGAATCAAAAGGAACACAAATTAGTGAGAAAATCGAATCAAAAAATCGAATGGAGAAGAAGTTCCTGCCAAAAAAATAAGATAAAAAAAATTAATGAAAGTAAAAGTAAAGGAATCCGAAATTGAGAGAAAATAAATTAGGGTTCGGAAAAGACGAATTATGCCTCTTGCGCTCAACGAATTTGAAATTAGGGTTTCCATTTGAACCACTAAAACAATATTTGAATCAAAAACAAAAATTTCAAAAACATCCAAATTACCAAACAAGTATGAACAAACCCTAGAATTACCGAATCATGAAAATTTCAGATACGACGACGTTACGATTCCCGAGGAAACGTATAATATATTCAGAGAAGAAGTACCTACAAAAAAAATTAAGGAAAAAAGAGTTAATCGATTGGTGAAAGTAGAAGAATCGAAAATTGAGAGAATAGAAGTTAGGGTTTAGAAAAGATGAATTACGCCTCTTGCGCTCAACGAGTTTAGGGTTAGGGTTTTGATTAGGGTTTGAATTTTAAGGTTGAGAGATGAAAAGAATATGATTGATCAATATTTAGTACATGAATTCGAATTGCAAACAGTTGTTTGTGATGATTTTTATACAAAATTCGATCAAATTAAATGAACAAAAAAGTATGAATTCGATCGAGTGAAATTCGATTGAAGATTTGGGGAAGAAATTAAAAGAATGAGAAAGAGAAAAGAGAGTGAGAGACGGGATGAGGAAGGAGAGAGGAGATGTTAGGGTTAGGTAAAAGCAAATTGGGTTAAGTGTTAGCTTTTATATGTTCTCAATTGGGCCGGGTTTTTTTTGGCTTAAGTTTGCCTTATTATTTGTTGCGGTTCTAAAAATCACGGCAAATACAACAAGGACCACAGAAAATATGTTATTTTCTGCAGTTTTTTTTACCCGTAGCAAATAATCCAGTTTAACAAACCTTCCAATAACTATTTGCTGCGGTTCTTCAAAAATTCCAAAGCACCGCAGAAAATGTGTTTTTTTGTACTAGTGAATGAAAGCCATGAAGTTCCTCCAGGTATGTCATTATTTGTAACGAAGTTCCTATATGCATTTTTCATCAAAAATTTGAAGAGCCTTTTCACATTCGGTTTTTACTCGTAATACATTAGTCCAGTTTTTGTGAGTACTAGATCTACTAATTCGTGTTTAGAAAAAGCATCAACAAGATCAGAATTTGGGAATACCTCATTAGCGAGTTCCTCGTGGACCTCTTTCCTATCAGTTTTGGCCATCAAGCATATGTTGGCAACTTCTTCTTCAGGTTTTTCCTCTTCATCTTCTTCGCTTTCAGAATCTCCCCAGGCTGCTACCATTGCTTTTCTCACATCATTCTGGGAGTAAGAAGGTTTGTAGAATTTTTCTTTGACTTGTTCCTTCTTCTCCTTGACATACTCCTTGCCCTTGGACTTCCCCTTTTCGGTATCCCATAGGGGATAGTCTTTGGTGAAGTGTTCTGAGGATCCACACTGGTGGCACACAAATTCCTTTTTGTTGCTGGTGAATTTTCTGCCCGTGTTCCTATAGGAACTTCGATTCTTGTTGAGAGCCCTTTTGAATCTTTTGACTAGTAATGCTGCCTCATCATCATCTCCTTATGATTCGTCACTTTCAACTTTCAAGGCCACCCCTTTGTTTCTGAAACTTTCTCTAGTTCCTCCAAGGTTCAATTCATGGGTCAGCAAGGAACCAGCAAGTTGTTCAATGTTGAACTTCGTGAAATCCTCCAAGTGTGTTCTGCTCTTTTCTTCTGAAGTTCTTGGAGTATTTATCGAGTGATTCAGCCTTGCAACTCCAGCCATAAACCACGTAAACTACTCCATTATCTATCCCCATTAATCCACGTTCTTAGACCAAGAGACTAGGACTTTTTACTGAATTTTTAACCGAATATTTTCTTGCCCATTATCCCATGATTTTGATTCCTATAATCTAGGATTGCCTAACAACTTTTATTTGACTAATCAAAACCCTAGATGTCGTTATTAGTCTTCAACAAATCAGATTTTATATCCTTAATAATTATCGCATAATGGAGAAGGTTGTTATGACCTAAATTATAGAGTAATTAACCTAGACTAATTTATGGGATAGATTCGTGTTGACCTCTAGAAATGATGTTCCAACCAGATTTGAGACTCCAACATATTTACAAAGATCCTAGAAAATTACTCTCAAAATCTTCTTGGAATTCTCTTCTCTTCATCAAGATACTTTGTTGGAATTCCTTGATGTCGTTCGCTTGTTCCTGTAGGAACAACTCGATTCTCGTGCCTTGTTCCTACACAACTGTGTTACTCAAGAACTTCTTTTCTATGTTCAGTGCTCCTTTGCAAGATTCTGCCTAGGAACTTCTCTTTGAACTTGATTGCTAACATGCTACATTCCTACTCCAGAATGTTTCAATATTTCTCCAAGTTCCTTACTCTTTGAACCTGTGAAATCTCATAGGAACTCAAAGTGTTTATTAGTTAAGTTTTTTTGTGGTAGTCATCATCAAAACTTTCTTTTCATGGGTCAACAGAACTAATTAAACACACACCAATATTTCAACATACTCATCACAAATTTCTCAAACAAAAAAAAAAACCCACCACAAAAATCAACAGCCCCACATCAAAATCAACCTTCAAAATAAAAATAAAAAAAAAAAAAACAAATTTCACATAATCAACATAATCCCATGTTCTTAGAAGATGAAAGCTCATCATACTTTAAAAACCTATAAATTAAATTACAAAATTATATTTTGAAGAAAGCTAAGGGTCCCCTTGTTCATACTAAATCAGAAGAACCCCCCCCCCCCCTAAAAAAATTGTAATCTTTGAAGAAATGAAAATAAAAGACCCGGTAAATTGAATCCATTTAGTCTGTGCAGAGAAAATCAAAACTGGAAATAAAATCCAAAATGAATTCTGAAAAAAAAAAAAAACCAAACAAAACAAAAACAAAAATAAAAAAAAAGCGAAAAAAATAAAAAAAAAAAAAAAAAAAAAAAAAAACAGGTATAGTAAATCTAATTATCCAAACAAAACTACAAAAAAAAAAATGGCCTTTCATCGATGTTTCATTTTTTTTAACTATAAACTAGAGTGTTCCCTTGCAACTACTTGAGTTTTTTTAGGGTGGGAAGAAGATATGCACCGTAAAAATTTAGATGTTAGATGTTTATAAATTTAAAGTGGGACACACTAAAAATTCATAAATTAAGAAGTCATAAATTTTTGCTAAAAAGCATTGCAACTAATCTAAAATGCAATAGACATTGCAACTAAAATCATAAATTAAGAAGTCATATATTTTATGATTATACATTAAGTTGGGCAGAAAGGTACTAGAAAAATTACATTTGACACCGAATACAAAGTGATGACCAAGTTTAAAAGGAACCTTATGTCAAACAACAACAAAAAATATACTATGATTATACATAAAATAACCACCTAAAATCAGGAAAACAACAAAAATTATGCATCCGTATTAAATTGGATTGTTTATGCAATTATGCCTAAATAGATTACAATACTGCCGAAGTATAATTTCGGAGTTATGGAACATTGATTTCGCTACATCACATGCATATAGCTCGTATTCCGCTACATTATGCCAAATTTATCCTACCCTTCACCCTAGCCACGAAGTTTAATAAAGTCCTTTTTGATCGACATGTGCATATTCTTGGTTCTTGTGAAATGAGTCCATTGCCAAAACTAATGACTATTACTTGCATTTCGAGTCAATATTGCATTAGGTTAAGTCATTACCCTTAAACACTTTCATGAGATGTGAGATATGGGATTGGGTTCCTCAAATTGCATTCAAACACTATTGCATTTGCATTCCATACTATTTTATGGTTGGGAGGTGATAGTAAGCTACATTGTTTTTATGCTCAGCAAAATGTGTGGAGTGACAACCCGTGAGCTACTTTAGTCATCGACTCCTATTTCTTACATGGTAGGCTTTATGATTTTGATTTAAGTTGATGGCGATCAAGGAATTTTGATAGGTTGGTATAGGAACTTGCATACTCGGAATTGCTTCAGTTGATTGTGTTTTGCAAAGTTTAATGGGGTGAAGTCATTATTTATCTGATTCGTTTGCTTGATGATAATCAAAGGTTTGGCTTGCGGATATTTGATAATTACTTTTTATATATGGTTTTGTACCCTTGATCCCTATGATTTTTGGCTCTAATTTGGCTCTTTTGAGCCGTTTCTACTAACATTTGCCTTGTTTAGTGCCTTGTGTGTTGTTTTGTTATTATTCACAAGAATTGTTATTTTGTAGTGGTTTTGTAGGCATTTGAAACTTAGCAAGGTTATTGGTGGAGTGATAAGTGCATTTTATTCGTATATTTTACCCCGGCCCTGTTCTCAGTTTATTTTGACTCTAACCTTGGCTCTTCAGAGCTATTTTGACTAATATTTGGTTGTATGGAGTTGTTTGTGCTGTTAATGACATTTTGCAGGATTTTGGTGTTGTTGCATTGTTTTCAAGGCAAATATATGAGCTACGACTAAGTATGAGGAGCCATGGGTTGCTAATGAAGTATTCAGGGAGCCAGGATATAACCTGGAATATTAGAAGTCGATTTGTCCTCTTCATGGTGAAGAAAAGGCTTCGCCCAGGCACTCGGGCAGAATCCGCCCGATCAATCGGGAATTCACTTAGAAATTTTGAAGCTCTTGGGGAGAAAACGTTGATCGAGCCTGATCAGGCGAGTTTCGCCCAGGAAGTCGGGCGAGTTTCGCCCAGGAAGTCGGGCGAATTGCTTCCAAGGCCTTTTTCACTAGTATTTTGTGCCCAACCGGGCAGATTTCGCCCGGTTGGTCGGGCGGTTCATCCGGATGGACTTTTTCTCCTTTTTAGCTCGGGATTTGAAGCTTATGTATACATAGCCAAATTTTTAGGCTTTTGACATACAATTTATTATTATTAGAGCCTAGGTTTTCATTCAGTTTCTCTCTCTAGAATTTTATTCTGTCAACTCAATCATTCATTCAATACAATCATTATTTCAGGTTTCATTTAATTTCATTCCTTTGTTTTTATTTGATTTATGCTTTTAGTTTATAATTATTAGTAGTAGTTTAGTTTAGTTAATTATTTTCAGATCTTGTTTTATGCTCTAGAATTTATGTTCTTAATTTGTTTAGTTTATGTTAATTAGTCTATTCAATTTAATTATGTTTGTAGTTTTAGTTTTTAATCTTAATTTGTTTTCTATATTTTTGAATATGTGTGAGTAGTTTAGTTTCTACGGCTAGGGGATCTATGGATTAGTTCAGTGTTCCAATTTATGATTAATTAATGTGATTTAAGTTATTTCTGAATTCCTATTATCAGTTTATGTTACTTTTAATTAAATTCTGGCGAGGTTTGATTGTTAGTTTGGTATTGTCGAAATCGATGCCAAGAGGTAAGATTACCACAATTAGACCACAAGGATAATAGGCAAAACGAGACTAAGTGAGCGAGAGCCATTAGAGGAGTTTTGAAGGAGTCTAGATTCGAGAGAATTAGTGAGCCCTAGTTCAGGAAGTCATAAATCTGTTGGTTAATTATTAGTCAGTTCATTGTTCAATTGATTCATGGTGAGCCGATCGATGTCCTAGGTTTAGTTAATGATATATTTTTGTGTTTGATTTCTGTTTTAGTAGTAATTAATCCATTAGTTAGAAACCAATGCAAAGGCCCTTTACAACAAAATAATTTTTTAGAATTAGTAGAGTTTCGTTGCTTCCATGAGGATTCGATCCCTACTTCCCTATCTGCATTATTTAGAGTTGTAGATTATTTTTGATAGGTATACAATTGTCCCTTTCATGGAGTCATGAGTGTCATTTGGGAGCTTAAAGGAAGCTAGGACTTGGTTAGGAAGCCTTTGGACGGATGAAGAAAAGTCGAGTTTTGAAAGTCTACAAGTAAAGGAAATGAACAACGGAAAGAGCAATCAATGGCCCCTAGTACTAATCACTGGCCTCGGGTCGAGGGCACTAGCCCTGGCCTACCAGGGCCATTGATCTTTTGGGCTTCTTCGGAGTTTTTCGACTTGTTTTGTAATTTAACTATATAAGGCATATTTTCCTAGCCCTATATACGTTTTCATTACGAATTATTAGGTCTAGTTTTAAGTTTCCTCTAAAAAAATACCTTTATTCAATTCATTCAATCAATCGATTCAGGTTTCATTCAATTCTCTACTTTGTTTAATTTTGTTTATTACTTGAATAGTTTAGTTCGAATGTTATTGGTTTACTATTCAATTCTTGCACTAATTTTATATGCTCGTCGAATCGTTCAATTTAGTTATGTTAATAGTTTTAGTTTTGATTGTTAATTTGATCTCTGTAAGTTTCAATATGTGTGAGTAGTTTCCTTTGTAGGGCCTAGAGGATGTATGAGTTGAACCATCCTAATGAACTTGTTCGGTAGCCGATTAATTTAATTTATGTCGCTTCCGAATTCTTGTTATCAAATTATATTGCTTTCAATTGAATTATGCCCAGGTTTTATTGTTAGTCTGATAATTGTCGAAATTGATGTCGAGAGGTAAAATTACCACGATTAGATCACAGAGATAAAGGCAAAACGAGTCTAAGCGAGTGAGAGTTGTTAGAGGAGTTTTGAATGAGTCTAGATTCGAAAGAATTAGTGTTCCTTAATTCAGAGCGTCATTAATTGGTTAATTGGTTGTTAATCAGTTCGTTGTCGGTTCGTAGTAAACAGTGTCCTAGGCTTAATATTATTCGTTAAATTCGTGTTTAATCTTCGTCTTTAGTGTTAATTAGTGTCCTAGTCAAACAACAATCAAAGGCCCCTTATAACAGAATAGGTTTTTAGAGTCGGTAGAAATTCGGTGTCTCCCAGTGGATTAGTGTCAGGCCATATTTTACACAAATACACAAATAGTGCCAGGCCATCTGGTTTAGTTGATAGAGCAGATATTTGTGAGTTTAGATGATAGTGACCAAAGATCATGTTTTGTTTGCTGCATTAGGGGAGACCCGGAGATTATTCTCTGATTTTTATGGGTGTTTCTATTCCTTTATCTATGTTAGTGTATTCATATAGTTTTGCAAAGAACATTCATTTTTCATATTTCTATGTGCAGGAGATTGTTCTTTGATTTGTTTGGTTGGACAAGGGGAAAAATGATCATCATATTTGGTCCCGTGTGAACCATCACGTAATTATGGTCTCTTGCACATCATGTAGGCATTGTAGCTTATTGAAATTGCTCTTACTATTATTCATTGTATTTGAACCATTTGGGTGAATGTAAGACGGCAAGTATAATTGCCTTTGTTGATGACCAAAGAGGGCAAGTATGTATAATTGCCTTTGTCGATAACCAAAGAGGGCAAATATTGTTGCCTTTTTAATGATCAAGGGCAAAAGTCATTGCCTTTCTTGATGATCAAAGAGGGCAAAAATGTTTGCTTTTGTTGATGATCAAAGAGGGCAAATTTATTTTGCCTTGCTTGGATTATAGCAAAGAGGGCAAAAAAAAAAAATTGCCCTAGTTTGTTCAACACAAAGAGGGCAAAAAAATGTTTTTCCTCGTAAACCTAATACAACAAGGCTACTAGGGCAAATTGGGGGCAATTTTTATTTTGCCAAGGTAGCCTAGAAGGGCAAATTATGAACCTAAGAAGACAATTTTTGTTGCTCTCTTAGGACAATTTTCTTGTAGTGTTAGTTAGAGTTATAAGCTATTTTTGATAGGTACGCGACTATCCTGTTCAATATTCAATTCTTGTCTTAGAATTTTGTTTAGTTTACCTCATCACTCTTCTATCATCAATTCATGTCCTTGTTTCCTCTTTTTAATTACCTGCTAAAAATTGATAATACTCATAACAATAGGGCATAAGATGCACATTGTTTCACATAATATTCATTATGTTACTCAAGGTTGTAAATTTACAAAATATTAATATTACATTTAAAATATGAATAAATAATGCTTTCAAATATTGAATGTTCAAATTAATATTCATACGGAGTATTTTTGACAGCATTATTCATTGCTAATATTACATTCTATAATAAGAATATTTCATTTTAGGTATTCAATATTTTACTCAGTAAAATGAATATGGCATTTTAAAAAATAAATATTGCAAATTGAATATTCCATTGGTGAAAAGTGAATATTTTATTAAAGAAAAGTGAATAATAAAGATGAGAGGATGAGAATAGAATAAAAAATAAGAAAGAAGAAATAAGCAAATGAAGAAGTTATGGGTTAGTTTGGCATAATTTAAAACGTTTCTCATTTGATATTATTTAGTTTTGAGTAAAATGTTAAAATGTAAAACTTCAGATGGAAAATTATTTTCCATTATGTTGGGTGGAAAATATTTTCTATCACAGAAAACATTTTTCTTCACAGTTAAAGTAATTCCAAAGTTAACTTACAACAAGTCAACTCTTAGAAAAATGCTCTCTATGGAAATCGACCAAAATTTGGCTACTGATCAACCTCAGACTCAGGAAGAGCAAGACCAAATTGTGAGATCAAACAAGAAACATAAAAGAAAGAACATCACTGATTACATATTCTCACAAAACAAGGGAGAAGAACAAGGGGTGGATGGGAAAGGACAGGACATGCACAAAGAGGAGGAGGTGCGAGCACAGCAGGAATCTCATCGAAGAAGTCCGAATGCAAACCTGACCATAACTCCGATAACATATAAGGCGATAGCCACTGGGAATCAGGGCATGAATAACTCTCACTTCAACCCTCTCTTTGGAGCAATCCAAAGAGAGGAGGAGGAGGAAGAATCTGATGACGATGAAGAACCGGAGGGTATGGAAATTGATGACCGATGCCCAAAAATTCTGCTTTCCAAAGAAGAGAAGAAACGCATGAGAAAGCCATGGAAAAACTCTCTGATAATCAAAATGTTTGATGGTAAGTTGGGATACATGGCACTAATGCGTAGACTCTAAAAAAATGGCAACTAAAGGGCGACTTTACACTCATTGACATTGGATGTGAGTACTTCATTGCTCGATTCTCAAATCATGAGGATTATGTATTTGTTCTCACACAAAGACCATGGTTAGTGGATGATCATTACCTGACTATTAGAAAATGGGTTCCAAACTTTATCCCGGACAATGAGTCGATTCGTTTTCTAACTACATGGGTTCGCATCCCCAATCTCCCGGTGGAGTACTTTGACAAAGACTTCTTGCTGAAAGTCGGTGCTAAGATTGGCAAGGTCCTAAGATTTGATCAAACAACAGCTACAGCAGTAAGAGGGCAGTTCACACGACTTAGTGTGGAGATAGATATCTCAAAACCCCTCCTCTCCAAGTTTTGGCTCAGGGGCCAAGTATGGAAGATCCAGTATGAGGGCATAAGAATGATTTGCTTCAATTGTGGCAAAGCAGGGCACAAAGAAGATTCCTGCACTCTGAAGAAACATGACCACAATGACAATAGTGACGCTATGAGGGAGATGCCAAATGACCCGCGTGAAGAAAACCAAACAAAACTAGAGGAAGAGGAGAACTATGGTTCCTGGATGCAGGTCCAAAAACCGGTCCGACGTCAAACTCTGAGAACAGACCCCAAAGTCCTAGAGGTGCCAAAAGAGAAACAGAATCAAAATTTTCAAAATCCAAAACTTGGCGCCCAAGTAACAAATAAGGAAAGTGGATCGCGATTTGATATTTTGGATATTGGAAATTGCGAAGATCCTGCGGATGCGCTGGATAATTTAGGAGGGAACGAAAAGGAATTAGGAGACTTGCAGTTAAAAAGCAATATTGCAGAGGATTTGGTGCAATTTGCAACAGTGGATATCACAAAATCCTCGCAAATTCCCACTACGGAGATTCCTCCTACCTTTAATTTAGGAATTCAGTCTCCCAAAAATCCTCAAAAGAATGTGCAAAAATCTGGGGGATTTGGCAAAGCTGGTTGGTGCCCTAAAGCTCCTAATTCAACACCTAAAACCAAGCCACTAAATGACATCACGCAATTTCTTCACAATCAAGCTAATATCCAACTGAAAGCACCCGAAGCTAACACTAGTGAACTCGAAAACTCTAAAACAGCAACCGCAGCTCAGGACACAACCACGCCACTCCTCAATGGAACTACTGACGCCACTCCCCATAAGCAATCCACTCTCGCATCAAAGCCATCACTTCCAAACAAACACCACTTGCCTAAGGATCCCTCCGGAGAAAATACTCTACATGGGGGGCTCGTTGAAAGACCCGTATCTAGTCACCACCGACCCCCTGACACATATGATGGAAATCCGGTTCGAGACCTTGATGGAACCAATGCCAGGACCACCAGAGCTGGTGGTGACGCTACAAGTTCCAAGTGATATTCAACATGCATTGAATTTAATTTCTGAAGCCTATTTAGAAAACTTTACTGATAGCATCGATTTTATGGACGTTAATCACCCAAAGTTTGTTTACTCATCTCTCCCAATTTCATGTCTCGTTTGGAATGTCCAAGGGGCGGGAAGTAAATAATTCGCGTCAGCGCTAAAAGAAGTAGTGAGAATAAATAAACCGAACATAATAGCTTTGATTGAAACGCATATGGGTGGAGAGCGAGCAGAAAAGATAGCTAAAATCATTGGATGTACGGGGCATTGTCGAGTTGATGCTACAGGATTTAGTGGTGGCATATGGATTTTTTGGCAAAAGGAAGAAGTTGTTATCGATCCCATAAGTCAATCTAGCCAATGTATTACAATGAATGTGCGCAGAATGGAAGGTGAACCTTGGTTCTTCTCGGTAGTGTATGGGAGTCCGGACGCCTCTAAACGACAAGACTTATGGAAGGAACTGAAGGATTTTGCGACAAAGCATAATAAACCATTGATAATCGCGGGTGATTTTAATGAAACTCGTTTTAACTGGGAAAGGAACTCTGCCTGTGACGAGACTAAAAGAAGAAGCAGGAAATTCAATGAATGGGTTGAAGAGATGGAATTGGTTGAACTGGAGTTCTCTGGAGCCTCACACACCTGGGCGAGGGGACACTCAGTTGAAACGCGGCGCAGTGTAAGGCTAGATCGTGCCCTGTGTAATAGTGAATGGGCCGTCAACTATAGCGAAGCCAAGGTCAAGCATCTCCCTGCAATACAGTCCGATCATTGTCCACTTTTGATTTCGTCGAATGGGTTCGCTCCACTGAATACTATAACACGACCCTTTCGCTTCCAAGCAGCGTGGCTCACTCATGAAAGTTTTGAAGGTTTTCTAGAGGCTAGTTGGGTAAAGAATGAACCTCTAGTGCCAATGTTACGTGAGTTGTCAATAAAACTACAAGAGTGGAACAAAACTCAATTTCACAATATCTTTAGGAAGAAACACAGGCTACTTGAGCGAATTGAAGGAGTGCAGAAGGTTTTGGCCGTAAAAACTCATGGAACTCGAAACGAGCTTGCGGACTGAGCTTGACCAAGTGCTGCAGCAAGAGGAATTATTATGGTACCAAAAAGCGCACGCGGAGTGGATTAAAGATGGGGATCGGAATACTACTTCCTTCCACCTTAGCACGATTACGAGAAGATGGAGGAATAAAATAGTGGCCCTCAAAAACATGGAGGGCGAGTGGGTGCATGATAAGGAGGAGGTTAAGGGATTAATGGTGAATTATTTTGCAGACCTGTTTTGTGAAGATGGAGGCATGGATGACTCCTACATACCCACGGATGTGTTTCCGGAGATTTCGAATGATAGTTGGGAACTTTTAGCAAGGCCATACTCGAGAGCAGAGGTGGATGCAGCGATTTTAGATATGGGGTCCTTGAAAGCACCGGGACCAGATGGGTTTCAAGCTCTCTTTTACCAAAAGCACTGGGAATTAGTTAAAGAAAGTGTTTATGCAATGGTCCTTGATGCGTTGGAAGGCAGGGGCTTATCTACTCACCTCAATGAAACTTTCCTTACGCTTATTCCTAAAGTAGACCACCCAGAATTCACCTCTCAGTTTCGACCTATAGGGTTATGTAATGTTGCGTATAAAATCATCACCAAAGTTCTTGTAAATCGCATCAAGCCAAATATGCCTCACCTTACTTCCTTGAAACAAACTAGCTTTGTCCTGGGAAGACAAATCACTGACAATATAGTGATTGTTCAAGAAGTCCTACATACCATGAAAAATAGGAAAAATGGTAAAGACATGATGGCAGTGAAGATAGACTTTGAGAAAGCCTATGACAGACTTCGTTGGGATTTTATTCGGTCCACTCTTAGAGAGGCAAATTTTCCCGTCCTTCTTGTGGAAGTAATTATGGAATGTGTTACAACGTCTAGTCTGCAAATTCTATGGAACGGTGAGCCCACGACTTCTTTTAAACCCACGAGGGGTGTGCGACAAGGGGATCCACTCTCGCCTTACCTCTTTGTGCTGTGCATGGAACGACTAAACCATATCATCAAGGAATCAATTATTGGGGGGGCTTGGAAACTGATAAGAGCAAGTAGGAGTGGACCTTTAATCTCGAATTTGTTCTTTGCTGATGATATTATCTTGTTTGCAGAGGCTTCGACTGATCAAGCAATGATTATTTCTCAATGTTTAGAGATGTTTTGTAGGGCTTCCGGGCAAAAAGTTAGTCTTGGGAAGTCTCGGGTTTTTTTCTCCTCAAATGTGGCGCAAGATATGAGAGAGGGGATTTGTGCAGAGCTGAAAATGGAAGTCACTGATGACCTTGGTTTGTACCTTGGAATGCCAACAATAACAAGTAGGGTCACGAAGGAGACGTTTGGACACCTTTGCGAGAAAATTGATAGAAGGTTGGCGGGTTGGAAGTCAAAGTACGTTTCTTTGGCAGGGCGAGCTACTCTAATAAAATTAGTCATATCTTCCTTGAGCTTCTACTCAATGCAAACGGCAAAGATTCCGCATGCGGTCTGTGATGACATTGATAAGAAAACTAGGAGATTCTTGTGGGGTGGAGACGAAGAACGCAGAAGAATTCATCTCCTCTCGTGGGAGGCAATCGAAGAACCAGTAGAGCGAGGTGGTTTGGTAGTGATCACGACCAAACAAGCAAATGCAGCATTTCTCACCAGATTGGGTTGGCGAGTCCTTACGAACCCGAATGCTCTGTGGGCACGAGTCCTAAGGCAAAAATATTGTGGAAAGGCAAACATGTCATGTGTGGAAAGGAATTACGGAGAACGCAAAGTTTTTATGTGAGGGGATGCGGTTGGGAATGGTCGGAGAACCCTTTTTTGGGATCATAAGTGGGTAACTAAGGAGACACTAAGCAGTCCAGCCGTAGGTCCAATTCCTGTGGAGATGCTTGGCGCCACGGTGGAAGAAATGTGGGAGCCCAACCAAGGTTGGGCCTGGGATAAATTTGCACATCTTCTCCCCGAGCCAACCTTAAAATGAATTGAGTCCTATGAGTTGAAACAAGAGGAAAGATATGGTGATCTAATGTATTGGGGAGATGCTTCCAAACGAAGATTCACCATTCGTTCAGCTACCAAAATAATGTGAAAGAATGAGGAGATAGGTCCGGACAACTCTCACTTATTGAAAACGACTTGGGAGGTCAACGTGCAACAAAGAGTCAAAATGTTCCTATGGTTTGTAATGCATGATAGAATTCTAAGTAATGCAAATATGGTGAGCAGGAGGCTTTGTGATGATGCTAGGTGTGATAGATGTGGGAGCTTTGAGGAGGACACACTTCACTTATTGCGGGACTGTAATGCGGCACGTCAAGTATGGCGAATGGTGGGGGGTGCAGCAAAGTCTCCCTCCTTCTACACGGGATCGCTGCAAGGCTGGCTGTATCGAAATTTGAGATGCAGGGATGGAAGTCAGCAGGATACCTGACCGTCCTTTTTCGCGCTAACACTATGGTGGATGTGGAGGTGGCGAAACGCACATAAACAGGGGAATAATGATCAAATCCCAGCTAATGTGCTGCAATTTCTGCATACACAGTTTCAGGAAGTACAACGTGTGCTAACGAGCCCTCTTACCCACGTGTCAAATGTAAACACTCCAATGACCACTTATGTGCGGTGGCTACCACCACCATTTGATTGGTGGTCATTAAACACGAATGGCGCAGCGAGAGGTTCACCTGGAGATGCAGGGGGTGGTGGTTTAATACGTGATCATGATGGGAAATTTATCCATGGGTATGCAGCAAATTATGGCAAAAGCTACGCTTTCAAGGCAGAAATACGGGCTTTAGAAATGGGGTTGGAGTTTGCAAGATCACTAGGGTACAAGCGTCTCCTTGTTCAGATGGATAATGCTACGTGTGTCACTATTCTCAAGGGTGAAGCCCCTTATAGCGGGGAATGCATACACCTTATTGATCGCTGTAGGGCTTTGCTAAGACTTACAGATTGGCAAGTTAAGCTAACTCATGTTTACCGTGAAGGCAATAGAGCAGCAGATTGGCTAGCAAATCAGGGCGTGGTCAGTGAAGAGAAGGTGGTTACCTGGCATGAGCCTCCACAAGAACTCGTTAAAATTATAGTAGATGATGCTCGGGGCGTTGCGTTTCCACGCCAAGTAGTCACTTAGTTTAGTTTGGTTTATTTTGGTTTTTTCTTGGTTTTTCCTCCTTTGCAAAAAAAAAAAAAAAAAAAAAAAAA
>PYUH01000310.1:218381-229641 GCA_016808085.1 Suaeda aralocaspica | reverse complement strand
ATAAAAAAAAAAAAAAAAAAAAAAAAAAAAAAAAAAAAGTTTCTTACATCAATGCCACCGGATAATCAAACAAATGAAAATCCAAGAGCATTTGGGCTAGGAAGAGCTCTCACTTTCCAAGCATTCTCAAGACTTTGCTCAGTGTTATCCATGTTAACTTTTACTGCAAGTGAGCTAAGTAACTCTGCTTGTTGCATCAAAGCAGCAACCTTGGGATCATCTTTTCGGAGAAATGTTCCTTCAAGTTTCTTATCTCCTGTCATCAAAGTCTCGAGTTAATTAGTTTCGTACATTCAAAGAAACATATTCATAAAGAAATAGTACAAGAAAAGGACTGCGGCACCATGAAAGTCAAGATCAGTATCCATAATTCAAAAGTAAACAGCATAGTATTGACTAATGGTTCTCCAAATGCAGCAGTCAGCATCAATACCGTTGATCAAACCACCCTTAGGTGTGGAAACGAGTGAATCAGCATTGCGGACATTCTGAGCCAACACTGCAAATGGCGGTCTTGGGTGCTGCCTACTTAACCCACAGTTCTTGAGAACCATGTTTCCGGAGATATACGTTTCTGCAGGATTTGGAATATGTTCCCTCCTATATACAGCAACAATAGCTCTTAGCACCCCTAATGTATAAACCTCTTAACAGTCACGAATTCAAACAACGGATTATAATTTACCTAAACTTTTTTAGTGGTGATCCCATATCAACAACCTTTTGTGAACGAAAACCATTATTACTGTCAATCAAAATCCTTTTGTTGTTCACATTGATAAATGCATTGCTGTTTTCCTTAGCCAAAGCTTCACGTTTCGCTTTCTTCTTGCACAGCGTAGAGAATCGGTTTTTTACAGCATTATCAGTTCTGTACATGCATTTTGCAAATCGCAAACACATTAAGGATCACTCCATTTCAAATGTAACAAAAAAACAATGCAAAATGCATAGTTATTAGACATCCAACAATCAACCTAACATACCTTCCTGAGACCACCTTGGCTATTTCAGTC
This sequence comes from Suaeda aralocaspica, assembly GCA_016808085.1. Lineage (NCBI taxonomy): Eukaryota > Viridiplantae > Streptophyta > Magnoliopsida > Caryophyllales > Amaranthaceae > Suaeda > Suaeda aralocaspica. Next base: position 228,625 of record PYUH01000310.1, on the reverse strand, counting down.
CATCGATTGCCAAATATCTTTTGTGCCTACATATGAATGAAATACACTTATTGTTACAACTTCAATCTAACAAAAATAACAACAGCTCCGCCAATAATCTAGGGTCGACTAAATATGAATCAATAAACAGTCAACAAATCGCCTTTTGATCAAAACCTTAATAATCAAATCACAAACACAAACTTACTATTAATCAGCAAAAAAACACAAAATGAATTAAATTACCTCACATAATAACATATCTTCTTCGGGTGACCAACCCCCTTTTTTGAAATCAGAATTCAGATATGTATACCATCTGCCAACCAAAAAAAAACATAAAAGTTAAGTTAATTAATTTATTATTAGTTTGTAAAATTCACAAATAACATATGAGAGAATATATTCTTGATGATATATCCAACAGTAAAAAGAGTTTAAGGGACCAATAAATAAATATAAATATTTAACTTTTTACACTTGAATAAAATCATCAACATAATTATATAATTTTTTTTGTTACCAACCTTCTCCTACACTGCCTCGTCGTTTTATCCTTAAATTTGGATGCAATAATCGTCCAACTGCCAACCACCCAAAAAAATTAAAATTAAATTTTAAAAAATTAAAAAAAAATCAACAAATCCACAAAAATTAATCAATAACCATTTCATCCAACAACCAAAATCAAAAGTAGATGAAAAAAAAATATTTTATAAAAAAAATAAATAAATATTTATACTTTTCAGTTCCATGAATGCTAATTTGCTCCCTTAATATATCATCTTCCTGCAAATTCAATCAAAGTTTAAAAATTAAAAAAATAAATTGTTTTTATCCAATAATAATTGAATTAATTTAAATCAAACATCAAAAAAAGAATAATAAAAGATTAAAAAGAAAAGAAAAAAAAAACCTCTTGAGTCCAAGTAACAATACGGCGTTCTTTAGGTTTAGTAGAAGAATCATCAATATTATTATTATTCTTCTGCAATGTTTGGGTAGTCATTTTTTCCACACTTGCATACTCAATACCAAACAACTATTTTTATTAGTAAAAAAAATCCCAACAATCTAATTTAATTTGTTTGTTTACTTTATACAATCAAATGATCAGCCAACCAAACAAGCCTCTGTTTAATTCAAAAATTAAAAAAAAAGAAAAAGAAAATTCCAAGAATAAGAAACCAATAAAAAAAATTCACCAACTAAATAACAAAAAAAAAGGAAAAAAAAAAAGAGAGAGAGAGGATGAAGATGTGGGTATGTTGGGAGATATAAGATGATCAATTTAGTGAAGGTTTTTTAAAAGGAGGAAGTAATTATTCATTTGTAGTGTTTATGGTTCATCGATAATAGCAAAAAAAAAGTGGGGTTTTTTTATTTGAAGAAAAAATAAAAGGAAAATCAAAAATTTTGTAATACATGAAAATTTATTTAAAAAAAAAATAGATCTGGAAAATACAGAGTATTGAATGAATGATAGTAAGTTTACAGAGTATAGTAGGAGAAGAAAGAAGAAAAAGAGAGAAATGCGGTGAAAAATGAGTGAATATGGGGTAGTTTTTGTTTGGTTTTATATGGTGTGTTTTTTTTAGATTTTGAAATACTATTAATATAATTAATATTAAATAGAAATGGAAATAGTGGGAATTTTGATTTTTTTTTTTAATTTTATTTGATTGTTTGTTTTTTTATTGGTTAGTTTATATTTTTTCCCCTAGGAAGGGTGGAGCGAAAATTGATTTTCTGAATCTCTCTTACGATCAAGAGAAAAACTTTAATCACTCAAACTATTCCTCACTCTTACTTCCATTCTTAAATATTTGACAAGTTTGAAATTTTAACGCTATTTATACATAACATAATATAGTCATATAAATCTTATTTTATATTTGTAACAATAACTACATTATTAATATTTAATATAATTATTACATATACACAACAAAAAATATTTAAACGCATTATTACGTATGTAACTCAAAATATATCAAAATGGAAACGGATGGAGTATTATCTTATTGGATAGTAGAGTTATAATAATGTATAGTAGAGGATGTGAATAAATAGGTGTACGTGGAGAGGAGAGTGTGATAATCATACTGAAGCTGTGAATAGAGGAGAGAGGAAGTAGGATAAATATGAAAAACTATAACGGGTACATTGGAGAATGAGCGGGGGGTGTATGATGGCAAGTTTGAATGTTTACGCTGAATTCTATGGTAGTCTTCTCTTTGATCTTTCCATTGTTATGTCACATGCGCCTCTTTTGGTATATTACTTATTTATTACGGACTATTATTACTATACCACTTGTACATCCATTCATGGTTACTATACCATCTGCTATTTGAGTATTTTATGTCTTATAAAATATTACTATTATCGTTGTTAATTGTTTGATATGCTTTGACTTGCACATATGTCAATGTATCTATTTGACATTAAATATCTTTTGTTGTGTATATGTAAAAATTATAATAACTGAATATTGATAATGTACTAAGTAAGACGAATCAAACAAGTAAAATTTAAAAGATCCTCTCATTTTATGAATAGTGTTAGATTTCAAACGTATTAAACATTTAGGAATGTATGGAGTAAATTTAGTAGTCTGTATAGTTTAGAGTCTACTTTGATTAACTTTTTTTCCAACAAATTTTAATTAGTTCTATTTAACTCTCTTTTCTATCAATTTTAAAACCTCCAATAAATTTCAATCTATCTTATTCCAATCAATTTAGTTCTTATTTTTAGTCCAATTCACTCTGTTACATTGCAATCTATTTGGTGTCTTATGCTTAAGGGAGTTAAGGGTAAACAATTTTGTACTCATCTAGCCGCATCTCGTTTATTTTTCTTGATAAATGAATTGTTGGAGTATGTAATATGTAGTAATATATATAATTTTACATAACTCAAATTCTTAATATTTGGGGTAGTATCTTCAAAATGTGAAATTGAATGTAGCAAGTAATTTGAGATGAAGATATATTGATCAACTCTTTCAAATCTCCCCCCTAATCGACCAACGGACCAAACACAAATTCCAATTACAACGATATCACCTAAACCATTGACTTGACCAGATCCTTGATCAAACTTGACTTGGCCCTAGATACAACCCCAAAACTCCCAACTTGACCCAATGACTAGTCCCACCAACCCGGTCCATTAACCAACACTATCTCTTAGGGGTGTGCAAAACTTTATATCGGAAATTATCCGTTTCGAAAATTCGGATATATATCCAGATTTCTAAAACCACAAAATTTGGTTTTGTTTCCGTTCCGAAAACTCAGAATTTTGAAAATCCAGAAATTTTGGATCGAAAATCCAGATATCCGGTTCTGGATTATGCACTAAATTTTTCATCAAAACTTACTTTTATATCCTTAAAAACCGGTCCAAAAAATCCAGAAAACCGGAATTCCGGATTTTGTTTTCCTTTTAAATTCGAAATCCGAATTTTTTAAAAATCATTCCGTGTCCGATCCGATTTAAGGCTTACAAAACTGAATATCTAGTCCGGTTTTTTCGAATACCAACAAAATGGATCGAATATTCGGATTTTCCAGAAGGAAAAATAGGAAAACCGGACCAGAACGGAATTATTTGTACAGCCCTACTAATTCTTACCAAACCCACCGTACCCCCTAACAGCCTGAAGACACTAATTTGAAAATACATTGAGTGTTACTTATTGCTAAATTAAAATCAATGCTTGGAAAGTAATACAATTTTCAATTCATATGAGTTGTTCAATATTAGATTTAAAAAATTGAAAGGTGGATAGCAATAATGCAAATCAAAAGTTGTTTAATTATTCAAATTTGATATCAGCTCAAAATTTGATATTAGCAATTCAAAAGTTCGTATAAGCAATTAAAAAAATAGTATCATCTATCAAACGAAAAGTTTGATATAAATGTCATATACATTAATTTCTAACATAATAAAACTGATATTCCGAGATATATACGGTGTATGATTAAATTAAGTTTATATTATTTATTGACAAACATTATTACATAATTTGAAAGTAGTTAGTGAGTGGTGACGATGTTTCTTATAAGATAATAAATATTAATAGGCCTTGAGATACACAAAATGTAACGACTAGCAACCAAATGAATGTGACATGCAAGAACATACTCATGTGAAGATGGGATATACATGCAGAGAGAATGATCAATCTTCATAAATGTAATGTTTAATTTCTTCCTTTTTTTATTTTTTTATTTATTTTCCCTCTCAAATTTCAATTTTTGAGTTTTGCATGTTGAAGTGTGGCTCACTCAAATTATATATAATATAAAACAATGCATGATTTTTATTATTAGTGACGCACCAAAGCATGTGTTTTTGTATGGATTCTTTAAAAAATTAAAAAAAAAAAAAAATTGAATGCCCTATGTTTGTGGTATACACCTTGTTCTCTTATACAATTGTCTTCAGATTAATAAATACAATCAAAGCTAAAGAAGTATGACCATTCTTTGTAAATTGCTATTGGCCAATTACTAGTACTACTTTCTAGTTGTGAAAAATTATCGGTGCTCACGCGCAATTTCGATCTATTGAAAAAAGTTTTGTTTAATTTTGTTTTTGTATTGGGTGTAATAATGTGGGGGCTTGTCTTCCACGTGATCTTAAGAGTGTATTGTGAAATGATTTGAAGATTGAAAGGTTTATTCACATATATATATGAGGTTAGCTTAATTTTGAGATAGAGTATAGTAGGTCGTCTTCTAATTGATGAATTGGAATAATATAAGCAATTTCTATTGACATATGTTTCATATCACAAATATCTTATAGCTAATGGCTTAATACCAAACATATTTACCTATTTACCTTAGTTTTTCTTATTTTAGGAAATAAAGTTCATATTGGGTTAGTAAAGTCAATCCATTTACATAATAATATAAAAACCAATTTGATAAGTTAGTTTGAATTCAAGTTATCAATTATTTTCATTTTATATTGTTTTGGAGATGTGACCTTAATGATGGATCACTAATGTTTATATGACATTGTCTCATTGATTTGTCTCTATTTCTCATCTAAGGTGTTTTGGATGGGGTCCAAATCTCCTGCCTCATATCACTTGTGTGCTAATTAAAAAAAAAAGTATATAAAACAAATTGATTGAAGTTTTTGGAAGAAAAACGATTGATGAGATTTCGATATGTGGCAGGGTTTATTTTTTAAGTGTATACATATTTCTAGCATAATATCATTTTGTGACATTGATCTCAAATAGTATTAGGGTAAAATTAAAGAGATAGTTTGGCATTGTAATCAATGAATATTGATCAATAAGAATAACTACAATTTTACTTTAAGGCATAAATTAAAGCTTATAGCTACCTACAGCATTCCCTTGAAAACCATCCCAAATTGATCACTTTGATTATATTGTCTTTTTGTGGGAAGAAGAATATATAGATGATATCTTGAATGAAATAGAAAAGGACAATAAGTAAATTCATAAGAGGATCGCATTATGAAAGTTTTGAATTATAGCTAACATGAATAAGAATAATCCAGATATTGATCCCAACTTAGGAGTTAGGACAAGTTTTGTAAAAGGACACTTTCGTTGTCAATTACCTACATCATACATTACTTATTGCATATTTACACCACTTTTGTAGGTTAGGTGTGTTGTTCTGAACTCGCACAATACGTACCTAAAACTATAATTACTCTGTATTATAGATTTATAATTCCTCCATCTTTTCTTACTTAATTATTATATTTGACTAAAAATTGTGAGAGTTTTGATTAATACATAGTAAATAAAATAAAATATAAAAAATATTCAATATCATAATCGAAAACGATTTAATAAGTTATGTGCATGTATAAAGTTTCTTTTACACCATGAAATAATGACAAAAGAGGTAGATTCATCTATTTCAATAACACTATATATGTAAAACTATGAAAGGTAGGTCCATAATTTATGGAAACATCACTCCAAATTCTACTCAAATCATATACTTATTTAACAAGGGTACATTTATATATTGGCTTACATTAAACTTTTCCACTTATAAAATATATTTAAATGTACTATTTTTATAACTTCTTACCTAATATAATCTATTTATGTATTTCCAGTGATAGCCTAGACTGCTAGTCGGATGACTCGGATCCATGAATTAGTGGCAAGTCAAACATGATGACTGAAGCACATATTGGCTACATTTTTGGTTCCAGCCTTCCAGGTGTTGCCCAATTTGCATTGAGAATGAGAACTGCCCAATGCATTTGCATTAGCATGGCAGCTTGGTCAGGCAATAAATTTTTACATAAAGTTAAAAAAAATTGGAATTATATATGACGTCTCATGACTCCAATATGACCACAAAGAGAGGAGAACTGATTGGTGCCTGGCATCTCTGGATCGCTTGCCTAGATGAGGGTAAAATACTCATTTTATATTTCTTCTTATTTAAAATTTTTTTTTTCACCCGCATTTGTTTGGTTGTTGTTAATTTATACGAGAATTCATAAATCACATATTGTTTGTAGGGAAAGTTGTTTTATTGCCTATATATTTATAAAATATTGGAATTGTAAAATTTTTGAGAATTTCAAATGCTTGTAAAATGGGGAATTAAAATTATAACCTTCCTTTGGTGATTGAAAATCATAATAATTTACACTTCTTATATGAGACAGTCAATTAAGTTTTTGAGATTTATATAAGGGTAAAAATCTTATGTTGACTGTGTATTTTAAATCTATATAGAAATTTAATTCCCGTGACAACCAAACTTCTGATCTAATGAATAATCGATAGTGCTAATAAAAGATTGTGTTCAATAACATAAGAACTTAATAGTTATATATTGTGATTTGATTTTGGATTATTATGACTTTATATAATGTAGTACATAAAAAGTAACTAAACATCACGTACAGTGCAAATGATTTGTTGATTAGTTTTACTATCTAGTGACTTAGATAGAAATACAATTGTAATTTTTTTTGTAAAAATTGAAGACTAATTGGGGGTAACTTGGACAATCGTGCCATGCTCTAGCTAGGCGCTATGTCGCTATCCCCCGGTAATTAGTCTTCCTTACGACCAATGCATATATGAAATTGTACACACGAGGCAATATTTAAATTTTTATGTACAATGTTCAACTTTCAATAAACAATGTTCAGTTTATAATGAGTGATGTTGATTTGCATTTTACTTTATTATTTGATTTTAAATAATATTAAATTTTTTTCCCACTTTAACTTCAATTATGTATATATATGCATTGTATTATTTATGGTTCTTGGATGTTTATATTCTTTTTTTTCTTCTAAATATTGATTTTGAGGATGAGATTGTTATATAGTTATTCATTTTCCGATCACTTTGTGCATTCATTTCTTCATATTCATCTTTGAAATTGAATGTTCAACTTTTAAGCTTGAAAATCATTGTTGTTAAGTACTTTTTACCATATGTGCACATCAAGGTGTTCATCTGGTTGTTCAATATTCAACTTTTAAACATTAATATTCATTTTTCTGTAAAATAGAATATCTACAAATCAAGTGTCATTTCTTTTTTCAATGTTCAATTTTTAAAGATGAATATTCTTCTTTGTAAGGTTAATTCTTCTTCATTATTTACACTCCTTTATAATTATATGTGGAATTTTACCTACAAAAAATAAAGGATGATATAAATTTAAATTTCATGTTTAAACTATATATTATATTCGTTTTTTATTAGTTGCAACACTTGGGTATTGTTTCTGAGATATAAAAAATTCAAGTGTTGCAGCTAATAAGAAACAAGGGTATTAGTATATCAAAAGTAACACAATGCATAATAATGCATTGAATATTTAGATATTAATCATAGTAAAGTGATAAAAATCATAATTGTAAAAAAAAAAAAAAATATTAAGAGTAATATCTTGAATATTGAATCATAAAAAAGTGAACGTGTAAAAATTCTAAACATTGAGCCACACTGAATACATCAATAGTAAAATTTTGAATAGTGAAAGTTTTAAAATAAGAAAATATTTATTGAAACTATTTTTCCCTACAATCGCGCCAGTACTTTTATGAATTCCTGCATACGGTTTAGATTTTTATGTACAATGTTAAACTTTTAATAGGCAATATTCAGTTTTTAATGAATGATGTTAATTCACCATTTTCTTAATTATTTGAATATAAATAATATTAAGGTTTTCTCACACTTCAACTTCATTTATATACTTGATATTATTTATGGTTCTTGGATGTTTACAGTTTTTTGTCCAAATGTTGTTATATAGTTATTCATTTTCCAATAACTTTGTGCATTGATTTCTTCATATTCATGTATGTTGTAAATTGTATGTTCAATTTTTAAACTTTATAATTCATTTTTGTTATATACCCTTTACCATATGGGCATATCGAGGTGTTCATCTTGTTATTCAATATTTAACTTTTAAACTAAAGTATTCATTTATTTGTGAAATAAAATATCTACATATCCAGTGTGTTAATTTTATCTTCAATATTCAACTTTTAAAGCCAAATATTCTTCTTTGCAAGGTAAATTCTTCTTCATTAATTCTGTCTTTTTGGTTGAGTAAGTCATGTTACTCACCATCCTTTACAACAATATGTAAATTTCATGTTCAAACTCTATATATCAAAAGTAACACAATTCATAATCAATACACTGAATATTTAAATATTAATCATAGTAGAATGATAACAATTGAAATTGAAAAAAGAAAATGAATAAAGAGTAATATTTTGAACATTGAATCATTAATAAGTGAACAATAAGTGGAAAATTCTGAACATTGAATAACCACAACGAACACATCAATAGTAAAATTTTGAATAGTGAAAGCTAGTTTTAAAATAATAAAATATTTATTTACATTATATTTTGGAAGGTGAATATCCTAAATAAGTTCTAAACATTGACTGTACAAAAGTAAAAATCAATATTCAAGCGAAAGGTTCTAGTTATGGAAACTTTAAAAATAACAAAGTAAATATTTACATTATAGTTTGGGAAGTAAACATCTTATACTAAAATTTAAACATATTACTGAGCATATAAAACTGAAAATCAGCAGAGTACATATTGGTGAAGGTGCATGTTCGTTATTGTTATGATAAGAAACTTTGACAATGTTTCTTTTGTTATTTCATTACGTAAGTATTGGTGACAAAGAGTATCCTCATCAAAGTGGATCGAAATGGTTTTCTAGTAGACTATAATCTAAATTAATACATTACTTTCATAAATTCACTGAAAAACTAGTTTAAACACATTCATACTTTCAAACACTATTTTGATGATTGACTTTTAGCGACTACTATATTAACAACCAACTACTGCTCAAAAGTTTAAGCTGATATATAACTATTGTTAGTTTTATCAAACAAACCCTACCACGATCGCACACATTGAAAAGTCAAACTCCATTAATATATAAATCGTACACACTCCCTTCAACCCTTGAACCAAACAAGTATATGAATTGTACTCTTTATTAGTGAAGAACATAACCCACGAGCTGAGGCCATGAAGTTTCTCAACAAGAAAAAAAGGAAACAATTAAAGCAAAGCAACCTCCCCACATTGCCTTTCTTTCTGTTTTTACATTATTATCCCTTCTTATAACTATCTGAAACTTCCATGTGGAAAGTGGATCATATTTACCACTATACTTTTAACTGAATTTAATCACATATTCAATTGTTTATTTATATATTCTTAGAAAATATAGGAGTAGAATAATAGAATAGAATATAATTTCAAACAGATAATCAAAAGCACTGAACAAAAGCTAATTCCACAGTTCTGGGGTTACTGTTTCATTTTAACGGAATTATCCACCTAAAAATACGGTTGATTTAACTCCCACTTTCTAAATTTACATTTATTATTTTAATTTATTAATACCTCGAATTCCACCATTCAAATTTTGTTGGCTTTGTGATAATTAGTCTACTACAACTATGTTTTGCATGCCAACTAGCTAATAGGAGTAGATTATAGACTTGTTAATTATTATCTAATGTAATTTCAATTTATAGTATAGTAGGAATATCATTGTATATTAATCAAAAACTTAAATTCAAAGCTCCTTATCACATTTGTCAATGTTTTCTTGACAAGTCGCTATTCATGCTTTTGTGGAATCCAATCATACCAAACTAGACAACTACACTTATGTACAAGATGTGAGTATATATATATATATATATATATATATATATAT
>PYUH01000310.1:206572-217160 GCA_016808085.1 Suaeda aralocaspica | reverse complement strand
TATATATATATATATATATATATATATATATATATATAACTAACACATCCATGATTCATCTCCAAATTTGCACTTTTTAATTCATAATAATACAAACACCTCATCTACAGAGTCCTATGCATATACTGTATTATTCCGTATATTATAAGCCAAAACTGAGTATCGTTTGACATTTATAGCTATATTTATTATCAATAATTATTTGGTTTTTGTACTACCTGGACAATCTATAATCATATCCATTATAAGTTTAGAATAAGGAGCTTGTTATAAATTTATAATTAAATTTTTTTTCTCGGACAATTACAAGCGAGCATGGCTAGCTCTTATATTGCCTTGCTTTGACTAATCTAAATACCCGGATTATTAATTTACATCGGTGGAAAGAAAGGTTACAAAAACTACGACCTTTATCAATGATAAATTGTGGGGTGCGATGCCTCACCCGCGGCAATGCCACCGAAGAGGAAGCATATATCCAAAGAGATAAGTTCTTTAACCAAATTAATTCATAATTGTTCAACCTAAAAAGCCAAAGCAATAATATACTGCTATAAGGAAAACAGTATTTGATAGGGAAGAATATGGTGGCCCAAATATACCTTATGTTACTTTCGTTATCTGAGCAGAAAAAAATAGTGGAATCATGCCAAACACAAAATTTAAGCAAATTGAACTATTGAACGTCTCTCATTGGTCTCTTTCTTGATGGTGATTTCTCCCGCGCGCCAAAAACTTGAAGCTCTAAAACTATAACTAACGTACATGCATGATTGCATGGCCCCTATACGAGTAGCTAGTAGACTCTAGAAAAGTATATTATTGAAATCCTATACACAACTTCTATTAATTTAGAGGCCGGCCGAATATTACTTGAAATTAATATTTGCTAGATGCTATTTAATTTTATAATTTTAAAAGATAAATGTGTTCGTATAATAAAGATATATGATTATTTTATTGTTGTCTAATACATTTATTGTTGATCGGATACTAGTTTCAATTTAGTGTATATATATCATATTCGTATGTTGAAACAAATTTGTGTGTTGATCAAAACATTTCGCTATTGATAGATACATAAATGTAAATAATTATAATATGATTACTACAAGTCTTATAAAGATGATGATACAAGAAAAAGGAGAAATGGACCTATGTAGTTGATGATAGATGGTGCATTTCAAATGAGGACTTCAAAGGTCGGTGGTACATTTGCCCCACGAGCAGCCATCAATAGGCCAATATGATATGAGAAAACATTCAAAATAATAGAAAAAGAAAGAAAAAATAAAAACTTATAAATAAAAAAGACTAAAGACTTATAGCACTTGTAGTATGAAGTATGTCAATTATATTGGAACCCTATGCAAATAAAAATTTATAAAGATTCCCTTTGCTAGATTATTTTTTATACAATTTGATCCCACCACCTTATAATATATTATTTTATTTTTAAAAAATTTTGAGAAACAAAAAGAGAGAAAAAAAAAATTTATAGTTCTCTCTTTTTTTTTTTTTCCCCTTCCTCCACCTTCCATTAAGCCTAAAATTTTGTCATGTCTTTGATCACTTGTCATTGTACCTGGTCATGTAAGTCTTCACTTTCAATTCTTTTTATCTTTTTTTTTTTTGGACGGAATAAATTTTTTATCAACAATTTTAATTGATTTTTTTTAAATTTAATTTTGATCACGACCTTAATTAATCACATTCGAATGGTGGTTAATAGCTAGCTCAACTCTTAAGATTTTTCGCTATTCAATTTTATCATCTAGCCAATCATCAAAATTTATTTCATGTATCAATTATCCTATTATTGGTCTTATAGATTCTACATGGCTACATGTACTATGATAATTAGTTGTTTTTTAATCTTATTTTTTGGCATCAAATCAATTTAAATCAAACCAAATTAAAGTTACTACTAATTAAATTATTTAATTTGGTTATATATTGATTTTCATTGCATCAAAAGACAATGACTTGATATGATACAATCTATAAAAGATCTTATTGGGTCCATTTTATAGAGTATTACAAAAAGAAAATTGTATTTTTTGAATTTCTTTGATTTTCTTATAATAATTAACTTATGTATTTTTTTTTTTCTTTTTGTGAAAATAATGTGCATGCATGTTTATCAAGTGAGGGTGCGCCCTCTATAATGATGCTATATATATTAGATTTTTGTTTTTCCACTATGAGCTATCATCATTACTTAGTAATAGGATAAAAAAATAAAAATAAAAAAATCATTACTTAGTTTATGATTATAACATTAGGATTAGGATAATAATTAGGGATATATATATATATGGTGGGTGCTAATTAATGAAATATCTGTATATAATTAATTTTATTGTCCATTAGGATAACCAATAGTATTTTTGTTCGTAGTCATGTCTCATGAGTAAACAATTTGATTATTACAATTGTCTTGGTATGTTTAGACCGTGATTAATTTATAGGTCACATAATTAATCATCTCAATCACAAAAGCCTCTTAATCTCTAATATAACACACTAATTAAGGGTTTGTTTACTTCAGTTGAAAACAACTTAACTGAATTGAACTGAACTGATTGGAGCTGAAATGAACTGAATTGAAGTGAACTGAACTGAACTGAAAGCTTTTTTTTAATGAAGGATTAGGCCTTGTTGTTTTGGACTTAAATTTTTGGCATTTCAGTTCAGTTCAGCTTTATTCAGTTCAGTTCAACTTTATTCAGTTCAGTCCACTTCAGTTCAATTCAGCTCATCACCATTATAATTACTACTTCATTTTAGTCCACTGTGGTTCAGTTCAGTTCAACCCTTTCAGTTCAGTTCAGCTCAGCTCAGCCCCGTTTCAGTCCAGTTTCAGTCCAAAAGAACAAAGCCTTAATAAGTAGCAAAATAAGAGAAGAACTGAACTGAGCTGAACTGATTTTAAGTTAAAGTAAACAGGCCCCAACATATTAATTTTAAGAAAATTGGTTTGTTGCAAAAAATATGGATTTCACTAGAAATTGATTTTTCAAAACAAAAATTAATTTGTTGCCTTTGTGTTGGGTGATCACTGATCAGTGACTAGTTGACCACATTCCACCACATTTTTTGATAAACAAATTATTAAATTTAGGGAGTCAAACTTTCTAATTTTCTAGTGCCTAAATCAAATTGGATGTCTTATTTTGCAAGGGGGTGGAACAAGGTTATATGATTGTACTCTCTTAATTGCCAACTTATGTGTACGTTATAGTTGATTTTCAAAGTAAAAAACATAAATATACATACATTACAATAATACTGCTTATAGATTATTAGATTTATATACGTTGACAAATTAAAATGAGTTGTAGGCTGATTAATTATTATAATATTGACAAACAAATTTAAATGTTTTGTACAATATAATTCAACTCCTCTATTGTAGTAAATATTAGTAAGAGTCAAATTATTATCTTCTTTTTGTATAATGAGTAATCTATTAATTTTGAGTCTAACTAATGGTCTGTTTGGTAGGGCGTGAAACATTTTCGGATAAAAATAGTTTTCTATGAGAAACCTTTTACATTGGAAAACCTATTTTCATAAAAGATTTCCATTGTTTGGTTCAATGTACAATGATTTTACATTTTAAGCATTTTTCATTGTTTGGTTGTATGAAAAATTGAAGTATTTCAATGGTAAGGAAAAATGTTTCCCTTCCAATTGTATTGGAAAATGTTTTCCTCCCAATTTGGGGGAAAATGTTTTCAACATGATGGAAAACCATTTTCCACCCCAAGTTTTACATTTTAATATTTTACTCAAAACCAAACAATGTAAAATGAGAAAAGTGTTTTCGGGGAAATTGTTTTACGCTCTACCAAACGGACCCTAAAGGTAAACATTTATTGATTGGCTCATGAAGTCATAGGTTTAAGGATTTAAATTTAATGATACAATCAAGTATTATGTATGGTTGTTTTTTTTTTTTTTTACCTACATAATTCTCATTGCACGCCTAACAAAACACGCAACACAGTTAAATTGAGCTTTGTTAGTTGAACATTTATATCCAAATAATTTTCTTAATTATTTATTAGCGTTGATTGAATCTACATCCCTTTAATTTGATTGTTATTCATAGTAATACATTACAAATGATGGGCACATGCATTTAACTATTTAACAAATGTTGAAAAATTGTAAGAGCAGACAGAGTTTAGCGAAGAAAGATCGGGTGATTCATGTTATAGTTAAACATGGTAACATGATCATAAATACAACAACCAAAGCATGCATTATACATGCAAATATAATGTAATGAAACAGTAAAGTGTATACCATCCAATATTTGTGCATCATAGAAATAAAAAAGTTAAGTATATGCAAATATGATATGGTAGTGGAGGAGCTGGTTAGTGAGGTCCAATTTCCAAAAGAGATTGATGGCAAATTTGAGCCTTATGTCATTTTATGTGGGACTTTCTTCTATATATATATATACACTAACATCTATATATATAGTTTCTATTATATATATAATTATATAAATATTCAATATACTAACACTTGAATATATTGCCTTTTCTTTTCAGTAGTCTAGTAGAGCTTTCATGATGCTGCGCGGCCTTCTATCCAATTACAACTTGCCACGTGTACACATTCATGCGCTCCTATCCTTCTTTTCTCTTGTCTAAAGAACATTTTATCGGATTAATTTACACGTGGGCCTTTCTTTCGTTTCTTAGTGGTTTTTGTTTAGCATGCATGTTTCATTTACTTAATGACTTTTTTTTTATTATTAAATTAGTTAATTAATCAAACTTTGATTTATTTTGGTCTACGTTCTCACTGTGTAACGGTTGGCTCTATGTTAATTTGCCAATGAGATGTCCTTAGAGGTATTGTAGTGCATTGTGCTAGCTAGTAAATATATCATTATACCTTAACAAAAGCACTAGATAATATTATCTAGCTTTGGTTATTTTTCTCAAAACAATTTTATCTTTGCATAAACTTAAGCGTAGATAATAACACTACTAACATTGAGATAGGTAAGAATAATCTATATTCAGAGATTTACCTTAGCATTAACTAATAATATTATATTTAATCTTAGAGGGGATCTTGAAAAGTTAACTTTGGTTGCTTGATCTGTTCAGATTGTGTTTTTATGCTGACATAATAATCCATCAGTTTTCATTCAAAAACCCTTAAAAGATAAAAGCTATAATTTCTCTAATAAAATTTAAAAAATTCTAATCACCTGACATAAACACAATAATACTATAATCCAATTTTTTTGGTTCAAAAGTCCGATATATTGGTCCGAAACTTAGCACGACCCTAATTTATAATATGTATGCTTGTATAGTTGGGATTTCTAATGATTAACTCTAATACAAAGATTGTCATTTAGTCAATGTGCTATAAGCTAGATTAATTAAGCTATTCTATCTCCTTTCTTTTTTGGTTGGAAAGATAGATTTTACTACCCACCTTTTAATATGTACATCTCAGCTCATTGATCATCCATCTATCACAGGGTCCATGAGAGCTATCTTTTGGACCTTATAGTTCAAAGACAAAGGCTGAGGAAAGGCATGCAAATTAAAGAAAAAGGAGGGCCGAAAAGAAATAAAAATTTAAAAGAAAAAGATAATAAAGAATCAAACTGAAGAAAGAATTTGATGCAAAAGTTTTTTTCACAAAACAGCTCATTAGCTTTGTGCTGATCCAAAAGATAGATAGATAAATGTAAATAATCATTCATTTAACTTTCAATTATAGCTCAAGCAAATGATTTTTTCATGAGTAAGTTACTTAGTTTAGTACGGTCTCCATAATAATAATAATAATAATAATAATAATAATAATAATAATGATGATGATGATGATTCATCTCTGTTACTACCTCCGTTGTTTTTTATTTGCTACATAGCAAGTTGGAACAAATTTTTAGGTATGTTATTTTCATTGTAGGACCACATATACTTAAATAATACTCCTTTTGTTCTTAATTGTTTGATACATTTGAAATCTTGACACTATTCATATGATGAGAGAATCTTCTAAATTGCTATTAATATATAAAATATAATATTGTCATATGAGATCTTGTTTGATTCATCTCAATGGGTACGTTATTTACAACCAATTATTAAAATTTTTACATATATTCAACAAAAGATATTTGATCAAACAAATGCATTGATATATATGCAAGTCAAAATGTATCAAAGAAAAGGGGACGGAGGAAGTATGAAAAAAAGATTGTAGGAGATTTTAGTGGTGTAAGTAGAAATAAAAGTAAAAAAAAAGTACAAAATGATGATTAATTAACAATTCTCATGTAGGACCCACATACCCAAAGTAGTAATGTAGCAAGTAAATAGAAACTTCCATTTAAGGAAAATATAGCAAGTAAAAAAACGAAGGGAGTACTAGTTTAGGGCTCACACATTATAGCTCAAATAAATGGGAAATTCCTAAATACTCACAGTGAGTTGCTTAAGGAAATAAATCAAGTGTTAAACAGGGCAAATACACAATAACTGGCTAGTTAATTATGGACTTTGTGAGGGAAAAAAAGGGTTCCAAAGTTAATTACTTATAGTTAAAACTGTAGATGTAGAAACAACAATAACTTATTACTCCGTTAATAACTTCTTAAACGTACAAATTTGGAAAGAAATTTGCTATCACAGGAATTTGTGCCAATTGATGTGATTGGTACACGTCCGTCACTAATTGATTTTAGTTTTTCTGAAATATAAAACCAGTTTTTCTTTCTTTAAAAAAATAAATTCAGTTACACCTTTTAAACTTTTAAAAAATTGTAAACTAATTTTTTTAAGATTAATTGATCTTTATGTCTACATGGACCAATCACAGTTGTTGACACATATTTTGGCACAAAACTGTGGTACAGGGATTCAGACTCACAAATTTGAAAGCTTGGAAAATGTAATCACTAATAGTTTGAATGTTTACGATATTTTACATATTGATATATATGCGTAGATAGCTAGAGCCCAACTAGGCCCATTCAAAATCATTATCATAGAAAATTTGACTCTTTTTTAATTGATTGTAAGTATATATATATATATATGCATGCATATACATATATATATAATATAAGATGAGGTTTAAATGAGAAACCTCTTAATGAGAACTGCATCAAAACTTCTTTATTTAATTTTTTGTAAAGGTGTTATAGTATTAAGTGGTTGTAATTTTTAAATGTATCTAATACGATTGTTATTCAGTAGTTCTCACGATTCCCATGCAAAGAGAGTTTTCATATATATATATATATAAAATCATGTGTTACATGGAAATATTTTAACATGAACTATGTTCTTTTGGATCAAGTTGATATGAGTTAAGCTTATCGAACTAAAGTAAACCAGCTTATAATAAATTGAATTGAACCTTAAGATTAGTTGAAAGGATTATTATAGTAAAAACGTTCAAAAGAACAAGTTCTTAATGTCTTTGAATTAGTCGTGCCACATCAAGGAACAAGATTAGCTAAATGTGATTAGTAAAAGCTTTTCATGAAGATTGAAATCACATTTCTAAAGTGTACATGTGTTTTTTTGCTGGATGGTGCTATTGTTTGTTTTGCATGGCTAGGCCACTTTAGCTAATGGTGCCACTTGGTTTTTCATCGCCTCAAGCTTTTTATGCTCTTTCAACATTTATAATCATTGCCTAACACAATGAAAATACGACAAGTCTACTTCATTCTTTTACTTCAAATGCTACAATTTACCAATCATAATTAAGTTGCTTTCATGCCAATCATATGGATTAATTTACCAACAAGATCAATATCTAGACAAGAGATGAACCTTCGTGGTATTTGGTGTCTTCTTTTGGACTTATTTGAAGCCTATATCAATTCTATTCAATAATTTCTAATTTTATATATTATACAGAGTATTAACTTTAGTACATTTATTTTAACATAAATAAGTTTAAAAAACTTATTGAGCAAAGCGTAGCTAAACTTAAAAAATATATATATAAAAAAAACAAAATAATAATAATAACAACAACAACAATAATTATAATAATTCATTACATTTTATAACCCTTATGGAAAAACAACTCATAACCCTTGATTTTGTTAGTCAAATCTAGAAGATAGTTATCCTATCTAAAATCAAGAGTTAGAATTAAGTTGACCATATTTGACTTTGGTAGTTCACTTCTCAAGCAAACCACAAAAGAATTTTTTTTTTTTTAAAAACAACATACCATTAGCTAAATAATGTTTGTGCTCCTAGTGTACATTTAACATTACCATGTAGATAGGCAATCAGTTCTTGAATAAACACTTGTGCTAAACAACTACTTCGTATTATAATTAGGCAACTGGTCAGGTATTTGCTTCGAACTTGTCACACGACATGCTAACCTGCACACAGGTATCTAAATTCAGATAAGGGCCTGTTTACATCAGCTGAAAATAGCTGAAATGAACTGAGCTGAACTGATTGGAGCTGCATTGAACTAAACTTATTTTAAGCTGAAGTAAACAGGCCCTAAGATCACAGTTTTTTAATTGAACTTTACTTACTTTTAATGGAACTTATATTTACTGAAAATAATTATTCATATAAAACTAAAAGTAAATGAAATAAGTACTTGTATTTTTCCGTTATAGGTTAGAATACTCGGGTAATTGTACATGTATTATAGAGGCTATGGAACAACGGTCCGCGACTTATTTCCTAGGGTAAGAGCCTGTTTATTTCAGGCCTTCAGCTTAAAATCCGTTCAGTCCAGTTCAGTTCATCTCAGTTCAGTTCAGTTTTTTTTTTTTTTTTTTGCTACTCATTAATCCTTCATAAAAAACCTTCAGTTCAGTTCAGTTCAATTCCAGTCAGTTCAACTCAGCTGTTTTCAGCTGAAATAAACAGACCCTAACAACCTTGATTATTCATGGCCAAGGGTCCTACTCGCAAGGAACTTCCCAATCGTATGAAACAAGTCTAACTATAAATTACCCCATAAATGTGCATATTACACCCTCCTCTTCCATGAATTTGCTAAATTTGTTTAAAAAGAAATGACTTTTGATTAAGCAAAGTTAATCCTCCTTTTTCTTGGTGCAATGCATCATCTTTTGTACTTAATATTTTGATTAATATAATCCATCACAATTACTCTAGGTGTTTGTGCATAAGATTAACCTTCTAAAAATTCCTAGAACACATTGACAAAAATGAATTACTTTGTGTTTTATTGCCCAACTTTTCTTCACTAAAAGGGCCCAATCAATGATGCAAATTGCGCTCCTTAATACAAACTTTCCGTTAATGTGTTGAACTTGTAATCGAAATGTTTGACATACTAGTAGGGAATATATGTTGTAGCAAATAAAGATGATAGAATATTGGCCTACATATATATAAAGTTTGATCGCTAAAAGAGTATGCATAGTTTAATAAATATTTTAGTGAGAAAAGACAATGAGTACATACCACTTTCTTATATTGTCTACTCATTTTTTTCACAAATAGTAGCTTATCTTTGTATATTTACAAAAATCAAAAGGATTTAATTTGTGAAGAGGGTGGAATTTTTCTTCCAAATAAAGTTTGATGGTAAAAAGAATTAAACATAATTAATGAAGAAAAAGATAATTTGAGTACATACTACTTTCTAGTTTCTACAATTATTACCTCCTCTTTTGAATTGATTTATTATGTGCCTAAAACTACTCGTAGTATAGTGTTGAATTTTTTTCAATTTTTTTTTTTAACAAATCAGATATTTAATTAATTTTTCTTAATTAGGAACGTTTAGTTATACAAGACTGCCTTGGAAACTCTAGGGTTGATTTTTTACACCATAAGTATATTTTATGTCAATCAATATTATATACAAAGAGACATAGAGTGATGATAGCTCAATTAGTTAGAGGTCGGGTTAGGACATTCCTCCCGGTTCCATGAGATTATCAGATCAATTCTCTTCACTTGTTCTTGTGGCACCCTACAAACCCACCACCCCCCCCTCCTCTTAAACACACACAAAAAAAACGGAGTAATAATATTAACAAAATTGTATACATCTGATGAAACATCTTAAAATACCTATAACTAGTGTTGTAAAAATCTAACCATTTAATAAAAATATTTTATGCAT
This sequence comes from Suaeda aralocaspica, assembly GCA_016808085.1. NCBI lineage: Eukaryota > Viridiplantae > Streptophyta > Magnoliopsida > Caryophyllales > Amaranthaceae > Suaeda > Suaeda aralocaspica. The sequence continues at coordinate 207,023 of PYUH01000310.1, read as the reverse complement.
CTAAGTGATTTTAACTAATGATATAAAATTAGATGACATATCCTATAACACTACGACTAGTCGGCTACCCAAACTACCACCACCTCATCACCACCACTATTATACGAAAATTGCCACAGACACCAACACCATCATCATGAGATGCCACCATCGACACCACAAACCACCACTGCCACAATGACATTACATCTTAAAGTTCCCCGACCAAAAGAAAATGCTCTGATCTACAATATATAAGCAACCCAATTATCGCCATCACCATTATTAAACCAAATCAGTTAATCAGACACTAATCAATGAACTTTGAACATAGATATCCCACTAATCAAACTTATTTTCAAATAAATTCACAATTTCTATTATCTAGAAACCCGGATCTACAAATTCGATACAGAAGAATCCAAAATTTCCAAAATCCGAGCAAAAAAAAAAAAAAAAAAAAAAAAAAAAA
>PYUH01000310.1:127483-204988 GCA_016808085.1 Suaeda aralocaspica | reverse complement strand
GAAAAAAAAAAAAAAAAAAAAAAAAACAAAACGAAACGGAAAGAAAAAACTAAATGCCCAAAATTCTAACTTATTCAAACCTAACTCAATCAACTTAATTAAAAACCCTCAAGATTCGAAGAAAAAAAAACAATGTGGATAATGAAGGCAGTGACGGTTGTCGTGGAAGTGATGAGGGTGTAAGGGGGAGTGGGGTGGGAAGGGGTGGGTTTTGCCATCCTTATTCCTATCACCGACACATATTTCCATCCCCATCCCTATCCCCGCCCCACTGATAGACGTGTAAAACCATACCCACTTAATCCCCCACATAACTATCCAACCCTACTTTCCCCAACCCATCACCTATCTCCATGCCCAATTCTTTTTTCATGCATCATAAAATGAAGAAAAATATTATCAAAACCTAAAAAAACACACTCCCTCGGTACTTTATTACTTGCTACATTGCTTGGTGGAACAAAACCCAAGGTGTGTCACATCAAAGTGGGGACCATGTATTTAACACATTTTGAAGCAAAGAGAGAGAAGTACTTAGAATAGTTACTATAGCTAATTTTGCCTCCAAAAATCAAACCCCACCAACACAAAATAACATTAAAAATTCTGAAACATTTGTTCCCACCAGTTTTTTGATGGGGAGGCAAAAAGAAACCCAAAATCAAATTTTACACCAAATTTGAAAAATTTACCAACAATTCAATGAGTTGAGGTATAAATACAGTTATTGAGCATTCAATGCTCATTTATTCACCAAAAAACAAAATTCTCTCAAAAATCTGAAATTCAGACTTATTGTAAAAAACTATTGCATTGAAAAAAATTCCGTAGGTAGAAAATATCAGGGAAAAAAAAACAGTAAGCAAAAAAATAATTCGGGGGAGGGGGAGGGGGGGGGGGCGTAGGGATAGTTTTACTCTTAGTTTAATCATCATTGGGTAAGGTTTTATCTGATTTTTTTTTTAATTCATCTTTTTTGTTGCTTCATTTGGAATTTCTTTCACACAGTGGTAACACATCGTTGTTGGAGGTTGAAAAGCTTCAATTATGGATGATGAAATAAAGTAGAGCAACAATTCTTTCAAAACAGTTAAACGGGGATTTGTTGCTATATTTTGACATCCTTGTTGGCAATACTACCCCAACATCGGTGGTTGCACAACCAGTGTGTGGACCTTCACCATCAACACTTCAAGAGGATCAAGGTGGAGAGGCTAGAGGTTCAGATTCAAATTCTGACGGAGAGCATGTGGTGGAGTTGTTGTCATACAACTCAGAAATTGAACGTGAAGGGTATGAGTTCACTGATTCTGATTTAGACAGTGAACCTCAAATACCACTTCAAATCCTTGGTAGTCAATCGCTAAAAAGAAAGCACAATGAATTGTCAAACAAACAAAGATCTCAAGTAGCAAACAAGCTTCAACACCTATACCAAGACAACTCACTGCCAAAGGGAACTATAAAAAACTTGGCAACTAGTTCCTAGGTTTCAAGATGGAGTATCTCAAGGTTGTGGCATATAGTGCAAGATTAGATGAATAAAAAGGTTGACATAGATGTCAACAACATGAAAACAGGAAACGTTGGTAGAAAGAGAGTTCAGATTGACATAGAGGAGTTGATGAGAACACCACTTTGTATGAGAACAACAATAAAGAATGCAGCTAAAGCTTTAGGAATTCACAAATCCACTTTTCACAGGATGGTGAAAAGGGGAACGTCAAAAAACACACTAACACAATGAAGCCTTATTTGACAGAGAAACATGAAATTACAAGGGTTCAATGGGTGATAAAAGCTTTTATCCCCCACTCAATCAGAATAATACCAAAATTCAGCAGAATGTATAATCTTGTGCACACAGATGAGAAGTGGTTTTGCTTCTCCAATATTATTCAAAGGTATTACTTAGCCCCACAAGAGCTAGGACCACATAGAAAATGCGAAAGCAAAAGGTTCATAAAAAAGATCATGTTTTATGCTGTTGTGGCATGGCCACACATTATTCCAAGAACACATGAAGTTATTTGGGATAGGAAGATTGGAATTTGGCCTTTTTTAGATGATGTGGCCGCGAAGAAGAAGAGAAAAAACAGAGATAAAGGCACAATTATTGAAACTAAGGCAACTTTAAGCATAACTCAACAGGTTTTGAAGAAGAAAATGTTAGAAGAGTTGCTTCCAACATTAAGAGCAAAATGGTTAGCTCATGCAACTAGAACAATATGGATTCAACAAGATAATGCAAGGCCACACATTGCAACTGATGACATTGACTTCTTGATGAGGCAAAGCAAGACGGGTTTGATATTAGATTGATTAACCAACCAGCTCAAAGTATAGACTTAAAAATACTTGATCTTGGTTTTTTTAGGGCAATGAAGCTATAAAAGAGCAAATGTCATACAAAGATGAGAAAAAGCTGATAAAAGTAGTTGAAGATGCCTACTACAACTATGATCCAATTAAGTTGATTTACATATTTTTAACCTTGCAAAGTTGCATGATTGAAATTTTGAAGTGCAACGGTAAGAGTCACTACGAGCAGACTCATATGAACAAAGTTGCTTTTGATAAACAAGGCTTGCTTCCAGTTCAGTTAGAAACTGATAAGAACTTAGTTGATGAATGCCTATGGTGGTTGGAACATGGTAATGTTGATGGGTATGTGAACAATGAAGAAGACCCACAAACTTATTCAAATGCTGATGTTGGTGATTATGAAGAGGCTGAAGAGGAAATACCAGAAGAACAAGTTTAAAATGTAAGTAACTCAACCATTTTGTAAATGAGTAGGTTGAGTTTTCTATGCATTCACTTTTGGCAAGTGCTTGTGTTGTAAGTAAATCATGGAGAATGTAAGTATTATGTAGGTTACATGATAAGTTAATATTTGATGCATATTTTACCCCCGATCTCGATTGATTTTTAGCTCTAATGTGGCTCTTTTGAGCCATTTCTAGTAACCTTTTCTATTTCGAGTGTTTGTTGTGCCTTTTATAAGATTTTACAAGAATCGATGATTTATCGCTGTTTCCCGAGCCTTTTGAAGCACTTGAAGAGTTAGTGAAGAGTTGAAGTCATTTGGGAAGCTTTACTAAGGATTAGGAGTATTAAAGGAGCAATTAACGAAGCAAGTAAGAGAAAAACGAGCAAAGAAAGCAAGAAACGAAGCAGAGGAGCTACCCGCCCGGGTCGAGGCAGCGCACCCGGGTGAGGGTTGTTCGCACAGACCCCTCCGGGCGGGCCGCTCCGAGGACAAATTTCCACGCGTTTCTTCTTGTTTTGGGCCTTAGTATATAAGTAAATTGTACTCCTAAACCTAGTTACGAATTCTTTTATCACAAATTATAGTTTTTAGCCCTAGTTTTCTCTCTAAGTTGTGAAGAATTCTAATCATTTAATTCAATACAATCGAGGATTGATTTTAATTCCTTTTCAATTTATTTCTTCAATTATGTTTCTAGTTTATGTTTTTAATTCTTAGTTTAGTTTTATTTTATGTTCTTGGTTTTTGTGCCCTAGTTTCATGTTTAGATTTAGTTCATTAATTATCGTTAATTTATTAGTTTTAATCATGTTTATAGTTTTATTTTCCTTTGTTGATTTAGTTTCTTTAAATTTAATGTTGTTTGAGTAGTTTTATTTCTAGGACTAGGGGATCTATGGATCGTTCTTGATGTTTTGTTCATAATTGTTTATTTGATTGTTAATGTTCTTGAATTCCTGTTATCAATTTATATTGCCTTCAGTTAAATACTGGCCAGGTTTAATTGTTAGTCTGATATTGTCGAAATATATACCGAGAGGTAAGATTACCACAATTAGATCATAGGGACAATTGGCAAAACGAGTCTAAGTGAGCGAGAGCCATTAGAGGAGTTTTGAAGGAAACTAGATTCGAGAGAATTAGTGAACCTTAATTCAAGAAGCTAATAATCGGTTGATTAATTGTGTTGCAATTCATTTGTTGATCTGTGGTGAACCGATGTCCTAGGCTTAGTTATGAAGTTCTTTTCTTAGTTAATTCCATTTCTAGTATTAGTTAACTTTTTGGTCAAAACCCAATATTCAAAGGCCCCTTACGACAGTGAATTTTTAGAATTAGTGGAATTGCTTGCTTCCCTGTGGATACGATCCCTACTTCCCTGTCTACACAGTTAGAGTAGTAGGTTATTTTTGATAGGTATACGACTGTCCCTACCAAATTTTGGCGCCGTCGCCGGGGAGGCAATAGTTTAATTTCTACTAATCGGGCTATTTTGTCCTTTTTTTTTTATCTTGTCTCAAGGAACCCACTGTTCTTTGAGACAGTTCTTACGGATATCTGCAGTTTCAATTCGTGTGCAGGTACTAGGTTTGCATTTCGGTTTGGATTGATCCTGAACTAGAACGTTAATTGCATAAGCGGAGTCATAGAAGGAAGTGGAGGTTGCGGAGAGTTATTTTTTCTGAAAGGATACTATCGGATTTGTCACAACTCTTTTTAGATTTGAGCATTTCTGAGAATTCTGATAGGGAAGAAATGGCAGAGTCACATATTAACGAAAACAACAAACCGAATAATAATGCACAACCACTGCCACCGTTGCCACCGCCGGCGCCGTAACCACGATAGTTGAAGGATTATTCCCAGCCCAGTTCTGCGACAGTTGGAGGTGGTTATTGGTTCCCTGATACTGAGGCTCTAAATTTTGAACTGAAGCCAGCTCTGGTGAATATGGTGGAAAGGAATTAGTTTGCAGGAACTTTAATAGAGGATCCGATTTTGCATTTGAATAACTTCCTGTAGTACAGTGGTACGATTAAGCAAGCTGGGGTCTCTCATGACTACATTAGAAGAATGATGTTCCCGTTCTCACTAAAAGACAAGGCCCGTACTTGGTTGAACAGTTTTAATATGGATAATATCAACAGCAAGAAAGAGTTAGCTCTAGCATTTCAAAGGAAATATTACCCTCTAGAGCGAACTACAACCTTTCGGAGTAAGATCACGAACTTCAACAAGGAGTCAGATGAAACATTGTATGAAGCATGGGAAAGATTCAAGGATCTATTGAGATTGTGTCCACATCATGGTCTTGAGAAGTAGTTCCTGGTCCAGTCATTCTATAATGGTTTAGGGAATGAGAGTCGAACATTATTAAATTCAGCTGCCAGTGGTTGTTTCATGAACTAAGAAGTTAATGCTGCATATGAGTTGATCGAAGAAATTACGATTCATAATTCACAGTTTGGCAATCCCAAGGGACATTCGAAGAAAGGTGGAAAGCATGTGGTTGATGATAAATATGAAAGTTTAGTTTCACAGTTCAATGCCATAGGCTAGAAACTTGATAAGACTGGTACTACAGCTCCTCCACCATCACCTGTAGCTGCGATTAGGGCTGAGCAAAGGTCCGATCTGGACCTGAAAGCGGACCTAAATTTGGACCGGACCGGACCGCTGATTCCAGTCCAGGTCTAAAAAAATTTAAGGTGCCGGTCTTTCGGTCCGGTCCGGTCCAAAACCGGGGTTTTCAAGTCCGAACCGGCGGACCTGAATATTTATTAAAAATATTTTTTTGTTTTCAAAAATTAGTAACTAAAACTTGTAAAGTTGTAATATAGTTGGAAGTATCACTACAAGAAAACGAGCAAATAGCGACGGATTTTTGCGACGGAATTAAATTTGCGACGGAATTCCACGTTTTTGCGACGGAAATATCCGTCGCAAAAAAGTGACAAAACAAATCAAAGGAGCACCTGTTTTTTTCGACGGAGTTTTTTTGTTTGCGACGGAATATTCCATCGCAAATTTGCGACGAAAATATTTCCGTCGCAAAGTCCCTCGCAAATTCCGTCGCATATATTAGAGAACAAAATACGTTATTTTCTCCCAAAAAAAATTAAACAAACAGACTCCTTCTTCTCCTTATACCGTCCTTCTCCCTAACAAATTAAACACACACTCCTTCTTCTTCTCCTTCTTTTCCGGCGGCCTTCCCTTCTTCGGCGGTCTTCTCACTGCCTTTTTTGTTGTCATTTTTTTTTTCCATCGTTTTTTTTTTTCCGGCGGTCTTCTCAATCGTTTTAGGGTTGTTCTTCCGGCGGTCTTAACGCAAAATTTCCGGCGGTCTTCTTCCGTTCTTATTCCGTTGTAGTTTCCGGCGGTAATTCTATAATTTACTTGCAATCGTTTTAGGGTTTCGTTTCACTAATTTAACTATATGCATCTATGGTTGTGTAAACCCCACTTCATCTACAAATTTCAATATGAGATGGGGGTTTTTAATTTTTTGGGCATCTGCGGAAAAGAAGTGGAGGTATTCTTGTTTTTTAATTTCAATACTTGGCATTCCAATCAGCTTCATATATATTTTTTTTTTGTTTAACTTCAGATTTTTGCTTCATTTGGTGAGCCTGAAAAGCTTGTTGGAATCAATTCGATTGGTCTTCTGCTTTCCTCTCTTCCACTTTCTCCAATTTCACTTCTAGGTATTCTTGTTCACATCTATTTTGGTTTTAAATTTTTCTACGTTTTATTTTAATTGGGTAATTGAGCAATTTAATTGGTATCATGTAAGTATCATTTTTTGTGTGCATATTCTATGGTATAATAATTCTATTAGAGTTGTGAAATATTAGGAACGTCACAAGTTGGAATCGATCTGTTTTGTTGAGGAATTTGTTTTTGTTGGATGAAAATATTGTTGCTACTTGTTAGTGTTGCCCTTTGTGAATTTTATTAATTTAGTAATGGCTCTCATATAGGCTATCCTTGCTTTATTTTATAGTAATTATGGTGGTTAATTTCAATTTTGGTTTGGTTCACCAATATTGGGCAATTGGGGTTTCGTTTAGTTGCTGCTATCTTGACTGATCGAGAGGCTGTTCGCAAACTTAATTAGCTTGTTCTTTAGTTGCTGTTGTTCGTATGACAAGAAGATAATGCGGCTTAGCTTAATTATGCTGAATTTATAAGTCTTCATGTATTTCTTATATATCCCCTTATATTAATTATTGTTTTTGTTGAATGTTTTAGTAACCTTTCAGTTTTATTGCTTTGGCGCACCTTATATTCACTTTTGTTGGGATATTCTACAGTTAATTTCATCCAGCTGATCCAATAATAAACTTCCTCCATAGTTTTTCATATGCATACTTCAGCTATTATGTTTTATATATCTTTGTTCAAAAGATTGTAGACCTTTCGGTTTTTACTTATACTGTTCTGTCAAATTCTAAATCAAAAGGTCCGATTGCAACTCAATTACTGGAACATATGTAGGTTGAAGTCTAAGAAAGTCTAAATTTTTGTAAAAAAAGTTGGTAGATGCTGTATGTATAGTACTTGATTCTTAACAAAGTTGTTTTCTTTGCCAATAATGAAGAAGTGATATATATATAATGAAGAAGTGATATATATATAGATTTAAGGACTATCTTATTGATTATGATTAGATTGGTAAAATATTTTTCAGTAGTATTATTGCCATTTAAACTTCTTTAATGGTTCTGCAATCTGCATGATAATAATGTATTGATAATTAGCTTAGTTTCCCGTTCATGAAGTTTCTGCAGTACAATTGTAGTGTTTGAGATGCTACTGTCAGTCTATCACATTTATTAGCCTAATAATGGTTTGATTGGATTATTCTTTGTGTTTTAAGTTTGGAATTGAATTTTGTTGTTCGAATCAAGTACTATTGTTATATCATTATAGAATAATTATAATACAACCCTATGCAGTTTTCAATATTTATATTTTGCCATTTTGACTAAAATAATTATATGCGTGACTTGTGTAGAAGTTGTCACTATGAAAAGAAGGGAACGTAGTTGGATGTATTGTAGGAAGGTTGGATCTTCTATGAACCCTGCTTTTAAGGAAGGAGTTGAGGAATTCCTTCAATATTGTAAAGATCATCCGCAGACAACTGACCCAAATGAAGTTAGGTGTCCGTGTGTTAAATGCAAGAACAAACGCATCTATGATCCGGACACAGTAAAGTATCATTTGTATGCCAAGGGGTTTAAACCGGATTATTATGAGTGGCATTGTCATGGGGAAGGGTTACCTGAGTCCTTCGAGCGGCAATCCAATGACTATCGCGAAATGGTTATGGATGCTTTTGGACATAACCAAGATCAATCGGGTACCCAATCAGAGGAGGAACCTAACCCCGAGGCCAAGCAGTTCTATGATATGCTAAAGGCTTCTGAACAACCTTGGGTTGAAGGGAGTTCAACTTCTAGATTAGAGATGGCCTCTAAAATAACTAGTATTAAATCCTAGTTCAATATGCCCCAACGGGGTGTAGATGCCATTGTGTCTTTGTTTAGTGATTCGTCCTAAGAACACCTATATAGGGGAGACATTCTACGAGGTAAAGAAAATTGTTCAAGGGTTGGAGATGCCTGCTAAGAAGATTGATGCATGCCCGAAATGTTGTATGTTTATTTGGAAAGATGATGCTCACTTGTCTAAGTGTGCTGTTTGTTGCAGCGACCGTTACAAGAAGATTCGAAGGGAATGACGTTCCTGAGAATTCTCATTCATCTTCCGATCACTCCTAGGCTACAAAGAATGTTTGCCCACCAAGGACATTGCGGAGGAAATTCATGCATGCAAAAAATCCGCGTTGCAAGGTACAATGGCACACCGTAGGCGACACTGAAGCGTGGAAAAGGTTGGATAGTTGCTCACAGGATTTTGCGTTTGAACCTCGTAATGTTAGGCTTGGTTTGTGTACGGATGGGTTTGATCCTCATGGAAGTTTGGGGTAACTATTCTTGTTGGCCAGTCATATGACCCCATATAACTTGCCCCGTCGATGTGTATGAAAAGAGAATTCATGTTCCAATCATTGATTATTTCCCGGTCCAACAACCCCAAGGAAACCTAGATGTTTACATGCAACCACTATAAAGAGTGTGAAACAATTGTGGAAGTTGGTGTTACTACTTACGACATTTCAAGTAAACAAAATTTCATCTTCGAGCTGCCATCTTAGACTATTGGTGACTTTCCCGCTTATGGTATGATGTCTGTTGGTCTACACTGGTTTTAAAGCTTGTCCCTATCATGAGAAAAGGCAAATCATTCTGGTTGAAAAATAGTGGCAAGGTGTCTTGGTTGATTGCCATAGGCAATTCCTTTCACCGGATCACCGTTCAGGAACAGCAGACAACTTTTGTAAGAACAAAGTTCAGAAGGTGATCCTCCCCATATCATGTCGGGAATGACTTTGGGAATGTGTGAAAGATCTTCCTAAGGCGACTAATGGGCCAGAAGCACTTAATCTGTGAAAAAGGCTAAATCTGGTTGGTCAAAGAGGAGCATTTTTTTGGGACCTGCCCTATTGGAAGCATCTTATCATTCGCATAACTTTGACGTGAATGCACTAAGAAGAATTTTTTGATGAAACTCATCCACACTGTTATGGATGTCAAAAAACAAAGTTTGTGATACAACCCCGGGCTAGACTCGACATCGAGCTCTTTGTAAACTCGTAGCTACATCTACAGCAGGAGACCGAGGGGAAAGATGTCATGCCGAGTGCACGCATTCACTCTTGATAGAGATCAAAGAAAGGTTCTGTGTGAGTGGGTTAAGGCAGTTGCGTTTTCCCTGATGGCTATGCATCCATTTGAGGAGATGTGTTGTTTAAAAGTTTGAAACAACTGGATTGAAAGAGTCAATTTGTCATTTTTTCATGGAAGGTTGTTGCCTGTTGCTTTAAACAGAATTTCTCTCCCTACCCTGTCTGGAATGCTATTACAGAGATAAGCCAATTTTTTCGAGATCTTTGTTGTTACACAATCAAAGTCACTGACATGGAGCGATTGGGAGAGAAACATTGCAGAGATCATTTAACGCTTGAAAAGATTTTCCCCCTTCGTCTTCAACTCTATGGAGCATTTGCCGATACACTTGCCTTATGAGTCCAAAGTGTGTGGACCTGTTCAATACCGATGGATGTATCCATTCGAAAGGTAGTAGTTGTTAATGTGCAAAATTCCATCAGTTTTTTTTCTAAGTTATAAGCCTCTACGAATACTAAACCTGTGTTGATGCTTTTTAAAAATCATAGGTTCCTGAATCATTAAAAAGAAAGATTGGTAACAAAGCTCGTGTCGAAGGTTCAATATGCAATGCTTACCTATTGAAGAGGTAGCAAAATTCTCTGCCCAATTACTTTGACCCAAGTTCGACACAAAAGCAAGAGATCTTGGTCGAAATGTCACCCTGATATTGAGGATGACGTAGACAACAACGAAGTCCCGGATTGTTTAGAGTTGATAGGGGTCGCTAACTACTATCAAGGGAAAGCAAGATTCTAATGAGAAAACTCCAATCGGCATTATTTTGTGTTGTCTAACGGCGTTTTTAGGAGACTATGAAAGGTAACGCCCTTTCTACTAAAACTTACATGTGGAACATTAAATAGTAGGTTATACAATGTTTAACCCAAAATCATGCCATTTTTAGGAAGTTGAGGACTAATGAAAACAATTCATCCGCTTTGCTTGCAGAAGAAGTTCATGTTAAATTTGAAGTTGAATTCCCAAATTGGTTGCGATGAAGGTAAAAGAGTTAACAAACAATTTCAATAGTTTCATGATATCCCTTTTGTATACTTAGGCGCTCTAATGGTCCACACATTGACAGGTCCATGAGGAGAAACCAGATTCTGATGTCGTACAAGCGTTGGCTATGGGCCCTTCCAAGCGGGTTCGCACTTTTAGATCAAATTGTAGTTGGTGGTTTCAACTTCCACAAATGCGTACGGCAGTCACAAATCGACCATGAATTACGGTTCTGTGTTTCGGGTGAAGAGGCACTGAGTACTTTGGAATTTTAGAGGATATCATTGAACTTGTCTACAACCGTGTCAAAAAAGAATACAAGACTATGTTATTTAAGTGTTCATGGTTTGATTGTTCAGGGGTATGACGTACATGAGCGGTACAAGCTCGTCGAAGTCAATCACACTAAGAGTACCCCAAATATGATCTATTTGTGTTATCTTACCAAGTTACCCAAGTTTACTACACAATCTTATCCAAGTGTAAAGGGATCGAATTCATTGGTGGGCAGTGTTCAAACACACACGCTAGAGTCGGTGGTTTATGCTCCAGTTGACTGCAAGAAACTTTACCACCAGAACCTTCAACCTATGTCCACCGAATGAGATCCGGTACTATACTATTAGTGATGATCTTGTTGTCTCTGAATCCGAGACAATGAATAATGTCTGATGATGAGGACGATGACCTGAACTGATTTCTAGCAATTCTGAAGAAGCTGAAGATGAGGACACACATGGCATTTCTGGATGACAGTATGATGGATTTAGTAGTGATCATAGTTGTGATAGCGTGTTGCGGTCTTGTTTCCAAGTGTTAATGGAGAAACATTGTTGCTTAATAAATTGTTAAATATATTATTTGGTCTTCCATTTTCTCACTTGTATTAATTGTTAAATTGTTGCATCGCTTACTTTATTAGATTATAAATTCCCATATTTTATCTTGCTTAAGTATTATTCTAACCTTTTCTCCCTTAACCTTTATTATTTTCTTTGTTTATTACGGTGTTTTGTACTTAATTCAATTTCAATCACCAAATTTAATGTGAATCTACTATTGGTCTTGTATGTTTCAGGTACTCATGGAAGGAAGGAATAAAGGTAAAAGAGCCGCTTCTGGCTCACTAAAACACTTGTAAAGGGTATAGTTGAAATAATCTAGAGGTTGTAACACTTGTAATTATTCCTTTTAAGGATGTTTAGCTTATTTATAGGTTGTAACACTTGTAATTTTGCCTTTTAGACTTATATGAGAATTAATGCCTAATTTAATTTTATTGTGTTTTGTAGGAGACCTACCAGAAGAAGCTTGAGGAAACAAGCAGTGACGGAGTCAGAGAACGCCCAGGAGTTATATTGGGAGGCTCTGGTGGTCGTAACAAGAAAGGTCGCGTGAAGGGTCTTGGTAGTGTGCGGACCTGTATTACTTCGAGGAGATCTGGATCATCGAAGCAATACACGCCATCTGTGTTTTCTCAAATGAAAGAACATTTAGAGAAACATGTGGAGAAGGTGCGGGACGAGGTGCGGGAGGAGGTGCGGGCTGAGGTTGAGGAGAAGATGCGAGCCGAGATTGAGGCAATGCAGAGGACACAGAAGGAGTTTATGGAGCAGATGATGAGTCGATTTGGTAGCGACAGTTGTTCACCTTTCCAAATTCAGCGTCGGGACTCACCAGACGACGACGGCAGCGGCGCCGGGCAAGAGATGCAACTGTAGATAGATATCTTGTTCCATATAACATAGCTTAGTGCCTTTATTATCATTGTTAAACTTTAAAACTATGAAACTATTTAAGCCGGAAATACTTTGTATGCATATGTTACATTTGAAATATATAATTATCGGAAAATATAAATTGTCCTTATTTGATTAGAATACATAACGTGGCAGATCATACAGGTTCACAGGCACAAATACAAATAAGCAATCGAAACATTAAAAATCCGTCAACTTTTTTACAACGGAATATTCCGTTTGCGAGGAAATTTTGCGAGGGAATTTCCGTCGCAAATTTTGCGAGGAAAATTCCGTTGCAAATTTTGCGAGGGAATTTCCGTCGCAAATTTTGCTAGGGAATTTCCGTCGCAAATTTTGCGAGGGAATTTTGTGACGGAATTTTCCCTCGCAAATTTTGCGAGGGAAAATTCCGTCGCAAAAAAGTTCATTTGCGAGGGAATTGTCCGTTGCAAATTTGCGAGGGAAAATTCCGTCGCAAATGAGCCATGATTCCGTCGCAATAATGGAAGTTTGCGACCAAAAATTTAGCGACGGACCTGTAGCGACGGAATTCCATCGCAAACAGAATTTTGCGACGGACTTTACCGTTTTTGCGACGGAATTAGTCCGTCGCAAAAACGAGGTTTTCTTGTAGTGTATTTGAGTACTTTGATGTTTGCAATCGTAACTAATTAGATTGTATGTCATTTATTTAGATCCTATATTATTATGTTTGAACTCTAAGTCTCTAAGATAAGTAACAACAGGTCCAACAAGTCCAACAGGTCCAACCGGTCCAATAGGTTTTTTATTAAAATTTTCAATTGAAAGAGCAAATACAATATAAAATAGTTTCGGTCCAGGTCTGGACCGGAATAAATTCAGGTCCGACCCAGCTCCAATTTTTTTGAAACATTCTGGTCCACCGGTCCAGCCGGTCCCGGTCTGGTCTAGTTCTGGACCAGTGCTCAGCCCTAGCCGCGATGGCTGCACTTTCGGAATGTACTGAGCCTTTCTGCGATTTATGTGATTCATTCGGTCACAGTGCCCAATCATGTCACAGTTCGGTAGAGCAAGTGTGTGCCTTCCAAGCCTACAAGAACATCCGTTCTCCAATACATACAATCCAGGGTGGAAGGATCATCCATACTTTTCCTACAAGAATAGCAATAATGTGCAGAATCCTCAGCAAACTATACCACCTCAGCAGGTGCAACAATTTGTACCACCACACCCACTAGGTTTCAGCAGACCACCATTGCCAGCACCACCAGCTCAACCTAGTGATGAAATTTCAGAGTTGAAGAATATGATGTTGCAGATGCAAAAGAATATGGAGGCAATGCAGGCTCACAATAAGTAACTAGAAACCCGGCTAGCTCAGATTGCACAATCCACAGCTTAGTGGTAGCAGGGTCAACTACCTCCTCAACCGAACTCACAAGCTTAGAGAAAGAATTACAACTCCATCACTACCAAAAGAGGTACCCACTATGAAGGTCCTAAGATGCCCACTGATGATGCTGATTCAGAGATAGGAGTGCCAACTGGCAAGACCAGCAATGTGGTGATTGAGGAGATCGCAGAGCCTACACCTTCTAAGGTGAAAGATGCCACGAAGAAGAGAGTCCCGGTAGCTGACAAGCCAATTGATACATTGACACCTCCCAAGGTACCACTACCCTTCCCGCATAGGGTAGATCGAATTAAGAATGATAATCATTTCCGTAAGTTTTTTGATATTATTAAAAATTTGCAGGTTACTGTGCCCTTTACTTACTTGATTACACAGCTACCTACGTATACTAAGTTTTTAAAAGACATATTGAGCGGGAAGCGGGAATTGAGTTCAGTAGAGACTGTTGCTTTAACTGAAGAATGTAGTGCTATTTTGCAGAATAAGTCTCCACCTAAACTCAAGGATCCCAGAAGTTTTTCGATACCTTGTAACATTGGTCCACTTTTTATTGATAAGGCTTTGTGTGATTTAGGGGCCAGTATTAATTAGTGTTATGTTGTTGTCTATTTGCAGGAAATTAGATATGGTTTTTTTTAAAGTTTACTAACATTACCTTGCAGATAGCGGACAAGATTGTGAAATACCCAAAAGATATTTTGGAGGATGTCCCGGTAAGAGTTGGGAAGTTTTTTTATTCCCGTTGATTTTATAGTATTAGATATGGAGGAGGATGCACACATCCCTATTATTCTTGGTAGGCCATTCTTAAATACTGCATGAGCTGTTATTGATGTAAAGAATGGAAATTTGACTCTTTCTGTAGGAGATGACAAGGTTAACTTCAACCTTGATAGTGCATTGAAAATTCCAATGATAGAACAATCGTGTCATGCAATTTATACTTTTAATGAGGCTGTTCTTAATAACTTGCCTCAATCCCTTAATAAGGGTCTTTAAACAAACTTACGGGTCGCCAGATCGATCCCGGTCAAATAAACTCATACTAATATTTACAAAAAATTGTACTGTTAAACTTTTAATGCTTTCATTATTGAATAAATGAAAAATAGAGTCCAAAAGACGAAAGAGACTTCTCTGGAAGAACACCAATAATCCCTTTCACATTGAAAAACAACCTACTTAAACTAGGTTCAATTTTTGCTCTTTAAACAACCGAGCAATCCTTGCAGGGGTATTTCCAAATGACTATTAAAGCATCAAACAGATTAAAATCGTTTGGCAAATATATAGACATCAATTTAATCATTTTTTTTTTTTTTTTACCAAAGCAAGTTCTAGAAAGTAAACAACAATTTATGAATTTATCACATCTACAACAACAGTTTATCGCCCTAAAAATTCTGAAAATCTATCATCATCAAAAACAAAAGCACAATAAATTATTCAACTTGGTATTCATCAATTTCAGAATTTATCAAGTCATTAAAACATCAACAAAAACACACACACAACAGGCTCTCATCAATTATTTATCATAAATTCGACAACAAATTTTCATAATCAATTCAAAAATTACAATTTATAAAAGAAACAAAGAAAAATTATAGTCAATTTACCCGCGTCGATAGATGTGTTGAGCAACTAATTCGATCCAACGTTAGAGATACCATATGCGATATGTTAATATATCAATACCATATCACATATGGTATTTCTAATATATTATGCATAAAAAATTTCAGTCTTATTAGTTTTATGTATAATTCATATGCTTTAGTTTGTCACACCAAATTGAATTTTCAACATTTTTCAAAATATATACCAGCAACTAAATATGCGAGGAATTTTTTTCTTCTACCACATTTGTCATGAAGTTGAAGTTATATGAGATAAATATTTTTTTGTTATTATACATTATGACCTTATACTTTTAGTCGAAGAGAAATGAACTGAATGTTGAAAGTAAAATAAACTTCGAAATCATTAGTGGAATAAAGTCAGTTAACTGCTTTTAATTTGTATTTACCTTTTTAATTTGGGCAATTAAAATTTATGCAGAACTAAGACAATTTTGTGCAGTAATAAAACAAAACATGTAGAACTAAGATAATTTTATCAAGATATAGATATAACATGCAACATTGCATGTGTTGGTATATAATAAGTTATGATACAACCATTTTGATAAAATACTTTCTCTAATTTTATTTGACTGAATTACGGAATAGTTTGAACTGAAGTGAACTTATTTTAAAATTAAATATTGAAACTACTTTTAAAACTATCCTAATTCATTAAATTAACCTAATTTTTAAAATGCTTATGCCAAAAGCAAAGGAGAAAGATTAGCAGCTACACCAACGTGTAGTAGAGAATATCAGAATATCTATGAAGTATGTAAGCATCATGTATGTATGTAAAACTTTAGAAACTGAAAGGACAAAGGTAATGTCAGAGTCAAATCCTTGTAAACGGGTAAAGTGGTCAAGTACATGTGTTTCTCTTTATAGATGGTTCTAATTATAATATAATACCCAAATATTATTCTTTCACTCGACCTTATTAATATAAAATTATGTACTCCTTAATCAAGCAGAGTCAAGATAACCATTTGACTGCAGATGTAGATCTGCACCAAAGGACAAGTTTAGGCCACTTGAAAAACATTTTAATTATCATTAATACCCAAAATGCGTAGTTTATTTAAGAGTAACTATTTAGCGATGATAAACATTGGATTTAAATCAAGGGGATATTTGAATAAGCAACATTTGCCGTCAATGATACTTCCTCATTGTTTTTATAGTCCGTAATTTCTATATATTGCCTTTTTGTATTATTCAAATATAACTTTATTAATAACAAAAAATATGGTCATATAAGATCTTATTTGATTCGTGTCAATGTATAGTTTTCAAGTATTTATTATAATTTTTACTTATACATAATTTGAGATACTAACATTTAAAATTGCTTATTACGGAGTATAAGATGCGAAATAAATGTAGCAAGCAATTTGAAATGCAACAAATACATTAAACCTAGAATTGGTAGGTCCATGGGTCACAATACTACAAGAAAACAACTTTTTAGCGACGGAAAAAATCCCGTCGCTAATAAGATGTTTTCTTGTAGTGCAACCTTATTAAATGGGTCCTTATTTTTAAGTTCTAATCAAATTTATAATCTAATAAATTGTTTTGCCTTTCTTAATAAGTTTGTGCAATCATATGTGATTTAGTGCAAAGTAATACAAATCAGATTTCAAAAATAAATGCTTGAATTCTTCTGTGGTCGTGTTTAGGATGAAACTAGCTAGATTTGGCATGCTGCATGCATGAACCAATACTCAACCCATGCTCAAAGGGACTAGACATTGACCCATGCTCTCAAGATTCGAACCCACTAGATCTAAAGAATTAGACATAGATCCTTCTAAACTGGTTGAGTCTAAGTGAATCGGATGAGGACCAAGACACATTGTCATCTCTAATTAAATGTCAATGCCCCTTATAATATACTTACTTTGATTTAAGAATTAAGTCCATATATCTAGAGGTGTGCATAATCTGGTCGGGACCCAAATTTGAACCGGTTCGGAGCGGAATTTAGATTAGACTGGACCAGTCCGACAATTTCGATCCGGTCTTTAGTACGAGAATATTAAAGATTCCGGGTTTTCGGTCCGGTCCAAGACCTGAAAATTCAGGTCCGGAGCGGTTGGACCGCTTTCCTTGAAAAAACAAATTTTTTTAGTTAATTAATGTAAAAGTTTGCTATATATAAAGGTTTTTTTTAGTTAAAATATTAAATTTATTTATGTTTTATACATCATTATATTTAATATCTAATTAGAAGATATACAAGAAGGATATAATATTTTTTTTGTAAGTAATAAGTATTTCTTTTAGAAAAAATTTGAAAAAAAAAAACTAGAAATTTAGATCCAATTGGTCCAAAAACAGGTCCGGACCGGAAAATTCAAGTCCGATCTGGTCCAGATCGGATTTTTCAGGTCCGATCCCTGGTCCAAGGAAACCGGCGATTCTGGTTTTCCGATCAGGTTTTGGACCGATGCAGACCCCTACATATATCAGACTATTAAAACCTTTTCAATTAATACATTAACATATACTTCTTATATGCTGATTAACTATTGTCCAAGTGATAAAAGAATCAAACTATTGGGTAGAAGAAGAACAATTTTTTAGTGTAGCCAACCACTTGCATGTGACCGGTCATATACAAGAACTTGTGTTAATGAAAAGTATAAATAGACAAGATCACACATCTAGGTTTAAGGCGTTTTAGGATAGAACTTGCAATAATGTTTTAGATTATCATTTTATTGCTCGTCTAATAATAGCAAGTTTTGAGGGTGAGTTATCTTTCTGCTATTTTTTTTCCAATAAGTTCTAAAAAATTTCAATAAATTTCTAACTATTCTCCACTAATAAGTTTCAATCATGTTTCATCTGTTTCAATACATTTTAATCAAATTAATAAGTTACTTAAATTTCAATGAATTACAATAACTTCAATTCTCATCTCGCGAAAAAAACACTCTCTAAAACAATTTTTATGCAGACGCTAGTTTCTCATTATGAATAGAAACAATGACACAAAAATCGAGGCAAAATTTTGAACGAAATTTTCAAATGAAAACAACTTTATTCATATATTCCTAAATATTTTTTCTTTTCCTTTTTTTTAAAAAAAAGGGGTAAAATATTATTACTACCTCAGTTATTTTGATTTCCAACAATTAGATAAATTTGTGAAAGTAAATAAATTTTGTTACAATTAAAAAAACGAAGAGAATATATAATATACAACGAAGACTCAAGTAATATGTCACAAAAATACCTTCAACCTCTAATTTCATTTTGTAAACAGTTTTTGTAAATGATATATGATAAGCTAAATTCTAACCAAATTAGCCGTAAAAAGACACAAGTATGAAGTATAAAATTGACTAATTATACAACATCACTTTAAATAATTTCCAAAAAAAGAAAGTACTCAATAAGAAAGAAAAGTGAAAAAAATGAAAGTAAAATTATAAAGGCCCACGTGTGGAACCAAAAAAAACCTTAAGAGATTATCAAATTATGACACACTCAAATCTTTAATGTTTGTTTACATTTTTTCTTTTATTATTTCTAGTTTTATTTTAGTTTTGTGTGTGTAAAATGCTTTTTTATTTATAGTCATAACACTTTTGCAAAACTTGGGATCCCTTTTTTCTTTGCATTCCGTGTGGGCGCCTTACCCTTGCGAGTTGTATGTGTGCATTGATATTTGTGCCATATTTATCATACTACAAGCCCACCTTTTCTATGCATCCTTTCACAGTTTAACTATTTGTTTTTTTTTTTTTTGGTGAATATTTTTTCTTCTGCAAAGTAAACAATGTACTCTGTAAAAAGTAGAGTGAAGACTGGTAAGATTAACAAAAATAACAAGAGAGAATTTTTTTTTGGTTTTGGGAATCCTATGTTATACATCCTTCATCCTCCCTACTTCCGAATACTAATTTGCACCGGCTTTTAGGTAAAGTTTGTTAACGAGCGATAAGTAGAGAAAAAAGAGTTATGATATATAAATAGTATAGCTGGTTTAGTGCAAAGTTGTATTTTTTTACTAATTTAAACTCATGAATTTTGACTTTATATACTTTTGTGATTTGAATTTAAATTTAAATTTTAATCTGTGATTTGAAAATAATTATGCACCGTGAGTTAAAAAACAATTATGACTTGAAAAGTATAAATTATGACTTGAAACTATATGTTTCCGACTAAAAAGACAAAAGTATAAAATTACGAATTTACCTCTTCTTGGCGAGCGCTGCTCTAAATCTATATTATCTCGAGAGAAAATGCACGGATGAGGAATAAGCGAGAGAACCACATGAAAAAGAATGAAAACATTTGTTTCAATTAATATAAACATTTACTTTTGATAAATGTTGCAAATAATATTTTTTTGTGTTACGGAATTGCAATGACTGGATGAAAATTAATCTCAAGATCTCAGAAAATTGGGAGAAAAATTTTAACTGAATTATCACTCACTTTCAAGTTGCACCACTCACTTTCAATATTGCAAATAATATGAGGTGGAAGTAGTATCTCAAATAATCTAATCTATCTTATCATCAGATCACTACTATTTAGTTTGGGGTGGTTGAAATTTCAATTTTAGGCCTTTTGATTTGGGTTACTTAGATTCCTACACCATCATAACTCTCTTATGGTCACTGTTCCCTACTTTACCATCTATATTTTGGATTGTTTAATTGGTAATTGGAGTTTACATCTTACTATGTTGATTATTCGCTTTACAAACTAACCCACCAACTAATCTAACTTGTCTTACTTGTTAATTTTAATTTCAGTTGCAAATCCAAACAAATTCAACACTGTTGATGAGTCAATTGCAAAAATAATTTAAAGTTTCTTGGGTACATTTTAAAGGGTTTTAATTGAGTTACATGTTGATTGTATTTACTTGCAATGTAACCTCGCTAACTCGATTTTTGACTCAAATTCATTAGGTTTAGTTATCCTCTTTGGCATGAAAAGAAAACAAGTTCCATCTAATAATGAATGACGATACTGCCACTAATCCGCTACTTGTCAATATTTGTAAAGATTCCAATTGATTCGAATGATATATAATTAATGATAAGGTTAGTTTAACAAGGCTACTATCAAGCTGGCTAAGTGAATAGGTAGGCACCCAAGTAACACAACCTTTAACTTGGCCGAAGAGTTGAAATTTTTATAATTGAATACTCAATACAAGGAGAGTTCGAGAAATCTCAACAATCATATAATAATACAAGTTAATAAGTTTGAATTGAATTTAATTTAACCGAATATTATATAAGTTAAACATCACTAAAGAATGTAAGCATTGTAGCCCTTCAAAAAGGAAAAAGAATCCTATAATGGGAGCAAATTACATGATGCTCACTAATAGATAGGCTCAAACTGAAAATGATAGACATACAGAAAGCAAGAGACAAACAGGAACAAAAGGAACACCCAAATATAAACTAATATGGTCAGTCAGAAATTCATCAACACAAAAAACATAACATCTTTCAATAAAGAAAAAAACTTTGAATAAATAGGGGATGTTTCAAGAGATCACCACACCACTTCTAAGGGCCCTAATTTTTTGGCATGCCTATGACTAGACTCCACTATATCAAATGAGTAAATTTTAATTTTAATTTTAATTTTAATTAACCATCACAAAAAATATATAAATAAATAAATAAATAAATAAAAGGAATGATTTACAGAGAAGCATGTTCTAAAGTTTCACAACATTGCGACTAGTAGCTAAGTAGCTATAACCCTAGGTTAAAAATGAAAATAAATAAAATAAAATTAGGGGGTTGGTCCAATTTAATATTCTTTAATGCTGTCATTTTTTTTTTTTTTTTTTTGCCTTTCTAATTTGCCAGTTTGCAAGAGAATTGAAGGGAAAAACATTTGATGACACTAAAATTATGGGGCATGCCCTTGTGTGTCACTAACTTATTAGTCCCACTTTTGAAGCACTGACAAATTCAATATCATAGCTTACACAGTTACTTAAAGAGGGGTATCCTTCTAATTTAATTATTCTTTTTTATACAATTATAATACAAGCTTATATATGATCATACCTTAACAAGACCCCATGAAATAAATTTATAATTGTATTCTACCTTATCAAAAACATAAAAATCAATGATATTAATATTTATAATAATATGCTTGAATGACTAGAATGTACTATAATCATTTAGTACATATACATTCTGTTATTATCACTATTCAGGAGAATACATAATCTGATATTTATGCTGTATAAATATTTAAATATATATATATATGAAATTATTAGTCTAATGATGTATAAGGTAAAGGGGCCAATTTTTTTGGCAATTTCTTAGTGTAATCTAATGTTGTTTAGAGCATAATCTAACATTATTCTTCAGGATCATCCATCATATCATGTTTGTGGAAGCAGGACATACAGAGGAGACATTATTGGAGGGGATTAGTTATCATTCATTTATGCTATAAAGTGAAATTTTGAGGGGAAAAAATATCGCACTTTTGTTACGTTTGTTATTTGGACTCTTCATTTATGTCGACTAATTAACTACCTATATTAGACTATTAATGTCTAACTTGGGTGTTGAGACTTCGATATTTCATCAATCCATCTTACGACCGTACATGAAAACAATTAACACAATATAGTCGAGTCTGATACTTAGACACAAACTGCATGTTCATGAACAATGTGATTTGGGTTATTGAATTCAAGTAACATGGATTGTTGCATAGTTATCTAGCATCAAGGAGCGCATCCTAAACAGTTCAAATCATAATGCTCGAAATTTGGAGGAGCCATATTCAAATAGAGATCAAGAGTAATTAAATGGAATACAAGAAATTTTACAGTAGTCAAACACTCAAACTAGCTTGTATTATTGGTCAAGCAGGTAAAATCAAAGAGATTCATTGTCTTAAATCATTTTTTATAGGCTCCTAATTATATGATTACTAGCTTAATTAGGAAGGAAAGATCCTAATGTCAAGTCATTAATGTGTTACCGTTTAAGGATAAAAAATGGTTTATGCTTAATCACATTTATAAACAAATTTTTAACTTAAAATCAATTTTACAGGCTCCTAGTTAAATGATTACCATCTTAAATTAGGAAGCAAAGATCCTAATGTCAAGTCATATATGTTTTAACCGTTTATGGATAAATTGTAGATTATGTTTAATCACTTTCAAAATCAAGTTTTTTTACCAAACAACTTTAACACAAAACAATGATTTACTTCAAACAAGCTAAGACTGTTAATGATATCATTGATATGTCATATGAGTATGACTGTATGACAAAGCTTTGATGATAGATGGCATTCATGAGTGTTTTACTAAGATTCTGTACTTGTGATTTCAAAAGTAGAAAATACTTATTTTACTGCAGAATCACATTCTAATCACTAGTTACTGCTTGAATGTGGTGGGCCCCAACTCCCATAGTTCAGCTATTAGAAGCAATTTTTTTAGAATGTCCACCCGATTCACTAGTGTTTAGCTCCGATGACATTTGAATTTTACTCTAGTTGCACACCTGACTTATGGTGGGTGAGTGTCTCACCAAGAGTTTTCTGCATTCGGTGAGGCTCGAACCCCAGAACTCTAATAAGCAAAATCAAGCTGCTTACCATTTGAGCTAACTTTTATTGGTTATTAGAAGCACTTGATTGTTGATTGTACGAAACTAGGCCATATTTTTTGAAAGTAAATTTAGCTGGTTGGAACTCATCAAAATTGTCTGGTTTTCTACATTAAATTGAGTACTGTTTTGGGTTGCATTAATGATCTGCTACGGCCCATTGGATTGAGTTAGACATCAACTGATCCTTAAGATGCCCCAGTCTATTAAGGCTTGTAACATTCTAAATTAGTACTTGTGCAGTTGTGTTTGTGCTATTGTGCACACAGCGTTGGGTACTTAGGCACTAGGTCACGCCAGTCGGAATAAGAGGCTTGCTACTTGCTAGTATGTAAAAACCAAGGCATGTAGACAATGTAGCAGTGCACAACACAGTTGTTTGCGCTTGATTGCACTCATCATTTTGGAAGCACACCTCATAACCTAACATAATAGGCATGCCAAAACACGACAAAGTATTTGAAACTTGGCCTAGGCACGCAAGGACGACATGCTTAACTAGATGGGCGCATGGATTAAGTCATACTTGAGTCATTGGGTGGCCATTTGAAAATTGTGGTATGAAACAACATGGGCATGTTGTTAGTGGGTCAGGTAAGCATGACTCTTTTGGCACCTTGTTTTATTACTTACATACTTTTGCAAGAAAATAATTATGAATCTAATTACTTGGACTCTACTCGAAGTGTCAAACTGATGAAATAGCCAAATTTGGTGAACATCAAGTACTCGATGTCCACACTGATGACTGAGTATGAGGGATTCAACACAATAATTTAGACGCTACTAGAAGTATCAAACACGTTTAGGCGTCCACACTGCTGCATTGTGCTGAACCCTTGCATTATGTTTCCGTTTCAAGAATTTCTGGGATCACATCTTACAGAATTACAGTGTCATCATCCTCTGACAAGGCGTCGTTTCTGACGTTTCATATCAAATGGCACACTTCTTTTGCAAGTATATAACTGAACTGATTTACATGATGCAACCACTAAATTGACATAACTAGACAATACTATGTAGAGTTAACAACCAACACATTCATGATTAAGAAAATTTTCCGCGTACAAGGTCCCTATGTTTGGTAGCCGGGCTGCAAAACTCAAAGATGAGGTATCTTTCATTTGTTCATTCTGTTGCTACTGGACATTTGCTGCTGTCAAACATACTCCTTTGTACTGCCTAAAGTTAATGTTAAAATACTACGGAGTATCAAAGTAGTAGTATAGTCTGAAATTCGTTCATTCTACTCTGTCAATAACAATCTCCGGTTAGATGTAAGCACAGAATTCTGAATACAAAGACAGAAGTGGAAGAGCAAGCTTTTGTATCCTGTCATGTAAGAGCTGGCATTAACATCAAGCAAGGTAAGTCACTCAATTTGCACAAGTTTACCCTAAACTTCCCCTCCAAATACTGATTTTCGAGTTTGATGCCTTCAATTAAACTCACTCTTTGAAAGGTCCTAAATTGGAACAAAACTTTGTTAGTCATTTGAAATACTGTTACCCAAAATGATTTCAACAATCTAATGAATATTGGAAAACTGAAAATCCGAATAATGGAAAATCCACAAGCACCAGCTTTTTTTAAGTTTCTAACCTTGTCCATAAAGCAGATTATAGCCCTACTGCATTGTGCTGAACCCTTTGCATTAAGTTCCTGTTTCAATAATTTCTGGAATTACATCTATCAGTGTTATTACTCTGACATGGCGTCGTTTCATATCAAATGTCAGACCACCTTTGCAAGTATATAACTGAACTGAACTGCACTACGCGACCACCATATATATTGACATAACTAGACGCTACTATGTAGAGTTAACAACCAACACATTCATGATTAAAAATTTTTTGCCGTACAGGGTCCCTATGTTTGGTAGCCGAGATGCAAAACTCAAAGATAACTTTGATGAGGTATCTTTCAGTTGTTCTTTTGCTACTGAATGACATTTGCGGCTGTCAAATATGCTCCTCTGTACTGTCATAGGTAGTGTTAAACTGTTAAACACTATCAGAGTATCAAATGGCATCATACGTCTTACTAGCTAATTATCTAATCTACCTTCATTCATGTCATCTGTTGTTATCTGATACTCGCTCGTTCTTCTAATGACTCATCAACCGAACCCTCTGCCAATAACAACTAACAATCACCGGATACAAGATTGGAATGTATTGTGTATTCTGGTATCTGCAATGCCACATATCTTACGGTATTCGGTTTAGACGAAGGGGAAGGGCGAGCTTCTGTACTATCGTATCCTTTCATGTAAGAGTGAGCTTTCGTATCCTCTCATGTAAGAGCGGATTTTGTTCCTTTGGCATAAGAGTAGGCTTTCATTTCCTTCGCATATTCATCCCAATGAAAAATATGACAAAATTAATCCCACTATATCACCCTGTTTCTTCCTTATTTCAACAATAAGCAAGGGAAATCACTCACTCTTCACAAGTTCACCCTAAACTTCCCTCCACATACTGTTTTTCGAGTTTGATGCCTTCAATTGAACTCACTTAGTGGAGAGTGTCCTTTATATTGGAACACAATTTTGTTATTCATTTGAAATGCTACTACCCAAAACAACTTCAACAGTGTCATACAAAATCCTCAAGCTATTTACTTCCCTCATTTTGTGGCAAATCGTTTACGTCAAAGCCCAAAATCCTGTCTACTTATTTAGAATGAACAACACACCAATCATAAATTAACTAATAAATAGAGAGCATACAAAAAATCAACTCAAACTAACAACATACATTTATCAATTTCATACCATGTACAACATTCTAAAATTAAGAAAAAAACCACAACACAAGCCATCGAGAGCAACGGATAGCTCAAGTAGCTAGCTAAAGCTCCCTTGATTCTACGAGATCATGAGATTGATTCTTGTTATCACACCGCTATGATTAACTTCACAAGTTATTCAATCTTAATTTCACTTTAACAACAAAACATCACTTGTACAACACAACAAAATTCTTACAGTATAAATTTCCAAAATATAACCAGTAAATTAAAATTTAAGTTTACATACACAAACAAGTGAAAAAGAATCAAAATCAAAAGGCTTTAGGTCCACTTTGTTTAAGAACAACAGGTTTATCAGCCATAGAAAGACAATACTTAGCAATTTCTCTAAACTTAGGCACACTTCTCAAGTCAACCTTAGTACCATCTTTAAGTGTGATGACAATATCACCCCATTCACCAATAAACCTAGGAACAACTTGAACATCTTTAATGACATTGTATCCAAAGTCACTTCTTTCATCACCAGTGAACCCTGAGATTACAGTAACCCTAAGGTTAGTAAACCTGTACCTCAAGAAAAACGCTCTCGAAACGGCAGCTAGTGTTAATGGAAGCCAAAATAAGGTAAAACCCAAGATCAAGTTGGCTAGTAAGTCACCATAATGAGCTCCACCATCGAAAAAGATGGTTTCTTGATCATATTTTGAGGAGGGGTTAGTGGGTTGTTTGGTTGTTGATGAGGGGGAGACTTGGGTTTTTGTTATTATGATGGGTTTTTTTAAGGGTTTGAAAGAGGGGTTTGAGGGAAATGGAAGGAGGGGTTTGGAGGAATGGAGTTGTGGGGGTTTGAATGAGGGGTTTGAGTGAGGTGAGAGAAGTGAGGTGGTGGTGGAAGTGGTGGTGAAGGACATTGTGTTATGAAGTTGAAGAGAGGGAAGTGGATAAGGTGGTTAGAGGAGTGAAAAAGAATCATTTTGTTTGGCTTTGGTTTGGTCTTGTTGTTTTTGCTGTTGCGGCAATTGTTTCATTGTTTGCGTGGTATATGATTACTATCATTCGAATTGGATAATATCTGGTAAATAACAATGACGTGTATAAAAAAGAAATTACACGGTAATTTCGTAAATGATCAGACAACTTTATTACTATACTACTTTTAAAATGTATGTGAAAAGACGACATTACTCATAAACTTATAATATATTACCTAAAATACCGTTATTGTGTATATTTTCTACTTTTGAAACAATAATTCACTTACTCATTCCAATTAATTTCAAGAAATTAGCTCAACTAATTCATATTATAATAATTTCTTGAGAGAAAATAATTCACCTATTCATTCCAATTAATTTCTACTAATATAAACAATTGTTCACGTAATTATATATATTATTAAGTATTAACATACTTAGAGCCTTACACTTAGGGGTGTTAATAAGACGAGATAGCTCGTGAGTTAGTCGAGAGCTATTCGGTCAAAGCTCGGTCAACACTCAACTCGAGTTCGAGCTCGACTCGGTGTTCAAACGAGTCGAGTCGAGCAAGCCCCTACTCGATTCGAAAAGCTCGTGAGTAGCTCGATATATAATTATATATAAGTAATGTTTTTTAATGTATCCCAAACTAATTTTAAAAATTATACCCTTAATGGCTTAAGTTCTTATGTGTTGATTTAGCCGTTCATTTATTTCCATCTCAACCATCAAAATTCAAGCTAATAAATAAAACTTAAAAAATAAAAAATTATTTATTTATTTAAACAATAAAAAATTGTTCTAAATTTCTTAAAATTGTAAAATATTTATTTAGCGCATAACTACATAAATTTGGAAGTTATTAAGATAATTATGTAATCTTTTGTTTCTATTAGTTACTTCTAAAGACAATTATGATAAATTTATTTTCAGGTTACTCATTATTATGAATTTGATGAGCTTCATTCGATTCGAGCTCTAGCTCGAGCTCGAGCTGAGCTCACCTTGCGTCCTACCGAGTCGAGTTCAAGCTCCATTTTAAAAGCTCGTGAGCTTTCGAGCTCAAGTCGAGCTAGAGTTTTAAGTTTCGAGTTCGAGTCGAGCTCAATGATACTCGAGCTCGACTCGCATCATTAACACCCCTACTTACACTATTTAATCTCGTTAAAATTCTTTCTTGATTTTCCTACCCTTTTGAAAATGCTTAGGACGTGTTCGGCTTTACTTTTAAAGTTGTTTTTTTACTTTTGAATCCAATTATAACATTACCATATAAAAAATTAGTGCTTGGTGACGTAGAATTTTAAGTAGCTTCTAAGGATAAAGGTAGCTTTTGTTGAAAGTTAAAAAAGTACTTTTTGGGTACGTAATTTATTGAAGATGCAATCTACATGTTTAAGTGATTAATTTTCTTCCCAAAACTATGTCACAGAGATGGATTCCTTCATAGTAGGTTGTATAATTCACCGACCAATTAGGGATCGCGCTTTACAATCAGGTCTAGTTAAGTGTCAATTTCTTTCTAAATATATTAAGTGTCCTTAAAAACATTTTTGGAAGTTTCTACAAAAAGAAAGTCATTTTAGGAAATTAAATAATTGAAGCCATCTAATTAGTAACTAATCAAAACAAATATTATTTGGTGATAAAAAATATGATTTAGTTTTAAAAAACTTTACAGTAGTAATGATTTACAAAAAAAAAAATAAAAAAAAACATTTATCATTAATTAATTAAAGTCCAACCAATTTTAATTCAAAATTCGTCAATTTAGTAATAAAACTCTTTAATTAATTGGAAAAATACTTAAAAATGATCCCTTAGGTCATAAAACCAATTCTATAAAACCTTTATATGCTTATTTAGTCCAGAAAAAAAGCTTTGGTCCACTTAGATTTTAATTAAACCTCTTATGTGAATTTAGTTTCGAAAACAGTCAATTTAGGTCAAAACTGATTACAATTTTAATAAAATATTTTTAAATCATTTTTTATCACAAAACCAATTTCACAAACTCATATTTTATACAAGGAATACATTAAAGATATTATCTTGGCCAGATTCAAGGTTTAATTCCTTCTAATTAAAAATTTTAGATCAAACCCGCAAAAACGCAAAACTAACAATATATTTTTACGGGCTTCAAAAGCACATTTAAAATTCTGGAAAAAATACACGTAACATATATTCACTATAAAAATTCAATAAATAAATATAGTAAGCATACGATAATTCAACAAGCTTCTCATGTAATTCAATACACCAAAATCTCGTTTTTTAATACGATTTCAAACAATTCAAGAAAGGGGATTACGATCATTATGACTTAGCTCCAACTTTCTACACATGATAATAAGACTAAAATCTAACACTTTTGTGCCATTAAACCTTTGGTAGCATGCACATACCTTGCTCACAAATTTTCTTCGAAACTAAAACGTCCCTTCTACGAAATCTCCTCCTTGTATAAGAAAATACAAAACCAACATTAAAAACTCTTCTAACTCCATAAACATGTTATGTAACTAATATAAAAAATTTAACAATTATTTTTGTGCATTAGTGGGATCTACATAAAACCTAGTTTTATATTTAAATTCTCACAATTCACAATTTACCCGTACAACCAATTTTATTAGTAAAAATAATAAAATTAATTTATAAAAAAAATCTTTTTATATTTTTATAAAATCTATAATTACATTAAAACATCATAAAATCGAAGGATTTTAGAATAAATGTTGAAGCAAAATCATTTTTTTTTTTTTTGAAAAAAACTGAGTAGCTTGCTTGTGAGCAAGCCACTTTGGCTTAATTTTCAAGTGGCTTAGAGGCATGGTGGGTAGCGGAGGGTGGTACTTGGTGGTAGTGTGGAGCAAGATGGTCATGTGGGTGGTGGCGGTAGGTGTAGAAATGGTCGGACGTGGTTTAAAGTGAGCCACTCGAAGTGTCAAAGAGAGAGAAAGAGTTGTGTAGCTTATTTTCTAATTTTTGTGAGGATTTTGAGAGGAAAAATTGGGCTATTTAGGTGTAGAACCCATAGAAATTTCGACCATTATAGGGGAAAATCTTCTACGGTACAAAAGATAGGATTTGTAACAAGCTAAAATTTGGTAGCTTGTATAAATATTGTAGTTATCGGGATATTTAAAAATGGTGAAAATATTTATTTTTGATGACATAAACTTTGTAAAACATTTAATTTAATTAAGTTATAAAAATAATTTATGTTATGAAATTAATTTGGCTTATTAGCCATTTATTTTTTTGAAAACCTTTGAAATTGGAGTTGATGAACCAAAATATTTATGACACAAAACCCAAAACTATTTTTCCTATTTTTAAAAATTAAAATAAATATTCAAAACCTCTTTTGGAAACAATTATCAATTTTTGAATAAAACATCGCAAAAAAATTTATTCAAAATTTATAAAACCGTACTAAAATAAATATAATAAATTTGTATTTTTAAAAATCCTCAAACTACATATTATAATCATAAATAATTATAATATTAAGTCTCAAAAATACAGAGGATTACACCTGCGTTGTGGGCAACTGCACAAGGCCCCTAACCAAAGGACCTGAAATGGTATATCAACTTATTGTTTTCATTAAAGACAAAAGAGATTATAATAGAACAATGGTAAGGAAATGAGCCTCACATATCAAACATTCACGGTTCTACTCTCCTTGGCTTCACTTTTTGAAATTAGTTCTTCTATTTCCTCTAAGCTAGATACATTTGTACACATGCATTTATAATACTTCCCATTTCCCAAAATTTCCAGTTTCCCAGTATTAACTCAATTCTTAAAGCCTATCTAATTCATAATTAAAACTTTCAAAGTTTATTTTGCCAAAAATGCCACCATTTGGATGACACTCTCGTTTGCCACAAGTCCACCAATATATGTTCTACAGGAATCATCAAAGTTTGTAAGAGAGTTCAATTGGGTGCTATCTTATCTCTCCATATGCATTTTTTTATAATTTAAAGTGTTTGTTAAATTATTTGTGTTTTTATTTTATGCTTAATATATGATTTGAAAATATTAACTTGGATATTAAAACGAACGCCATGAAGTGACTTTTTTTATTGATAAAGCTACTCCTTTATTTTTATTTTGACGATGTTTCAACTTCCGAGGGCCCTTTTTAGGTCTTGCACGGGGCCTCCATAATCCTAGCTCTGGCCTGTCACCGTCTACTTTTGTTGAACATTCATATTATTTTAGCTCGACAGCTAACTTCTAAAGGCTAGTGTTGTATTAGCTAACAGGTAGTCAAAAGCTAACAACCAACAACTATAACTAATTTTGCCAAACATACCCTAATCTGTGTCATATCACTCATGTATTTTGTTTGAGGTTTCGTGTTAAATTACTCGGTATGTCATTAATATCATTTATGAGTTGATATATGTAACTAAAATTTAATCGATGCTAAGAGGTTGTTTTGGAGAACGAGATGATTTTCTAAAGAGCTTGTGCCTTATTAGATGCTTGATCGACCATTCTAAGTAAGCTAGGTGCTTATTAGAAAGCTTTTTCAAAGAGTTTATTATGCTAGAAAAACTCTATAATTTTATTTATTTATTTTATATTATACAACCATTTCAATACAAATTTTATCTTTTTGGCAAATTATAATGAAAAAACTAAAATATATGTATTGAAATATTTACTAAAACAACTAATACAAGCTAAGTCATTAGTCATATCTACAAAAACAAATAGCTAATAAATTAATTCAACTAATATAATAAACTAATAGCTAAAAGTTTACTGAGTCCAAGGGATAAAACAAACTAGATTAACCCGAATAGAAATATTTATTTCGAACCTGATTGGGTTAACTCTAACCTAATTTGACATCTCTACTCTAGACAATCAAGAGTAGTTACTTTTTATTATAGTACATGAATAACCCTCGACTATTTTTTCTTTTCTTCTCTTTTGATACTAGAGAGCCATAAAGATAAGTAACGAGAAATGAAGAATTGATGAAAAGATATCATAAAATCGAAATATTTCAAAATGTCCACAAGTACATAACAAAAAGTCACTTAGGCTTCCAAATTGACAACTAGTCAAACTAGGATTTGGAAAGTAAGTAAACAAGCTAGAACAACACAAAGCATGGATCAAATCATGCAGTCTGAGTCTCTCACATATACAACCCCACTAGTCCACTACATGACTTGCTAGCAAGTTGCACAATCAAGGGCCAAGTTAGAAGCCAGCTGATCAAATTGGATCGATCTATCAGGCCCGATCACCACAAGTATGCAGCCCATAATTGCAAACTTTATTCTCAACAAATAATTAGCATCATAGGCCAAAATATGTAGGAAATCGAATCTCTAATCTGCTTCTTCTCTTCACATTTCTAGGGTTCTCCTTTTGGAAGGGGCCTTTTTTTTTCTTCTTTTCATTCTTCTCTTTTTTCTTCTTGATCTTAGATCTGTATTCCTGTAAAGACTTCCACTAGTTTTCTTACATATGGTAAGCCCTAATTGCTTTCGATCAATAAATACATCCCATCATTTAGACTAATAAAACCTACAAAATATAATATTGCGGAAAATTTAGGCAATTTGACTAATCAATTATGACGTTGCACGTACACATACATTTTTACTACCAATTTGTAGGTAACTTATATTGAATTAGTTATAGCCAACATATTTGCAATTTACCGTTTCTCCCAGATATTATAGCCAACACTACTCAAGACATTTAAGACACTTCTATCCAATTCCCACTGTTTGTTATTCACAAAAATCCTACAACAAAGTTCAACGATCCACCTGAGGAAGAATCCCTTCTTCATATTCCCATACTGCATTATTTACTCACAATCTCATTAAAAATGTCGTACCTGGGCCCATATTGCATCCACCCACCAACTAGTTGGTTGCTATGGAAAAAAAAAAAAGAGTAATTGAAGTTAGTGATAGAGTATATAAACTATTTCTGACCCAAATTATCAGTTTAAGTTTTTGGTTGAGTTGATCCTCTAATGTGGTGGCAGAGCCAACGCGACTCCAAGGCCATTGGTTCAAATCCCATCCACCCTTCACCTTTAAGTGGAATATTAATTAGATCTGGTGTGAAAGGGCCCATGATGTATCCACATTTCAAGTCCTAAATGGGCTCTCATGCGAGGGGGTGTAATAGCATACATTAACTATTTCTAGACTTTAATCATTAGCTTAAACTTTTGGTTGAGTTGGTCTCTAATAGTTAAAAAAGGTATTTCTCGAAGAGGAGTCGCAAACTTCAGTTGGAAGGATAAACGGAATATCAAAAGGTTAACTCAAAACGAAAGTGGCTCAAATGTCTTAGGTGGAATTCGACAATCAAAGATGTAGTATTTAAATAGCCTTATTTTTGCCTCCCAGAATACAATGAAGCAGGATCAATAGGTTCTATTTAGCAAACCAACAACTAAATTTCAATGACTCGCGCGTTGTCGGCATGGGCCGGGAAGAATCCCTTCTTTGTATCATCGTACTTCATCCATTTGCCATGACAAAAATGAGGAATGAATTGAAAGTTCAAGGATATTAAGAAGGGGGACGGTTCTTCCCCTAAGAGGAGCCATTAATCTTTGGTTATAGATTTTGCTATATATTAGAAAGCAAACCTAAACCAAAAGTTCCTCTAACTCTTGTTAGCAAAATTAAAGGATTTGTAGGCTATATTTAGAACTTCAGTTAATTAGTAGTGAATTGTCTACCACAAGGGCAGAGCTAGAGGAGTAGCACGGGGTGACACGTGCTACCCCTCTTTGGAAAAAAAATCAACTTTACTAAAAAAAAAAAAAAAAAGGCGCCATACGCGTGAGAAATAGGGGGCAATTGGCCAAAACTCAAACAACCAAAACCTAATTTCTACCCAAAACCCTTATTTTCTCTCTTCCCTCAATCGCTCCTCTCTCTCTCACATTTCTAGGACACACGCGGACACGCCGACACGATGACAGACGGATATGAGATCTTGCCGCTTGCGCCACTGGCTAGTCGCTACCCTCACCGCCTCGGTCCTTAGAGCCTCACGCAGCTACGCCTCACCGCATTTCGCAATTCACTCAATCGCCTTTGGCCTTCCTCGTCGACAGTTAGGCGGATCCACTCATCGACGTCTTCCATCTTCGTCTCTGAAAATCTAACTCTCCAGCGACCAATGAGCGATGGTGGTTCGTGTTTAAAGTTAGTTTAAATTAAAATCTGTTTTTTTTTTCGCTTTTAATTTAAGTTAAGTTTTTTAGGTTTATGTTTTTTTCTAATTAATTGACATTAGATGATGTTTATTTAATCTGTTTTTTAAATTTCTAATTTGTTTGGTTTTGACTTTTTTATTGCAATTTTGATCTATTTATTTAATATGTTTTTTTTAATTTTTAAATTTTGATTTATATCAATTTATTTAATCTGTTTTTAATTAATCTACTTTTTTTCAATATTTCTAATTGTTTAACTAATTAAATTTATCTGTTTTTTAGTTTTAGTTTATGTTTAACTAATTTGTTTGT
Source organism: Suaeda aralocaspica (assembly GCA_016808085.1). Taxonomy (NCBI): domain Eukaryota; kingdom Viridiplantae; phylum Streptophyta; class Magnoliopsida; order Caryophyllales; family Amaranthaceae; genus Suaeda; species Suaeda aralocaspica. Next base: position 170,730 of record PYUH01000310.1, on the reverse strand, counting down.
TTTTTAAAAAAAATTTATTTGTTTAAATCTGGTTTTTTTTTATTTTGTTTAATCTTATTAGTGATGGTAAATTGACTTGTTGAATCTGATTTGCTTAAATTTGTGCATTTTGTTTAATGTGATTCAGTCATATTTAAATTTGTTTAATTTGATTTAGTGATGTTTTAGTCCTGTTTAGTTTGTTTATTAGAGTCAGTGTATTAAGTTAAGTTTTTATTAGTTATTGTATTAACTTTAATGTAAGCTTAATTTGCAACTTTTCATTTATGTACCAAATTGATTAACCCGAACCTTTTGTTGTTGAACCGAATCGATTGATCCGAACATCGAAAATTTTGGAGTGCTACACCTATTTGAAATTCCTGGATCCCCCCTGGTCTACCAAATAGATTGATGTAGCTATGTTCATATGAATTCAAGGAATTCTAGAAAAACAAACACATACTAATAATTTCATTTTTATAAAATCCCTAAGTCACAACCTTTAAATTAAAGCTTAATTATATATATATAATCAAATGCAATTAGGGATGGCAATGGGGTGGACTCGGATCGGACTATGCAGGATCCGACTCCACCTCCGATTGTAGTCGGATTATTTAAACGGAGTTAGAGACGGATTTTTTCATAGCGGAGTCGGAGTGGATTTTTTTCCCTCGGATTTAAGCGGAGTGATTGCCAACTCTAATAATAAGTTGATAACCATTTAGTAGCGGCCATATATGTGTATAATTACTTATATTAACATATAAATTATAGTTTTATTAGTTTAGTAGAAATGATGATAATGATAATAATTATTATTATACCTAATAAGTAGAGAAATAAAAGGTGGGGTCGGAGTCAGAGATCCGGCAGAGTCGGATTAATTGTCGGGTAACTCAGATTATTTTTAGCATCCGACTCCGACTGAAACTCGGAGTCGGAAGCGGATTATTTTAAGGCGGATTCGGAGGCAGATTTTTTCCTCGGACTCGGCCTGAACTGCCATCCCTAAATACAATTGGGGCGTTGCTTCTATGGCCATTTAAGAATTTGGCCACCTAAGTCCATAAAAGTCAAACCAATTACAATGCGACACCTATTAAATAATATATATATATTTTTTTATACCTTTTAAATACAAAACAAATATATTACTTTATACATATATATTTTGATTTATTTTTATACTATGTATAATAAGTGATATATATGTAGTAATACTAATTAAATACGCTATACAATGAAATTGTAATTTATCCAACGACGATATATTCATGAGAATGTTCATCGTACATGGTATCCGTCGGCCATTGATGAAGTTCTTATTTTAAAATATGCAGAATTTTGTAATATTTGGCCATATGGTAGACGAAGCTGTGGTCCTATATGAGAACTTCCCTTAAAATCTCTAATTTCGTTCTATGTTTTAAGTTGCATAATATGAATTTCAAAACTAAAATTTTAAAACAATCATCAATTGTTTTCACCTTTCATTTTGTTTCACATGCCGTAGAATAATAAACTCCAATTACAAATTAAATAACAGACTTCTATTAAAAATCAAATTAATTATGTTGAAACGTTACAAAAACTAAAATACGACTACGATAAAAGCAATAATACGATGCTCAATAAAACTAGCAAATTAGCAATGCCAATTACTATGTATAGTAATTACCAAAGACAATAACCAAAGTATGGTATAATACATACTGATTTATGGCCATTACAGAAATCTATTAATAATGTGAGAAAGGTATCATGCTACATAAGTTATGGCTATTACCAAATACAATACTTCCCACAGGGTACTGCATCTTCTTCGCCATTGAAAAATTCTTACAGTTTTGAAATTTAAACATACAATTGCAACGATAAACCGTGACGTAAGATTCGCAAAATCTAGGTATCTATTCGTAATTATCAAAACAAAGTACACACATAGATTCATTCAAACTATAAATCCTGGCAAAATTATAGAATGGGCTTTGCTCTTAAGATCAAATCAATGAGAGACCGTAGGTTGAAAGAGGAAATTGATGGGGATGAATTAAGGTGTATTCTGTACAAATATAGTATATTATACGTACATGGAACTGCAAAATTTGTAACTTATAAATTGTATAATATACAATTGCAAAGACAAAAAATTATTGAAATATTATTTGTATTTCAAAAATTATCTTATACGTATTTAAAAGGTATAAACTACGTAAATCATTTAATAGGCATCGCATTGTAATTGGTTTGACTTTTGTGGAATTCGGTGGTCAAATTCTTAAATGGCCATAGAAGAATTTCCAAATGCAATTGATGTCGGTCTTTAGAGATGACATGCATGTATACTATATAAATATATAGGCTACAACTAGCTTTATTAGCTACGTAAAACTCTAGGGTGTTGGACATCCAAACAACAATCTAAGAAATAATCAATCAAGTGCATGCATGCATGATGATTAAATTGCACGAACTAACTAATGACCACAAACTACGTACACACTTAAATTAATTATGGAGAGTATATATCTTAACTACACAGGACTTTATCATGCATACAACTAACTTAAATGAGTAGATGATTAGAAATGATTCAAAAGCTGCTATATATAATGTACGTATTGTGTAGGAATGTCAGAATAATCATGTTACTCTTCTTAACTTGTTTACTCAACTTGGGTACATGCACTTCTTCGACTCTCCCTTAGCCTAGTCTTCAGTATCACTGCACATTGATTAATTGATGCATTCATATCACTATTCACCTTCATCTAAAAAATTATCACCACTCACCAATACTTGTTAAAGTTGCTATTGTTATTGTTATTGTTATTGTTATTGTTATTGTTATTGTTAACATAGTTCTTAACACTATGCTTTTGGGCTACTTTGCAAGGATGTAACTGATAAGATCGTCTTTTTTTTTTTTTTTTCATAAAGACATTGATCTATAATGTGAACACATGAAATTAGATACATTATTTATATTTTATAATGTACGATATGTTGTACTACTAGGTGATAGAATGTATAAACTATTCTCGTGCCTCAACCATTAGCTTAAATTTTTGTTTAACTTTGTCCTATAATATGGTATCAGCGCCATTGTGACTCTAAGGTCACAGGTTCGAATCTATTCCTGCATCTCAACCATCAATTTAAACTTTTGATAGAGTTTGTCCTCTAATACTAGGAAATTATGAATATTCTTATACAACTAGAGACGTGGTTTAATAGTTTCAATAACAGTCAGGGTATTATAATTATAGAGTAGTGCTTCTTATTGATGTTTTGTATTTCCTTTTACTTTATTTGTTTAAAAAAAAGTTAGATTTGACATTTAGAAATTGTTTAGTACAAGTAAATGATAATAGATGGTTGCAAAAAATTATTTGATGATAAAAACTTAATGTTAATTAGATTTTGTAAACCCTTCATTAGGGTGATTTCTATTGATCAATATTTATAGGGTTACAATAACAAAGAATATAGTTTCCTAAATATTATCCTAACGATATTATTTCTAAATATAATATTATAAATCTATGGATAGAATATTTTGATGAATATTCTATCTCTATCACTTAATACCAAGCAATAGAGACATAGGCATAGTAATTATCGTAAAAATACGTACATACTCGTAATTGCTTGCAGTTTATCTTTTACTTCCATTAATCAAAACCGATCTTTAAATAATTTATCAACTTCAAGAATCAATTGTCCATGCATGATGTTCTAGAAAGTGAGCGTATTTTTGGCTTTACTTCATCTATCAGTGCATAAATTCAACTACGAGTATATTTGTGAGAGAAGAACAATCATTTGGTTAAAGTTATTGCACGCAATTCTATAAAAAAAAATTGTAAAATCATTGCTATAATCATGCATATGTCTGAAATTCTGAATGGATGAGTTTGAATTGACTCAAATAATTACTTACTTTCTTAAAAATATTAAAAACATGCATAAAACACGTATAAACCTGAGATCTCAACTAACCATAAATGTTGGCAGTAAAAATTCACAAAAGAATAAAATTTGACACCCTACATAAAACAAAATTAAAGTATGAGATATATGAATATATTATTATATATAAGTTAAAGTTATAACAATATACAATTGATTTAATTAAGTTAATTAAAATGCAGATAGATCTTGGTTACTTTCCACGATTCAATCTTTAGAAACTAGCTGTATATATGTATCCGACAGTCGAATTTGGATCACTTGTGCATCAATTGTTCTATATGTCTTTCCTTGAATTGAAAAAAAAAAAAAAAAATCCAATAGATTTGAAGCAAAGGGGTGCCAGGGTGTACGTGTATGAAGAAGTTGGTTAATTTTCAAGGCCTATGATACTAACTTGTTAACTCGTTTTTTATAACCGCATCACACGATTGACCTTCCAACCCTAGCTTTACTTATCATACTATACTTTCGATCATAGTAGTTTATACTTTATGCATGTGTGAAAAAATATAGTATAAACGTAATTGATTCGTTGTATTTATGCAGGCTTTCAGTCGCTAATTTTTTAGAAATGTATAGTAAAATGCATAAGCAATTAAGTCTCCTTGTAACCTTAAGAATGAACAAACATTTAACTCTCATGACACATACAAGTGTTTGAGGGTTTGGGGATTTATATATTATATTATCATATTAAGCACCCCCACCTAACCTCTTCACAATTATATTAGTGGGTACGTAAAACTCCTATCCAAAGACTCAAGTTCACATGCAACCATTACCAATTATTAAATATGTATGTATATACTAGGTCAATTTTATTAGAGGACCAACTCAACCAAAAGCTTAAGCTGATGGTTGAGGCACAGGAATATTTTATATACTCTATCAAATTTAACTTGTTTATAAAATATATATTGACTAAGCTATGAAATAATAGTGCTACATAATCTCCATTATTTCTTTGCATTTCTTGCTTTAGTTAACAATATGTAATTATATACCTATATCATATGCACTCCTTAACATTAACTTGCATGCTTTCAACCCATAAAAGAGACTTGGGAGAATGTAAATCAATTATATCATCAGTCACTGATTACAGTTGTGGTAGAAAATTAAATCAGTTTATTGATTTTTTTTTGCTCTATTGATTGTCCGATCTTTAAAATTAAATTTTTATAGAATCATGTAGTAGTATATAAGTTAGAAAAGCTCATCGAAGAAGATAAATTCGATAGAACTATAATCTAGTCTATCATGTATTCATATTCCAATAAATATTTATTGTACTACCTTCGTTTCATATTAGTTGTAACAATTGAGTATTATTTATGAGATATAAAATATTCAATTGTAGCAACTAATATGAGACGAATGTAGTATAAACTTTTTAGTATAAACTTTTTAATTTAGGGGATTCATTCTATAAACTTTTAATTAGTATTAACTATATATTACTATACTCTATCCCAATATGCTAATAAAGAAGAAAAAGAACAAGGAAAAGAAAATACCTAAATAGTACAGAAGTAGTCCTTTGTAGAGAGGTTCCATGAAATAGCAATAAGCAAACCCAGGTGCCAACCACATGCGTATGTTCGTTTTATAATCCCAATGATCTTCCAACATCAAAGTGCCAGGATTTGTTTCTTACAAAATACATGTAATATCTCCAACAAAATCTACATTATAATTATAATCTACATTATATTAATTGACTAATTTCCATTTCATGTGGCCACTTATAAGGCATCTACATTTATTATTCTATTTTATTTAATCTTCCACTACTTTATGTAGCGATTCAAAAGTTAGTTAATTAATTAATTACCATGTTTTGGCATCTTAAAAATACCAAAATATTCATCTATGTTCCTTTTATTAAGCTAACGTGTACTTAAGTTCACATGATCCCATGTTTATTAATATCTATATATGCTTAATTAACTAATCCCCAAAACTATTTCGACCGACCTATTTTATAATCTAGGATTTCTAGATGGATTAATTACTTGATACTAGTGTCCTAACATTTGGGAATGGTTACGTTTTACTATTTATTGATACCATTTTTTATTCAATACCAACATCAATCTTTGATCAATATAATCTAGTTGTTTGAGTAGCTAGGGGCTAATCATGGTTACTTCTTGATTAAGTAAATTAATGCAACATAGGGACTAATGTTTGCTATGGATATTCAATGCAATTGTACTACTCCGGTAAATTTGAGTTATATATATGGTGTGATGACATTTAGTTAATGATTTCATTCATTAAATTACTTCAATGTGTGTTGTTGTTCACTCATTCAAACACGTAAACATGTTACAAATTAAACTTATTTATATGTTCAATCTTATGCGTATACATCAATCAACTTTATCCAAATGAAATAAAAAGGAAAAACTTTCATACTCCGTAATTAAGACTTTTAAACTTTATGATTCATTATTACATAATACGTACATCAATGACAAAAACGAAGTTCTTGAGAGTGCGAGCGAGATAGCATAGTTAGTTGGAGCTTCTCTCCTGCTTCCAGGAGATTTTAAGATTGGTTCTCATCCCTGCCATTATGGGTCCATCACACCAAAAAAAAAAAAAAAGAAAAAAAGTTCTTCAATGGAGTAGTTGATTTGATCTTGGGCAAAACGATGCATTTTCTACTTTTCACACAATTGAGACGGAAAATTATTGTGCATGGAAATAAAAATGGTGTGGTTGACAAGAGGTCCTTTTATATGCATTTGAGGGAGTATGACGACATGAAGTACAATGATGCTAGCCTCAATTAGGGTAAAGAAGTGCATGGGGTTGAAACATGAAATTACAAGTATGAGTACGTACGTAAAATGATTTATGAAGACTATAAAGTAAATATGACTTCTTAATTCACATATCTTACAAGGATTTAGCACGTTGATGATTTAATAAAGTTTATATGTATTATAATCAACTAAGTTCAATTTAATTTGATTGATATCAACAAGGAGTCAAAAATATTGATCGAGATGATTCAAACAAGAAAAAATTGTCCATTTTATATATCTATTGTAAAAATAATAATATATTTTATTTTTGCAAAATGTTTTGAATTTTTCTTGATGATTTGAAAGTTTCATCATAAGATAAATGAAAAATCTATTACTATATGCTGAATATTAATTAAAATAGTAGTTTTGCATGAAACATACTTCGTATATGTTTTAATTTTACCACATATAATGAAATAATCTTCACAAATCATGTTTCAAAATACTTTATGAATATAATTACATATTTGAAATTTTCTTAAAAAGGGACAAATACTACATGTTTTTTGTATAAAATTGAAATTTAAAGAGTTGAATTGCAATCATACCATGTGAGAAATGATTTGGTTCAATATAAAAAAAAATGAAATAATTAAATATATAAAAACTAATATATCCTCAAAATTCAATCAATATGTATATCCAAAGAAAGTATGGCCCATATGATTATATATATACACATAGAATTTATAACATGGCTTGATTTCCTCCACATCCAAGGGGAGGTGGTTAAGCCCTCCGTTCTCATCTCTTCGATCACCTTGCAAGACTTTTGTTGTTGAATGACAAGATTCCTCTTTGATCTTGAATGTGGTGGATGACAGTAGGTCCACTTGATATATCCTTGACATCACCTTTCTTTATACAACAGGAGTTACAACAAAGACTTCTATTAGAAAAAAATTAAAATACATCTACGGTAATATTAATTCGACAATTTATATTATCTTCAGCTCTAAGTATATTATATTTAAGTTAAAAGGCCATAGGTTAATCGCTCTGTAATAGTAATCTTTTTACTCGATCTCTTTGATCTGAACAACTTCAATTTCTTGGTGTGTAGTTTTAACTTCTTTTCCCTAACGATTATCATTCTTAAAATAAACGATGCATATGTATAAACCACACATTGCATGCGTAGCACAAACTATAGTTCATGTAGTATACACTTAAATACAGTGCAACTCTGATCTGATCCTCAACAATCATGTCAAATAAGGATTTAAGTGTAATGTTAACTATTCAACATACTACTAATCTACTACTACGACTAATTTTGAACAATAGTATAAGTATATAACGTACATGAATCAAAATGAACAATAATTGTTATAAGTTTAGATATTATAAACACCCAATTCAAAAAAGAAAAAGGAAAAATCAATCTTTGTCAAAATAAAGACTGCCAAACGTCGCCTTCACGAAAGCGACCATTTCCCACTCTTCAGTCTGTTTTCTTTTTCCTCCCCCCTGATTTTGCCCCATCCTTCCCTTTGTCGTTTTTCTTCCTTGTTATGTGTGCTTGATACTCTTTTTTAAACTATTTTTAACTTGTTCTTTTTTTTAGATTTTTTTTTTAATTTGGAAAAAAAAAAAGAATATACTTCTATTACAATATAATTGGAGTTGTTTATTCAATTAACTACTGCAAGTAGATTTTTTATTCAGTCTTTTTATGACCATAATTATAATTTTCACATAATGATTTATGCAGTGATTGATGCAATCATCAAATATTTTTGTGTTAATCATTACCAACTTTTATTTCTTACCCTTAAAAAGTAAAACATTCATTTCCATTTTTATAAAACTTTTATAGTAATAACAACTCTATTTTGGAAAGGTGACATTTTGACCATGACTTTCTAATCTTGTACAACACCCAATAGATGATCGAACATGGTGGTTAGTTAACCCATGATTGGTTGATATTTTAAAATTTTACCCCGTGGTCTAATTAGTTAGTTACATCATATAGTAATATAGTATACTTTCCTTAGTAGCTAGTAATTAACATATAGCTTAGCTATGTTCAAGATAATCGAAAAACAAATGAATGAGTATTTGCTAACGATCCTCAAATCTTAAGGATTTATAATGTAAATGTGTAAGTGTGTGTAACTTATGTATGTACCGGTAGTATTTTGTCTTACTGATTTGTTCGATTACGAAGTTTTCAAGTTATGAATTCATAGGAAGTACAATATAAACTATGAGGACATAAAGCACTAATTTCTCCTCAACTCCCAATGGCCCTACATTCTCATGTCCTTAATTCATAAGGCTCAACTCATAAATTATAATTGTGCAATATTTCCCTATAATATTTAATAATTACATAGTATTTAGGTAATATTTGAGTTATGAAAAAAAAATTAGGTTTTAGTTACTATGTAAGTAATTGATCCAAAGCAAGGGTGGAGTATGATCCAAGATCAGATAATGTGTCCTTTCTTTCTCTTATGCCTTCTCAAAAATTTCTCTTTTCCTTGTGTTCTCGTTTTCAATTTCATGGTTGGAAGTATATTTAAGTCCTCCACTGGTCCGTGGTAGCGATGTTCCACATTATGTAACTAACATTATATCAAAAAAAATTGTTCAGATAATTTGAAACGAAGAAAGGACTATACTTATACCATTTTTTTCTAATAAACCTTTAAAAAAATACTTTATGTAACATTGGTACTAGTATGTGATAATTGAGAAGCAAACACTCCTTTATTACTTTCCTCATAAAGATCTAGAGTAGGGGTTGTCAGCACAAGTAGAGGGATAAAAGAAGAAAAATTAGATGACAAAGACCCCTTAAACCAACTTTGGAAATTGAACTTTATACACCAAAAAAATAAAAATAGGCATTTGACACAAGAGGAAAAAAAAAAAGAGAGGGGAAAATAGGACTTCTATGTCAAATTTAGTAACTTAATTTTTTTTTTTTCTCTTAGATCATAAATAAACCAAAATATTTGCTCCCAAACAAAAAAGGGATTAAAAATTTAAAAATAATAGTAAAAAAATTAAACATTCAATTAAAATTTTGTTGTTCAAGCCAAGGCCAAAACCCAGTTTGATCATCAATACCACAAAACATGCTAGTAAATGCTTCTTCCTTGACCGAAGGCGGTTGGGGGCTTTGGAAGAGTAATTGGGCCACAGGTGGAGGCCCATTGGGCCTCATGGAGGATTGTGGGAAGAATGTCCGTCCATTAGGAGCGGCCGCGGTAGTTGGTGGATGAGGGGAGAGGTCCAGTGGGCTTTCAGTAGTTGTTGTTGTAGCCCTTGTTGGTGTTCTTGAAATATCCAACTTTATCTCAGAACTATTCTCACTTCTGTTGCTACATGAGCCTTCTGTGTCTTTGTTCAAGTTGATTGACTCTGTTGGTTCTTTATTTTTTAATGCCATTATCTAACAACACACAAAAGGATAAAAGGATTAATTCATATAATTTGAAAATGAGCAAGATAAAAAGATTGCTTAATTATGACAATATATAAAATGTGATTTTGACTCGCAATGATGAATCAATTTTGGTACTCTTATCTCCTTATAGCAATAAAAATCATGTTGTCAAGATGACACAAGAGATAACATGGATTCAGATACAAAGACAGGTACTAATGGAACATAGACGAGATACTAGCATAACAAAAAAATGGGACAGTAGTCTCATTTTTGTGTATGTGATCATTTTTATAAAACTTTAACTAAACAAAATGATCAGCTTAAAAACTTTATTAAAATCAATTTTGGAATATACAGATTACTTTTATTCATTGTTTTTTTTGTACAAAAAGATGTGAATTATGATAATATGATCAATCAATCAATCAACATTGCTCCAAAAGGTTACCCACATAGAAAAAGGTGACCAAGGAATAATGATGATACATGATCTTTATCAAAGCATCAAAAGCCAAATCAATAGTACTTCTATTAGTTTAATTAAACAAGTTAAACAAAAAAACAGTTTCCCAAACACAATACAAATCAAAATCATCATTAATTATGTTTCAATTATGTATAAAAGAAAACAAATAAAAGTAATAATTAATAATTAAATTAATTACCTCAGTTTGAAGTTTATGATTTTGAGCTTGAAGAGAATCATTATCGGCTTTAAGAGCATCAAATTGTCGTTTAAGAAGATCATAATCTTTTTCTAATTGCTTAGTCTTCCATCTAGCTCTTCTATTTTGAAACCAAATAGCAATTTGTCTAGGTTGTAATCCAAGTGCTTTAGCAAGTTGCATTTTTCTTTCGGGTTCAAGTTTATTTCCTAATTCGAAATTCTTTTCAAGTGTTTTCACTTGTTCCATGTTTAACCTTCTCTTCTTCTCCCCTGCTCCTCCTAATTGCGATCCGTCGTCGGATAAATCTTCTTCTCCTCCTCCTCCTCCTCCATTATTATTATTATTGTTTGCTTCATCACACATGTGATCGATCCCGGGGTATGACATGGATCGCTTCCCTAACATTGGTGCAATTCCACCCGGTCCAACTATAAACATCAACCAAACAAACAAACAAATAACTCCATATTTAGTATGTGCTCATAAACTAGTATAGTACACTACATCCACTTTACTTTAAGTATATATATGTTACTCGAACTCTTCATTTACCGACTGCTAAATAAAACTACACTAAAATTTAAGCATAGATCTATATATAGCCATAATTTTACTAATAACATATAAACTATGCAAAACTATGTTACATAGACTCTTCATTTATTACTATTTTTTCCGCCTTAATAAATCGATTATTCACCTATACACAAAAAATAAAATAATGAGAAGAGAAAGAAAGTTGAATTATCATACCATGAAAGTCTTGAGGATTGCAAGAAGGAAGGATAGAAGAGAGAGGAGGAGGAGGGTGGTGGTGGTTGTCATTATCAGAAGGAGTTTGAAGCATAAAATTGGCAGGGAAGAAAGCCATGCCAGTACAAGTAGTACTCATGACCCACAACACACTATAACTTTACTCCTTTACTTAGCTTCCTACTAGTAGTAATAATTAACCAATTTACAACTAAAAACTGGTGTAATTTGTACTAATCAAACAACTAATTTTGGTAAACATCTTGATCTCAATCTTCGAAAATTTCGATATCATTTTGATCTTTGTATTGTTTGCATCTTGTACATGATTAGTTGATGAAGCCACGAAATGAGAGGGATAAACACATAATATAATTAAGTAGAAAAATAAAGAGAGTTTTTATTTAAGTAGTGTTTGTTGTTTAAATGATGATAAAATGGTTTATTTAGGTTTTATTTTGTTTCTCCTCTCTATAAAAGAGGATAATAATACAAGGGTATAATTTTTTTTTTTTTTTTGGGTAGTGTTGAAAGAAAAAAAGATGGTACACTGTTTGTGTTGTGAGAGGTGGTTTATATACCTTACTAACTTCTTAACAAGAAGTTCTACTAGTTGTTTTGTGGTTTTTGGAGAAAAAAGAATGAAAGAGAGAAGGTGACCACTTTATGGTGGTTCATATTAAAATACAGCTTTTATTATATTTTTTTTGATAAGGTTTGTTTTTATTTATTATTTTATTTTTTTAGAGAGTTGGAATATGCTGATTTAATCTTGCATCTATCTTCATACTTCATCTGGCTTTTTTTTACTTGCGTCATATACTCAAAAGAGAAATTTCTTTTTACTTATTGTATTACCTTTTTAGGACGTATGTCATATAAAACAATTAAACTCTTACACACCATTAGCTTGGGACAATTTACCTTCATTGAAACATACTCAACCCTTTCCTAACGTATACAAAATTGTGGTCCCAATGTTAAAAAAGGCCCTTCTTAGTCTTTGTTTCAATGTGGTGTATAGCAACTTAGCAAGTAAATAAAATCTAACGTAATAGTTAACATATTACTACTACTACTCACTATACTTGTGTTGTTGGGTTGGATAGATTTTTCTAAATTATATAAATTAGTTGTCAACTGACTATGGCAAAATTTTGGTGCTAAAATAATAATATTTTCGTTTTTTTTACTTGCTACATTCACTTTTTCACATTAACCAAGACATGCCTTATTTTATTAACATTTCGAGTTTGGTATATTAAAAATATATAAAAATAATATTTTTAGAAAACATACATTGAGACGAATCAAACAAGATCTCATATGACCATATTTTTTCATTACACATTAAACACAAAAGTTAGTCAAATTTACAACATAAATAATATCAAAAATTCTAATGTATCAACTAAAAAAACCGAGCGCGTACCAGAGAAATTACTACGTATACTGTAAATACTTGTACCGACGTCAATGCTACATGTATTTATCGAGTATATGGCAGTATGGCATGCATCCAAAATCAAATTGAGTTAGGTGAGGACACTTGATGCTACATTGCTACTGCCAGCCGCTCTTACAAAAGGTACGGTTATAACCCGCGGACCTGTCCGGGTCTACATGTTATCTCGGTGTGAAATTATGAAAGTGCCATTGTTTAAAGAGCTTGATTTAATGTCAAAATATTTTACCTTAATCCAATTTGAAATTAAAGTGATCACAACGTGATTTGGCTTGTATTAGTTGTATGTGTTAAAATTAAACCACCAAAATCTAAGACATGAACAAGTTATTATCTTTTACACATGTGTCGTACTCTTCTTATACCTAACATGGTGCCACATGAATCTGTGAAGACATATTGAATGTCTTATGTCTCATATACATTTGAAAAATAACATAAAATAAACGAATTAAACGGACATGAGTTGAAATTGTACTTAAGTAATTAACTTGTGTCAAACAAAAAATATAGACTTAAAAGGATGAACATAAAGTAAATTGGAACTTAAACTAAATAAGTAGGTGGGTGCTCTACAAAATTAACAAAATTAAAGTGGATTGAACATAACAAGCTCTTAGTTCGAGTTGTAACTTTTATTTTTGGTACAAAGTTTGTCTAGTAAGTTAATTACGTAGTATGTAATTAGATGTTGTAGATGATTTCTCAATCTTGCAAACCAAGTTTTATTGTATAATGTATAACGACCTCGACTAACTATTTGCATCGAGAAAAATAAGGACCTTGACTTACTATTGCTTGCTTTGAAATTAAAAGCTTTTAAATTTTAAGAAGCTCAATTCTATCTAGATAGCTATTTGAAACTAATTAACAACTCATATATGGTTGAGTCTAAATCTGTTGTCCCACATTTTATGTATCATTCGACATTTGTGTGTCAATTTATAATTGGTTGTTTTTAACAAATAATGGTCCGTTACTTTTAAATTTTAAAACTAAAGTTTAATATCGCCAGACCAACTAATCAAAAATAGTAACACACAAGTGATTCATAAAAAATGAGACATTAAATTTTTGTCAGCTAGCTTAATCAGCTAAAAAGTCTTGGAAGTTGTACTTGAGAAATACTGTTATTTAATTTGCGCAACATCAATTGCATTGTAACCACTAACATACGTATAAGTTAGTTGATTACCCCATTCACTAATAATTGATTTTAATTGTATAGGGCGTCAAAGACTCTTCTATGGCGTTTATTTGTGATTAAGCACAACGAAAATTGTCAATATCTGAAGTAGGGTAAGAGGAAATAAATATACTATATTACCCTAACCCGAAAGCAGAATTTGTACATGACACTTTGCAATTTAGATATGTAAACTTATGTACGGTCATTTTAATGGTAAGAACAATAAATTACTACTCGTACTTCTATTAACTTATTAAGTAATTGTATTTCCTATACTTTTGAATATCAATCAGATAAAGGCTAAATGTTAATTTTGATTCTAAATAAATTTCCATTAAATAGCAAAAACATACGGAGTACATGACTAGCAACATGAGTGATAAGTATCAATCACACGGGCTTGACTCTATCGATACTGAGTCGTAAGACGACTCGACTCAGCTCTTTCGCCACTTCGCCGTATCAATCACATAAATAAAACTGATGTAAAAAGTCAACAACTAGGATTTTTATAAAGTTAACTAATTTTAATTAACAAGTAATTTAGCACAGAAAGTAATGGATTCTCTCTTTCAATTCACACAACAGCTCTTAAACAAACATAAGTCTATTTTCTTTCTTGGTTATAAATCAGAGACAGTTGTAAATGAACACAAACAAGTAGATAGTCTAGCTAATTAGATTGAAGGATAAAGTTGTCATTTCATGTACAAAGATTGATTCCATCTTGGAGTCTTGGGTGTTAAAGGGTAGAGAATATGTGAAAGGTTCCATATAATATGATGAAAATAATAATCCTCCAAATTTAATTTAACTTTAGTTTATATATATATTGTTACAATCAATCTCATTTGTCTATATATGATCTAGACCTTTTAACGTAGACCTTTGAGAGTATGGAATATATATAATTATAAGACTGCAATCATTTACAAAAAAAAAAAAAAAAAAAAAAAAAAAAAAAAAAAAAAAAAAAAAAAATCTTATAAAGGTGTTAAGGTGAGAGTGAGGTGCGTGGATTACTTAGGATTGAGGGATGCATGCTATATATTGCTAGATAATTAATTAAGGAGTGATGCTAGGATAACAATGTGTTTAGAAAACCATTACTTATCCTTTTTTTTTTTTTTTTTCCTCCAGCGGAATTATCAATATTTTAACTGAAAGTCTAAATTGATATCTGTAACAAAAATATAAAGTTTATACCGTAGCATAAATTATATTATTACGTATATTTTTCTTAAATATAAATCGTCCAAAGTGATTAAAGTAAAGTTGCAATTAATAAAATAATGGAAATTGAAGATGTAATTGTCAATGCTTAAGAGGTTACTTGAAGGAAAAGAGATATGAGTTGGCTAAAATTGTTTGATAGCATATATAATCTTGATTGGTTTTTATATTTAATTTTTAATTTAATAGAAGAAAAAAAAAATACATATAAGGTGGAAGAGAGAAGAAGAGGGCAGGAATCTAGGGGTGAGGGAGGGTGATGGGGCAGAGTTTGCTAGCTAACCCACCAACAAGTAATGTGAATTGTGAAGCCTCTTTCCCTATCACCCAATTTTATCCCTATCACTCTTTTCTGCCCCCTGCCCGTTGCCCGTTGCCCGTTGCCCCTTTGCCCTTTTTATTTGTGCTTTGATCAACTACATACAATCAATGAAAGATTGATCCTTTGTGCTTTGGAAATTTGCTTGTGTGTATGTGTGTGTGTTCACTATCATATCTTAATTTTGCTTCCTTCTTTTGGTGTACATCTTCATTTATCTCTTAATCAAATTCTTTCTACATGATTCCCTTAGTTTCTTGAGGTGGGGGACGGCTATATGTAATTAGTTAGCTGAAATTGTGAAGAATTTTAGGAATAGTTTGATATGATAATTACTAACAGTGAAAGACTTTCGTAATTTGTTGTAACATCGTTGCTTGTGAACTTTAGTGTGCAATAAGTGCTCCTTTCGACAAGGGTGCAAAGCGAGATGTAGATTGAAAGCATAGTCGATTTTCAATTGAAAGCATAGTCGATTTTCTTCTATTTTATATTGGCAAGATTTGTTCATTGACTTGTCCAAATGATTCGTATAGAGTATAATAGGAGTATGTTGATGTAATTTATAATAAAAGGATTTTTAGTCGACTTTTGAGGGGTTGTCTACGAATCTACAATTACGCTTTTACTATAAATTTGTAAGATAAATCTAGTTGCAAAAGCTTGATCGATCAAGTCATGAAATCAGTTAAAGTATAATCTTTTTAAATGGTGATAAATTAACTTTAAAGATTTCAATCGACTTTGGTCGTTGGATTTTGCTTGAGATTAGCAATTCTATAAGATGTTCATTTATGGTCATTTAATCTCAAGTATCTACCAACATGCCACTTCAAGCAATAGGTTCGATTTCCTAGCTTTCATCAACTTAACCCATAACATATCTATATATGTGCCCTCATTTTCAATAGTAGTGATATATCTTTTCTATTATATATGAAGGAAATAAATGCAAAAATCAAGATAATTCAAAAATCAAGAGAATGAAGTTATCTACTTGAAATGGAAATTGTATAATTGCAAACGCAATTAAGTAAATGTTTACATTCAAGGGTTCAACTTGTTTGTTGAATAGCATGACGACAACAGAAGCTATTGTCACTAGCTACTAAGCTTGGGACACTATCGTAATGAAATTGTCATTGTCAATGTCATTGTCGTCCATTTCATTTCATTTATGCTTAATTTTATGTAGTACATAAGTTTGTATGATTAGTACCTTTTACATATTCGTAAATATGAGCATTACCATATATACAAGCATACAAAACTAATAATATGTGCAATGTCAAATCCATGATATGGTAGAAGCATTACAATTTACAAAGAATATTAGGACTTGTTTACTTCAGTTGAATACAACTGAGTTGAACTGAAACTTTTTATGAAGGATCAATGAGTAGTAAAATAAGAGAAGAGCTGAATTGAACTGAACTAATCTGAGTGAAGCTGAACTGAACTGAACTGATCTGATTGAAGCTGAACTGAACTGAACTAATTTTAAGGTGAAGTAAACAAGCCATAGGTGTGGACGAATTGAAACAAGTTTTCATGGTAATTACTATAGAGTAGTAGGGTACTAAATGAAGTGCATAGAAATATTTCACCCAAAAACTATCTATGCATAGTCAGTCTTCAAAATTGAGGAATTGTTTAAATATGTTTATTTATTTGTTGCAATGCACTTATATTATCCAAACTCATTAGATCGATTTTATTACAACTTGAAGTCTATACAATTTGAACTCTGATTCTGCCCTCTTAATGTTGAGTCTGATAACATGATATCATATATAAGTAGGGGTGAAAGTTCGGTGTACGGTTTGGATTATAGCAAACTCCAAATCCAAACCATATTATTTCGGTTTATGAATTTCCACTCCAATCCAAACCAATCTAAATTTCAGTCCAAACCAAACCAGACCAAAAAAATTCGGTGTTTGGGTTTTGGATCCAAACCAAACCGAATTTCTAGTCATACTTAATTGTTTACCAGAAATCTAGAAAATTCGATCTTGAATCTTGGCATAATGCCTTACGTCCAAACTAGTTCAAAATTTATGTTCCACAATAACAAATTAGAAACAAAGAGAAGTTAAATATTAGGGCTACTAGTAGTAGTTTACATAATTCTTTAAAATAACACCAAGTTAGTTAGTTTAAAATTTCAATAATACTAGATAAGTGTTGAATCAATTGATTGAAGATCGATGTGTTAAGGAGTGAAAGAAATGACGCAAAAGAACAAGGACTGTAGAACAAATAATGAAAAAGAATAGTGACTTTGGGGGATTGAGGTATTTAGCTAGAGAAAGCAAAAGAAGGAATGAAGAACGAAATTAAAAAAGAAAGAACTACAAATGGCGAAAAATGAAAAACATAAGGAACATGGGATTTAAAGAGAATCTAAAGGAGATTGAAATAGAGTCACTAACTCCATTTATATTTTTAGGGTTTTATTCATTTTTGGGCCTTAAGCCTTTGATATAATTTAGGCTTTTATACGGTTTGGTGTACGGTTTGGAGTTCGGTTTCTAGTTCTCCGCACCAACTCCAAAGCGAACACCGAATTTTTAAAAAAATTCGCTCCAAACCGCACCAAAATTATAAAAAGACCGAACCATAATTTAAAAATGGTTTGGTGCGATGTGGTTTTCGGTTTTAAACCGAATTAGTTTCACCCCTATATATAAACGACAAATCAAAAGTTATTGAATCTGAATTTTACATAAATACTGAATTTCTAACGTTAGGCGTTAGAAATTTCAATATGTAATACATACACCCGAAGCATGTTGCTCAACATGCATAAAACGCAGCGTTTCAATTCATTCCAACAACCTATATATATTATATACCCTTTTTTTTTTACTGATTTCATTCCTCTCTCTCATAATACCCTGATTTAATCTACTCCTCTCTCTTCTTTCACTTGAAATCAAATCAATTCTCTCTCTATTTTGTAGCCTAGACTTTACAATTGAATCTAACATTCAAATTTCTGACATCAATAGCTTTTACATCGATTAACCATGGAAGATTCATATGTAATTCAACAACATACAAATCAAAACAACAAAAATTCAAACGAAGAACTACAAATTCAACAAATATTCAATGAAGATTATATATGATATAGTATAAAACCAATTCCTGTGCCTCAATCATTAGCTTAAGCTTTTGGTTGAAATGATCCTCTAATATAGTATCAGAGCCAACGTGACACAAATGCTACGAGTTCGAATCTCATGTACCCCTCCCTTCTAAGTGGAACTATTAAGCGCATGGTACGAGGGGGCCTATGTTGCATCCACACTTCAAGCCCAATGGTCTCCCGTGTGAGGGGGCGTCATAGAGTATAAAACCCAATTCCTGCCTTCTTGGGCCTCAATCATTAGCTTAACTTTTGGTTAAAATGGTCCTCTAAAAACAGTAAATTTTTATTTTCTGAAACTTTTTTATAATTTAATCTGCTTAATGTTTTGATTCTCAACATCAAATGTAAAATTAAAGATGTTCAGAGATTTTGCTCACTTTTTTGAACTTTAAATATAAAAATATGGATGTTCATAATTTTGAAATTAGAGTTCAAAAAGTTGCATTTGGATGCTGATTAGTTTTGCTATAATTTTTCAATTATTATTTTGAAATTTTATATATAAAGTTCTGAACATTAAAAAATTATGACTTATTGTTCAAAAATTACATTTGGATGTTGATTAGTTTTGCTAAAATTTTTTGATTATTGTTCTAAACTTTTATATATATAACTTTGAACTTTAAAAAATTATGACTTATTGTTGAGAACATTTGGATGTAAATATGTTTTATTATAATTTTTCAATTATTATTTTGAACTTTTATATATAAAGTTCTGAATGTTAGAAAATTATGACTTAGTGTTCAAAAATTACTTTTGGTGTTTTGTTACAAATTTTCAATTGTTGTTCTAAACTTTTATGTATAAATTTCTGAACATTAAGAAATTCTGACTGAGGCCTTGTTTTCATCAACTTATTTTTGCTGATCTAAACTTATTTTTGCTAAAATGAACTTATTTTTGCTGAAATCATTAAAAATTTATTAATAGCTGAAACTTATTTTTGCTAAAAATAAGTAAAAATAAGTCGAGGAGAACAGGGCCTTAGTGTTCTGACTATTAATTTTAATTTTTACAATTTTTGCAGATAATACAAACCAGATCATTGTAATTAATAAAAGCTGATGAATCTAAATTGTTGAATATTAAAGCAAACAATGATGAAGAAGCATTTGATCGATGTAGTAATGTATGGAAGCTTCATCACCAATTTGGCAACAAAAACTCAGACGAAGAACAAATATACGAAATATCGAATGAAGATTATACAAAAAATAGTAAGATTCTATTACATCGAATTTTTTCATAGTTTCTGTTAATTTGATTAATTTTTTAATATTCTATGTAAATTGGTGGACGCTCATAAAATTTCAATTAGTATTCATAAATTGCATATAGATGTTAATATGTTTTGTTATAATTTTCTCATATTTATAATGCAATCGTATTTTGCATTTGAACTTTAACCATAATTATATGAGGCTCAAAAATTTTCAATTAGTGTTTTGAACTTTAATTATAAATTAGTGAACATTCAAAATTTTTTTTATTAGTGTTCAGAAGTTGCATTTGCATGTTAGTATATTTTCTTAGAATTTTTCAATTAGTATTTTGAACTTTAACTATAAATTACTGTACATTCAAAAAATTTCAATTAGTGTTCATAAGTTGCATATGCATGTTACTATGTTTTCTCAGAAATTTTCAATTAGTGTTCTGAACTTTAACTAGAATTACTGAACACTCAAAAATTCTCAATTGGTGTTTAAAAGTTGCATATGCATATTAATATGTTGTCTTAGAATTTTTTAATAAATGTTCTAAACTTTAATTATAAATTACTGAACGTTCAAAAATTTTCAATCAGTGTTTAGAAGTTGAATTTGATATTTTACAGTTTTTGTAGCTAATAGAAACTCGGTCCTGGTAAACAATCAATCAATCAACAACATCATCCATCTAAGCTTTAGGAAATCCACAAGCCAAGACAAAGGAATAAATAAATTTGACTCATTTGATAAAAAAAAAAGTAGTTTAAGACTTACTAAATAAATTTAGTTTTAACTAAGTAGTTTTTAAGAAAATCTTAAATTTGGTAAAATCAAATTTAAAATTTCATAAACAGATGAAATATTAAGTACGTGAATATATAGAGCATATACGAAACCCATTTACAACATCAAATTATGTATTGGTGATTAATTATTTTCAAATATTTGTTAATGTTTTTTTTTTCTCAAGCAATGATTCATTATGTGAGTTGAATTTGTTTGAAATATTTATTTTTTGAACAGTTAGTATTTTTGAACATGAATACACAATTGCTAAAGAAATTTAAAGAATTGGAGTGAAAGAACAATTATTGTATTGGGGAAAAAAAGCTGAATATAAAATGATCATACAAAATGCGTTAAAAGATAATCACATAAGCAATTGTTTATTTAATGTGATTTAACATAAATATATTTAAAAAATATTATTAAGAACTATTTGACCATTAGCTTTATATTGAGTTTTTCATTTATTTTTACAATCTATGATATCATAATTTGTTGTATGAAAAACACAACAATAGTAATGCATAACTTAGTTGGCAAAGTCTATGTATTCTAAAGTAAGAGGTCACAAGGTTTGTCCTTTTTCGGGTTTTGTACAAGTTAATTTCAATTTGAGTAATTTTCAATTCGGGTTTAATTCAATTCAATTCAATTCAATCAATTAATCTATCAGTCAATAATAATTTCGGTCACTTTCTGTTCATATCCTTTTCAGATTACAGATCGTTTTCAGTTTAGATTATTAGAATTCCAATAAAAAACAATTTAAGTAGAGAATTGAGGGTGTACCACTCTTAATATGTAGTGGACCAAATTATGAATAACTAAATTATAAGTACAGTAAAATAAGCTAAGCTACTCCGTAAGATATAAGTTCCTATTTCCAACAATGAATGTTGCTGATTTGTCAACAGTTTATGTACCCACCTTTTGCTTTGATTAGTCTATCACTTATACTGACTCAATGCACTGAATTACAGATAGTGACATAAGTAGTTTAGGCCACTATACTACACTAGCAAATGGGACCAATGATCTCATATCAAAATCTTAACTTATACATGTTTTGTTTCACATATGATATACTATATGATAGTATGATCCTATCTATTTCATTAGTGATTAATTAATTGTAGCAACTTTATTATAATTTTGAATAATCATAGTATTAAGGGTTTTTTTTTTTAATGCTATTTGGAAGTGGGTCTACGTCTATATACTATGCACTTATCGTTCACTTAACTAAAAGAGGAAAGAATAGATCGAATGATTTTAACTTTGAAAGAGATCGACATGTAATTATTATAATATGCTATGAATCAAATCGCATTAAGCTTAACAAAGTCACAGGATCCCATTACATGGGATGATAATTAAGGCTAATTGAATGTACATATATATGATAAAGATGTCAATGTGGATTGAGTTTAGGAATTTAGGTAACTTACAATTCCCGAAGGTTATTTAATTCAAAAATTAAATTAATTGGTGATAACCTTGCTACTCCGTAACTCTTTCGACGTAGATTTTGGTTATTTTATACATAGTATCATTTTTTATCAATGCAAGATAAGTCAGTATTCACTTTTTTTTGTTGGTGTATGTCTCGTATGCTCATATTCTCATTGATAACAATGTTCTTATAAGTTATATAAAGATTAATAAGATGTTTCTGTTATAAGATAATCAAATTTCTTTATCAAATAATCCAAACTTCATTCCAATATGAATTTGCCTAATCATAATATACGGTAAAATGTATGAATATGTCTAAGGCTCTATTCTACTCGTCTTATTTTTACTTATTTTCAGCAAAATAAGTTAAATTTACCAAATGTAAGTTCAGATCAACACATATTGTTCAGATAAATAAAAATAAATTTATGATGACATGACCTAAATTTACTCACTGGCTAACGATTAATTGTTTCCTTTTATATACTACCCTAGCCTAGTAGTGAAAGCCACTTTTCATGCTAAGGATACCCCATAGATGGAAAATTACAATAGTTTGTTGGATTATATGGTGTTGAAGTGAAAGTAGTATGTTGTTAAACTATTACGATAACTATTTAGGTTAAGATAGAAAAGACTATGCCTATAAGCCTATGGCTATGTAATAAAAATATGGATTCAAGGTGAAGCATAGCTTAGATTTTAGGTATGCATGGATTTTGATGGGTACATGCAATGCATGATGAGTGATCCGAGGGTGCGATTTAAATTTGGTTGTCAAATGTATCTTTTATGGAATAGCAAAATCAAATAGAGCACAAAAAAGGGTGTAATCCAATTCACAAAAATTTCTTTAAGTTGGGACCCACAAAACACCTTATTCTACTATTTTGGTGGGGAGTTATGGTTGGATAGTGGGTTCCCACAAAAATGAAAAATAATATTTTTTCCATAAATTTTTAAATAGATTTTTGAATAAAAATAGGAACAAAGACAAAGAAAGTCTGAGGGCCATCACATGACTTTATTAGGTGGAAGCTGTAAGTCTACCCCATTAGAATTGGGCCATTTGGGTGGAACCATGTTCTTCAAGGTCACCTCTTCTTAGGGAGAAAATAATCGGTTATCATTTTTTTAGTTGCTACTTTTATGTTTTAATAATATTTATATTATAACTTTGTCTCATTTTTGTATTTGATGTATAAAGAAGTTATTTGAGAACTTTTTAATTCGTCTCAAATATATGTTTTTCAATAACATATTTCCTCTATTCTAATATAATTGCAACACTTCTTATTCCCCACTTTCCAATGCATAAAGTAAACTATGAAAATCTGGTGTTTTGTTACGATAAAAATTATAAAAACTGAATTTTAATAAACTACGTATTGAAACAAATCCTAACAGGTCTCATATGACTATGTTTTTTCACGTATATTGACCACAATTAATCATATAGATAATTGTAAATAGTGTTGAAATAATAAGAGTTGCAATTATATTAGAACAGAAGAAGTAATTTTTATAATATTTTTACTATACCAAATTTGAAATATTAATATTTTAAGTTGCATGTTGAAAGAAATCAAAGAGTGAATATAACAACTACAAAAGAACGGGAAGTAAAATAATGGTTTTATTTTTTTTAATTGTTAGTATATTATTTTTGGGATTTATAGTTTTTATTGCTATTTTTATAAATTATTAAAAATAAAACAATCAAAAAAGAAAAGGGAAGAACTGAATCTTCCCATCCACATGCCTTCGAGTTTCTGGTGTGCTCAGTTTGCACGGATCCCCATGTGCCATTTTTCCCCTCATCCCCTCTCTCACTAGACAGTGATTCGTCAACCACTGTTTTTTTTATATTTATTTATACTAGTTGTACTGCTGCACTTTGCAACCTCAATATTTATTTCCATATCTATTTTCAATTTCCCAAAAAAAATACTCCAATTTGTTTGTTTATTTGTCTTTGATTAATACTCGGAGTAGAGCCATGGAGGTAAAGTTGATAATAGGTCGGCACCATTGGAAAAGCACGACATGATAATAGTTGATAATACTGTGGCAAAAGCACGACATTTATATGGTATGACAATAGCATAAGATATGGATCTACATTTGCATAGCAGATTTTGAGAGGTTAAAACTTAGAGGCCGTTTTAGAGCAACATTCGTCACAACCCAACATCATAAGTACGAAAAATGATTAAAATTTGGCCTACACATTGCACCACAATATCAAATATGCATTGGTTGGCATGGGGGTCTTTGTTACTGGATTAAACCTTTGGTGCTCTAGTTTGGCCTACAACGTCATATATAAAGGGAGTTGTTCATTGAAGTTTTAAGTCTTTAAGAACCCAAAAACAAGTGTTAGTGACTTGGTAGCTATATAACTTTAACTCTCTTACCCCAAAATGCTTGCTATATTAGCTTGTGGATCAAATGTTTGGACGAAAAATTTTGGAAAATTAGTTTGTGGAGCTATTTGTAAAATATGAATTAGAGAAAGAAATTTTGCCGAAAAAGAATAATGTATCAAATAATTCAGAATATATTGAGATACATACATTATAATTGCAGAAATTTATGATCTAATTAAACAAACAAACAAATAAATAAATAACCGCAGTATGCATACCAAGTAAATATCAAAGTAGAATATACTCCGTTTATGAATAGAAACGAAAAATAAAAATAAAAATGGCTTTAGGTAATTGAATACAGAGTACAATGTTATTCTCAAAGAACTATATGGAGTTATAAACGAAAAATAAAACTAAAAATGGCTTCAGGTAATTGAAGACAGAGTACAATGTTATTCTCAAAGAACTATATGGAGTTATTACTTAGCTTTGAAGTTTCAACGCTAGAGGTTCCGATGAAAAAAAAAAAAACAAAAAAAGAAGAAGAAGAAGGAATCATCTTTTCTGAGAGTATCCCCAATTCTTAATAGATTCACCGAGTACCAAACAGTCGAACACCCTCAAATCCTAGAAGTAAAATATACCAAAATCCATTGTTGGAGACTTGGGAGTCATTTCAAACCTTGTATAAATTTATAACATATGCCTCAGGTAAATTAGCAAGTTAAAACGAGCAGTAATATAACAAAAAATAAAGACACTTATTACTCATGTCGTATAATACTATAATCTATTCTTTATAGATACAATCTGACAAAAATGTGATACTTCATACAATAAGTCAAGAATGCAATATCCTGATAGTATCATAAGCTCAAGACTAAACCAGAATAAGATGAGTACAAGCGATGTAAGATGCTATTATAGCAGGCATCTTCCTCGCAAAGTCCCCTGTTTTCTATAGATGTGACAAATGCTACAAAATGGGTTTCGTAGAAGTCTGTCATTGAACAGACAACATTTACAAAATAACACATACTCCGTACTAATTAATTGAATACACGCCCTTTGGCCTTTGCTATAATTTTTTTGAGCTAACCTAAGATTCCATGAAATGCATTGCCTGCCTCAAGTATGTGTAAATATAATTTCTTTTCAATAATATTTCTATATCTTCTCTATAAAGTTACATAAGCTATGATCACGAGGCTTAAAAAATGAATTGAATGGATCGTGTAAAGCAAAACTATGTGGTATGATAAGCAGCACGTACAGGTAAGGGAATCACTCAAACATCATTCTTAACTTATAGGCACTTGTGGCAGCAGAAAAACCATATATTTGTCACGCATCGCACTGCAGTAAAATTCAGTCACCCAACATGCACACCAGTCGACTTGAAGCTGCCAGAAATGTTAGGCATCTTAAATGTTGCAATGATACCAGCAGCTAATGCAGCTACAGCAGCCAGAACAAATGCAGGTATGTTTCCTCCACCAAATAAAGCATCCCACGGCCCAGCACCAAGTGATACAATCATCTACGAGGAAGCAAACAATTTTTAAATATTACTCCTTAACAGCACTTTTGTCACCAATTTTAAGCACCAACGAAGTGTTTTTTTTTTGTGTTTGTGTGTGCGTGTGTGTGGGTGGGGGGTGCAGTACGGATTAATCACAGGAAAGTTTCAGATATGAACCATTATTAGGCAGGTATTTCATTGGCAGCAAACTTTAATAGGATGATTCCAATTACAGATACTTCATTTGCATTTGAGTTTATGGGTATCAAATTTCAAAAGTACATAAAATAATGTGTCCAATTAATACACGTGCTCAGGAAATTAATTTATGATGTGGCAAATATCTGCTTATTCAATAGTGGCTTATAATGCACACTGATCTCACGATATTTAAAGAATAGAAGACGGACAATAGGGAAAGTGATTGATCCATAAAAAACAAAATTACCTGGGGGATAACAATTGCAAGATTCAAAACTCCAAGTGCCAATCCTACACAAACAAAATTACCAGAGTAACGAAACTGAGCATTCAACCTAACCATGGTTGTGAGAGGCAACTATCATACCTTGACCACCTCCTGAATCAGCAGTTAGTGAGGCTGTGACAGAATAAGGTACACTATATGTTACCTGACATACAAAGAAACACACAATGGAGAATATTATAAATCATTTGTTTGATCAAGACCATAATCAATTGTAGAGAACTATGTAACTATGTCTTACAGAGAGAGGGAAACCAAGAATAGCAAAGGTAACTAGGGCCGCAATCTTGGTTGATGAGTCCCCTTCGATCACATGCTGAACACCTTGGGAGTAGCTTTTGAGAGAAACCAAACTAATCACAGCAATGCTTCCCATGCAAATAAACACAATAAAATTGCTGAAAGCCCAAACGACTTTAGTCCCCATTTTCCGGCACATGGGTTCAATTAGAAAGGAGCCCACACCAAGAACAACCTAAAAAAGTTCAAAAGAAACAAAACTATAATCACTTGCTATAAAGCGGGAAGTGAACAAGATCACCAAATTAACTACTACCACCGTAATGTATTACTTGCAACGATTTGACATAAATTTAAGTGGGAAAATCAGAAAATGTCTAAACGTTGCAAAGAATACATCACGGAGGTATTTTATACAATATAAAATTGTAACCAAAATATATGTCACAATAGTTGCATTAGCCAAAGAAAGATCCAAATAAAGTTACGAATTTCTTACTGAGTTCATTAGCAAACCAACAGCACCTTCTCTGACACCTTGATGATAGGTTTTTATTTCAGAGGCAGTTCCTTGAGGATTTCCAAGATAGACCTCTCTTCCCATCCAATCAGTATCAAACAGCAAAAAGGGAAACCAGGAAACCTGCATAGAAGAAGAATATTATTACTTGGTCCATCAATTACACAATCACCTAACTGAAGATAACTGAATGTTTCCTTTGGTTCACAACAATCAGGTTTTTCTTAACAGTTTGACTTTAGGGGGCACTGTTCCGAGAGTAAACAAAAAAGTTCCACTATTATTAAACTTATTAGAAATTTTGTTTCATTACATTAGCTTTACAATTAGAAAGCTGAATAGTTCTTGTACATGTACCCTAAATTTAGTAGATTAGTAGAATTCATAACAATGCTATACTCAATCTGGACAACAAGAAATGATATCATCTTCAGGGGAGCCTCGGTTGAACCCATGGATATCTTGATCAGGAAACAACAATGGGAAGCAAGATGTCAAGTGAATATGGGGGAAAGGTCTAAGATCAAAGGACATGGTATTCGGCAGCAGGAAACAGATTTACGGAGAGTTGAATGGCACAGTGTTATGAGACATGATAGCTAGCAAGGCACAGAATAACCAAATGTCCACAAAACATTTGCGAGTAGACAGGATTTCTGCCTTTTTTTTTATTTTGATAAACTTTTTATTATGGGCTAGTATATGGTGTTGAGTGGAAGATCTGGGAGAAGGGGGGTCGAGGCCTAGGTCTTCTCAGAGTCCTTATGGATAAAATTAGGTGAAGTGGGGTGAAAAACATAAAATAGAGAAAAGTAAGTACAAATTGGGAAAGGCATACCCAGGTGAGGGCTGTTACAATGAGCACTGAATGCATCGCAGGTGGGAGATGTCGTAAGCTCGTCAGCAACTTCACCATAACAGCTGCAGGTCCATCGTTGAAATCTCCATCATGACCAACTACATTCCGCTGATCATTCTCAGCGCAAGACACAGAGGCAACAGAACTATTATCAAAGGGCTTTGATTCCAATGACATTAGTTGAGAATCATCCAGTAATGGAGCAGAATCTGATAAACTCTGTGCTGAGCTTGAGTCCAGGGGAACCTCGTTAGCGAAGTAAAGAGTAACAAGTGTACAAAGTGTCAAGAAAATCTGCACGCATTACAAATGAAACATTTGATTCTTCTTATAGCCCACAACAGCAGCTATATAGATAGTTGACATGGAATAATCCTGATAAATATATTAGTCTGTGGATAGTGTAACATCACTAGCCCCAAAACATAGAAAGGTATTAAAACATGGAAGTAATCACAGTGGTGATGAAAGCAGTACAAACATTTTCGTAAAAATCTCAACCATTAGAATGCAGCTGCAAGATTTATTTAACCCCTTTCATCAACTGCACAATCCTTAGTCTTCTGCTTAGTGGAGTAACATGAAAGAGCAAAGGTGGTACAATGGATTAACTATTTGACTAAATAAAGCCCCATCAATCCCCATAGGCTACTCATCATATATAAATCAAATATACATCCTCAAAGTCACTTTCTCCCTCTAGATATAAGACAATTACAATCTTATATTTAAAACCTTGAAAGAAACAAAGATATAATGGAAGAAAGAACTAACCCTATTACAAGTCTTCTCATAATCTGACTTTGAGATAACAACTCTACAGCCAAAATTCAACATCATCATTAATATCTTTAGGCACAAGAGTCATGAAACAAAGATACTTCCACCAAAAAAACCAATGAACACCTTGATATTGTATCAGAGTCAACCGTAGCTAAAATATTTTATGAATATTGAAAGGAAGACTAATAGGGCAAAAAATATATTTAAGCTGGTACAAACAGAGAAACACGTGATAAGAGTAAATTGGGATAAATAGATTCTAATGATTAACCAGCAAAAAATTACCCAATTACAATTCCCTAGTTTCAATAGGTTGGATTCTCTCTCAAGATGAAACTTCTCACTTCTTTTCTTAATTCCTTGTTAAAAGGCCTTAACCTTTATTTGTACTACTTGTAACATCATTATAAATCATCATTTCCTAAAACTACTTCCAGAATATTTCTTGCTAAGTCATCACCATTAGATAAATGCATTTTGCCCCTCCAAGTGCAAGTTACTGACTGATAGTTTGGGTGGCTACTAGGTCAGCCTAATAACATAATAACAGTGGTAGGCCTCAGTCCATTGGGCATATGCCAATCAAATAAAACCTCAATGTTCACTTCCACTTCAACCAACGTTATTTGCTTCTGTGGGCCACATTTTCATCCAATTCAACATCATTTTGAATAGTGCGCAATAAATCCTAGAAACCAAAAGAAATGAGCACCACTTCCAGCTTCCATCCAAACTGATTGATTAAACTTATCGCCTTGCTCTTTGTCCCGTAAAATTTTTCACTTTTCATATTTTGTCTTACTTCTACTCTTCTTACGACCATGCGACTTTTGCCATAATTCCAACTTAATATCCACTTCTTTGGTCTCACCAACCAACATGATATCATTTGCAAACATCATGGCATCATACACCACATCATGCACAATGGTATATCGTCTTGAGCTCAAGATGTTAATTCGTCCATAGCTATGGAAAAAAGGAAAGGGCGGAGTCAGCAGAGTATAGAATCTTGATGTACTCCATTTGTGATAGGAAAATCTTTTGTTTTCCCAACTCTAGTTTAGTTAACACACTTGTGTTAACCTGTGTTAACCTCCTCATACATGTTTTTAATGGTGTCAATATATTTCTTAGCAATGTCTTCTTTTTTTAAAGCTCACCAAAGTACTATGTTTGGTACCTTTTCATAAGCCTTCTCCAAATTATGAAGAATGACAAGTACAAGATGCTCACAAAATCAGGTCACATGTATGACTATAGACAGTAATGATAAGCAACATCACAACTTAAATTTTCAAAGTGCATAAGATAAATAAGCAAAGCAAAACATAACATACCACAGCAACTAAAAATGCTGCTTTCAGATTTCCACAGGCTTCACAACAAGCTCGGTTTGTCAGGAAAGGAAACCACCTGCACATGATTGCCATACAACATTTGTTTAGAAAAAATGAAAAAAAAAAGTAAAATAGATGTACAAAGCGAGCAGCAGGAAAAGCAACAATCGAACACCTAAACCTCATAATTTACCATTCAATTAGGAATTAGGAGCAAAATAAAAGAACAGCACATCTATAGGATGTGATCTAGTTTGAGTTTGTTGTTTCTAGAGGAAGGGAACTGAAGCCTGCTCAAATCTGTTGGAAGATAAATCGAAACAAAGAACTAGTCTTTGAAGACATGGATTAACAAACATGGACACAGCTACTACAAGCATAACACAGTAGCACAAATACAAGCCCAAAGTGTCCAAGCATCACAAAAATGTTTGGGTGTCGAGAATCCCATACAATTACTTAGGCAAAATGTATAGTTGAGACTCTCAAGAAGGGCTTACTTGATTACTTAGACAGGGAAAAACACATTTGCGTGTACAATATGAATTAGAAAAGTTAAAACCAATCTTTTAACTTTGTCCTTTTTTTTTAATGCTTTATTTAAGCAAGTAGTTACATGATGAGATGTTAAATCACCGAGCTTGTCAAAATACCGTTGTATTAATTTTTTTTAAGAGTGAAATTAAGGAGTAGTTATATTTCAATTAATTCCAAAGTAATAAGGCATTGTAATTTTGAAAAGGAGGGGCAAGGTTTTTAGTGGATCCTTGCTCTCTCTCTCTATATATATATATATATTTGGCAGGATGGTTTATATACATAGATGATGCTTCTCTTGTTTTGCCCTACTACCCTCTTTTAATTTCAAGGAGACCTTATTTTTTGCCATAATTGATAATTGAGATTTTATAATTTTATCTCACTTTCAGGTCACATTTTTAGAAAGTATTTATATTGAATAATTCCCTTGGGCAATATAATTAGCTAAAATTAAAGTTGACATTGTAAATTGTTGTTGCATCGTATGTTTCCACCCATTTTCATGCTTCTATCTTTCTCTTTCCTTATTATCACAAATAATGTTTACTTTAGTAGTTGTGCAACTATCAATTGTCTTATTTGTGCTTTCGGGACATGGTACTTCTACATTGCTACTGATAACCTTTTGTATCATCGCTACCTTAGCTTTAAAAGAAGAGAGGCGCACATAGGCACAAAAAGGGTGTGCTCCTTGCGCCTTTTGTGGATTATGCAAAGGAAAATAGATTTGGTAAAAAACAAATATCCCCAGAAAAGCCCAAAAGGCGGGTGCCTTCGTACCTTGTCTAAGTGCGCCTTGCTGCACTTCTCATTGGGGTTTGCACCTAGCCACAGGCCTTTTCATGGCGCCTACATAAGCATTGTGCCTAGACGCGTGCTTTTAAAACTAAGGCAGGTACTTGCCTTATGAGGAATGACTTTCACTTTGAGCATAAGAATACCAATTGAAAGCTAAAAATATATAAAATAAAAAAAAAAACTATAACACGATTTTTGAGAGAGAAAAGCATAAAGGGTCAATATTTAAAATTAAACATTTGTTCCAAAGCAATACTTGAGTGACCAATTTCTGGTTTTAAGTTTAAAGATATTGTATGTCCATGTTTTGAATTTTGAATGAAGATACACTTTGTGAGTCGGTAGGAAAATGTAGAAGATGATAGAATTGTGATTCAGGGAGTTACTGAGTGGATGATGACCAAGTAAGTTGATATTTTGACGGAATGATAATTACATTGAAGGAACAGAAATGATTCAATTGAAGGAAATACAGCTCCGGCAATGAATCAGTGATGATGTGGTGGTAGACCGGTAGTAGTAAGGAGGGACCGAAAGAGTGAGGCGGAGGAAAATTAAAGTGGTCAGGGTGAAATAAAAGAGAATAATAAAGAGAAGCAAAATTAGTAAAAAATCACCTATTGAGCTCAGATGGCGTATTAGAAGTAATAAACTTACAAGCTTAACTTACTCATAGTATTTGGAATCTTGTGATCAAAATTATATAATTACCTTTAAATTAGTCATACTTATGTTAATAATGCAATTTTTTGGATCTAAAATCAAAAGGTTCCAAAGCACTTTGTGTGGTTTTCGCATTCTTGTTGCTAATTTTCAAAATTAGCAACCCAAAAAACAAATCAAAGAAGTTCAATTCAAACCTCTTTTGTAGATGTTTTGTGACTTTTAAAAGAAACATATGGAAGTTCAACTCAAACAAATGCAACAAATATCACACTAAATTAAGTGATGAGGACAGCTATAATTCTTATCAATCACCCGTTACAAAATTATTGTTGTGCCAAACATTACTACGATCCTTATATGCAACATTTCAAATAAAATAAAATAAATAATTGCAAAAAGAAAAACCTTACAAATGCCAATTTCCACTAGCCCCAGATAAGAATCCCAAGATGTTTCCCACAGCCATCCAGGAAGCAAAAATGGCATTTGCAGCATTCCGTTGATCAGGCCCTGGAATCAAGAGAACACTAATTACCACCATTATGTACACGAACACATTGATGAGAAGGCATAATCACCAACATAGTTTAAAAATTTTCGTATGTGTGTGTGTATAAGAAAAAAAAATTAATAAGGTAAATAGAAAGAGAGAGAGAATATCAGACCTGCTAAATCAGCCAAAAGAGCTCGAGCTGGGCCCTGCAAAGTAGAAAATTCCAATTTTAATTTCCCCCACTGGTCATACATGGAAGCGATAACAACTAATCTAAAAGATTGAGTCAGAACAACTAACCTGTACAGTATTATTAGCAAGATCTAACAGCCAAAAACCAATAACAAATACGATCGTCGCCCTTGTTCGAGTACCTTTAAATGTTCTGCAAAAAATGTAAGTAGTAGGAAGGACGAACATACAAAAATAAGTCCAAAAGAAAAAAAAAAGAAAAGAAGTACCTGCAATGCTCATTTGTGTCTCCTAACAAAAATCCAATGTCTGCAGAAAAGCCTATAATTATGACCTAAAGCACAAGGCTTCAACTCAGAAAATACATAATAATCACAAAAACGATAAATTTGATCTAAATAACAACAATGTAATCAAAAATTCTCACAGCAACAGAGATCAAGAGAGATCCAGCAAGAATAAAGGGTCGTCTTCTGCCATATTTAGAAGTGCATTTGTCGCTCCAGATTCCTACACATGGTTGTACCTATAACAAGATGAAGTTACTTTGACAGGATAACAAATGATATTACTTATATAAATGCACACATTCCTTATTTTACTATACTAAATTCATAGTCCCTTCATTACATCAAGCTTGGTGCCACCCAAAAATTAAACAAAAGAATCATCACCGTAAGTATTTCAAAAGAATCAACACAAAAGTTTCCAAAATGGGTCATTAAACGAGATAACTAATTCTATACAATGAAATCTCCTCAAACTATAAGCAACACAAATGTGCTTCTAGGTGAATTTAGACAGATGAAACAGTCAGTCCAGTATCAATGTAATCGTCTCAAGGCTGTATTTAAAAGAGTCCAAACAATCTTGCATTCGCACTTTGCAAGTTATCAAAAATAAGGTATATGGTTCAACATAAAGCTTTAGAGCCTCTACTAATTCTAGCTGTCCACTAGCACAGTCGAAACCACTGCACGTAAGCACATAATTTGGTCCATATCTTCATTGCATCCAAGTCAAACTGAATAATAATTGATACAGAAAAAAAAACAAGCAATCCTTCATTGTTGTTGATCAATTATAGTGTAAAATAAATCCTAATTCATGTGTAACTTTCAAATTAACGCAACTCAACATTGTGATTAAAACACGATGGAATATAAATGTAAATGAAAGCTATAAAACGAACCCTAACTAATCCATATCGTTGCATGTGACCATGCAAAGCCGCATTCTTGCTTCCCAAGCATCCCATGAGTCTTAAATCTCCATAATCAATCAAGTTCCCCATAATTGGATTGTGCTTGTAAAGTGTAAACCAACATAGCCTCAAAGTTTTCATCACTTGGACTCATGTAACCTTACAACAGTATTTTTAACCACAAGGAAACATACATGCTTCTCATACTGTTTCTTAATTAAACAAGCCTCTCCATTTCAGAATTGGTAGTATAATAAAAATGAAATACATGCTCTTCCAAAGAGTCAAGTTTCTTATGAAGTTACTATGCAAAGTTTATACAATAACAATAAACTTTCCTCTAAGATCTCTATTATTGTTTCATAACAACAAAGCCTTATTCCCAAAACAATTAGGAATTAGGGGTAAGACACGAATCAGTAGGACAAATCACAAAAGACATCTACACATATACCCTCCCTCTCTTCCCTATTTGAAGCTGAATTTCCTTAAGCTCTACTAGGCTCGTACTGTCAACAACCACCCTCATCCAAATATGTTTTAATCTTCCTCTACCTCTCACCTTCCCATTTTTTTTAGCATTATTCGAGCCTCGTGAGTCGTGACAGATTGCATTGTTTGTCGCCATCTTATAAGATCAAACCAACTTAATCAATTTTCCCTCATCTTATTCATAATAGTTACAAACCCTACTTTCTTCCTAATTACCTCATTCTTTACTTAACTTTCTAGTATGCCAAAACATCTGATGTAACCTTAGTTTTAAAAGGCGAGAGGCGCACCAAGTCGCAAAAGGTTTGTGCGCCGTGCGCCTAGGCGCGGCTCAAAAAAAAAAAAAAACTGGAAAAAAAAAAACAGGTAACCTGGAGGCGCACCTCACCCAGTTGTGCCTCAAAGGTCTCCTTGCGCCTGTGCATTCTAGAGCCCCAATTCTGGCACCTTGGTGCGCCCTGCGCCTTTTAAAACTAAGGATGTAACATACACAACTCCTCCACAGTACCACATTCATCTTATGAATATGACAATATTTCAAAGCCTAACTGTATAGCCTAATAATCCAATAAACTTTTCCCGACAACCTACGGGTTTATAACAATCACGTAGAAATCCTAAAGCTTCTCTTCCATATATCAAAATCTCCATAGCATCAACCAAGATTCTTTGATCAACATAGTTTACAACTTCACATACTTAATCGTCGTGATATCTCGTCTCTTTTGTCACTCATAAGGCTGTGTACATGTCCCCTCTCCTTCCTTTCGAATGTGGATTCTTAGGGGTCAGTACGGATTATCATCCCAAGAACAAACATTTTGTAGGTTCGTCTCAAAACGAGATTGTGATCGGATAAAGTTGAATGAATTTTGTCGAAAACAAAACAAACCTTACGGATGGAGTAATAGTGATATACAATTATTATATGGAAATGATGGATTGTAACCTTGATACCCTCGACTACAAGTGTTCTTCACTTGGCCTCAACCTTGATACCCTCGACTACAAGTGTTCTCCACGATAGCAACGCTACCTCATGTCAAGTTACACAAAACACACAACACCCTCTTATTAATGAATAAACAAGCTATTTATGAGCAAACATCCCTAGCTAATTAAGATAACAATTTAAAAGATAAGACTAAAATAAAATAGTTAAACTAATCTAAAAATCCTATACAAATATCCAAGAACAATATATTAGAGAAATCAACTTGAGACTCAACTAACTAAAACCTTGCTTATTAATAGTTCAATATTTTGTAATACATCAATTAAGTGTTTCATAATTAAAATCTATTAAATAATTTAACTTAGTTGAGTTCCTTTTTCAAAATTAAGTATGAAAAGTTATCCTAACAAGTCCAAATTAGGCCCAAACCCATTATGCGAGTGGATATCTATGCCATGATGCGGCTCGATTCGGAGGTGAAAGCGTTTTGGAGCTAAGACCTTTCAGGTTTGTAATTGGATTCCTTCACCGCTTTGAAGCTTTCCAGTTAGCTTATTAGTATATATTGGATTCAGGGTGTAGAGTAAAATCATTTTATGAAAACTTATGATATTCCACTTTTATACTTCTATTTCCCTTCGAGCTAGTAGAAGGAAAGCGAAGTAACTAAGGGGTATTACTGACGAGCTGTGAAATGAGTTGCTCTCTTTCCCTTCCTTTACACAAGTCCATGCACCTACAGCTCAATCTACTAGCGCTCTCTTCGATCCTTCCCGTCAAGACCTTTGCTCGTTTTGTTGACTGAAGAGCAACCTTCGTCCTTTCCATCTCCCACCCATGCATGAGGCTTACGTCCTATATTGAAAATCATACCAATTCATATTTAGCCAAGAGTGGCAAAGCATAAAATGTGGGGTTGAGAAACTAGTTTTTGAGAGGTTTCAAGATACTCGACTGAAAGGAGAGGGATGAAGTGACAATGAGGTCATTCAAGCATTTGGGCTTGCTTTGATGATGGGTAGGCTTGTTCCCTTTTGTGGTCTTTCATCGAAACAGGCCCAAGTCTTGATTTGTAAGATGGTCCACGTACATGTAGGCTTGGGTCTTTCATTCGGGCCCTATTGGGGCACCCTGTGGGCCAATGCATATAAGCTTGGGCTTTATCAACGTGGCTCATTTGACGACTCAGCACATGGATGTCACGAGTCCATTGGCATAGAACATGGAATCTTTTCCACGTAAACTGGTTGTACAAAGGTTGTTTGTTCATATAGGCAGTGTGATTTGGGGATCTTTTGTTTGCTCCGCAAGGTAGCCAAAGCCAGCCAATTTTTCACTAAATAGGCATAAGAGTATTTGAATTGCAAAAAAGTAGTGTGGAGAACTAGTCAGAATTGAACCTGCCATCCGATTCGTGACGTGGATGATCCGCCGAATCCATAGTTGACTTCACCACGATCGAATAGGTGAAACGGTTTCGCAAAGTTTGTTTGTTCATACACGCAGCATGGTTATAGTAGTCAGAATTAGGTCTGCCATGCAATTCGTACTGCATGGCAAGACTCCACCACTATAAATGGAGGCGCGATAAGTGTCTTCACTTCATCAAATTCAAAAAAAAATTGATTACTTGCACGTATGGCTATGGATGCTGCAAACAGGCTTTATGCAATTGCAGCCGAAATGGGGCAACTACAAAATGAGATGGAAGAGCACCATAGAGTGCTAAACCTCTTTTTGAGGAGTGTTAGAACACTAGATCCTACCAGGAAAGAAGCGCGCATCCGCACTGCCATAGAGCGTATCGAGGATTTGGAGGGGAGGCAGCAAGCGCTGCGGGCGAAGCAGCAACCACTCATAGTGTAGGTGTCACCCACGAGCACCAGGAAGACTAGAATAGAAGAGTTCGTCGACTCTTTCTAGAAGATTGAAATAAGTGTTTGTAGATGCAAAGTAGTTTGTTTTAATGTATGGTCTTCTTCTTTATCTAAATCTCCTAGATTTTCGTCAACAGAGAGTATTTTGAGTCATTTTCTTATTGATGGTAACATTCCGATTTCACACGAAGTGTAATGGGAAAAACGAAATCCGCCTTTTGTGATTTGCCAAAGAATCTTTTTGATATCAGTGAAAAGTCAAAAGATTTAATCTTGTCTATTTGTTATCGTTTTATGCCTTGATGGGTTATTGTTCAGTCCGATTGAATCGTATGACTGTTTTATGAGAGACCCTAATAATCATGTTTAGCTTGGTTTTGATAAAATTACACTGGTTGGAAATGTTGATTAGGAGGAAGTTAGGGCGTTGATCTATTGATGATAAATCAGCTAAGATGGTTTGGCCATATAAGACGGAGACCGAGTAACGCTTGATGGTGGTAGCAAAAGGAAAGGACGAGAGGTAGAGACCAAAGCAAACTTGGATGAGGGTTGTTAGTGGAGATATGAGGGTGTTTGGGGCTTGAAGAACATTTAGCGTCAGCCAATGAAGATTGGAGGAGGAGGATTTCTGTTGAGGACTTTTGCGACTCCTTATATTGATTAATGTCTAGTTGACCCCAAATTAATTTGGGATTAAGGCTTTGTTGTTATTGTTTTTTTTTGGAATAAAGGGCCTCTAACGGTTCCAAGTTGTAGGGATTAATCAGAGTTATTTCTTTATCTAGTTTTCTTTATTTAGTTCTGTGCTCCTGGAATATCTAATAAAGCCTTAACGTTTGAACAAGTGGCGGTAGCATGCTGGTAATTTGCAAATTATGTTGGTTTAAATAGGTGGAATTATCGCGGTGTTAAATATTCCCACACATGTTGTCTTCATGTCAAGGAAACTTTATGCAAACCCAAACATGCCCATGCAGCCTTGCTAACCACGTAGGCTTGCTCGTATGTTTGCCATGTTAGTCTCAAATAAAGAAAAATTAAAAAGTAACTCTAACGATCCTATCAAACACGCATCACTTTCTTTACTATCAAATCAATTGAGTTATCCTTGCTCACATCGAGCCTTATATTTCACGTAGCTTTCATCACTTCGCCAATACATCATCACCATTACCATAAGTCTTAATTTCCATCATCATCAATTCGTCCTCACCATTAGTCCATTACCATCACCATAGAAAACTCATCAACTCCCCTAATTCCTTTATCTTATAATTGTTATTCATCACTCTATATTAATATAAAATTTTGCGTGTAGCCATGAAAACATACCCAATCAAAAATGACCAATAATTTGCCCTTGACCACCACCCATAGACCACTGCCTCACCAAACACATCACAAGAAACGAACCCTAAAAACGCCACCCAATGAATTGTCTGCACCGAAAAAGACCAAACCCCTAAAACCACCAAACGTAGAAGGTCAACAGTGGACAACTTATGACTCAGGACAAAGACAACTTGTGATGGTCGCCAGTGAGGATATGAGATAAGGTCGTCAGTGAGATATAATAATAGGGGACAAAGGAAAATGAACAAGGCGATGCTTATGGTGGTGTTGAGAATGAGGATGTGGGATGGTGGTGGTGGTGGTGGTGCCTTGAGAAAGGAGGGAGAAGGTGCTTAAATGGTGATGAATTGTGAATGTTATAAACAAATTTCACAAAAAAAAAAAAAAAAAATCCCAATTAAAAAATTGTTCACTGGTTAAAGTTAAATAAGTTGAAGGTTTTGAATACATTTCGTTGGAAACACCCCTATTAGTTGGTACCTATAAATTTGAAATGGCAATAGTTTGTACCTATAAAAGTAATTTTTCCTATTTATTATTATAATTATCATCATTTTATTACTATTGCTATTCCTTTTAGTAAGTTTATGACCACATATTCTAGCCGTGTTTTGCTATTAAGTGAGGAAATGAAAGGGATAAAAAAAAAACTTAAAACAGCATCAATTCCACATATTATTCAGACAAACTAGAAAAAGGATTTCAAACCCCATCGATGTTGATGTCTGGTTCTACCAGACTACCAATAATAAAATAAAATTAAAATAGAAGTCAAACAAACAACATCTCCCTTGCACTCTACAATCACCACCACCTCCCTTTAGCTCTACGACCACCATTATTGTTCCTAAAATTGCCATTTGTTGTTCCACACAATTGAAGAAATAGCTTGATGGTCGGGTTTGATTATGCAATGTCTCATCCCTTTGGCTCAATCAATCAATCAAAGCCTAAGTATCATAATTCGGGTCAACCATTTTGCTTAATGTTGAAAAAAAAAATTTAGAAAAAAAAGAGGCCTCTCACAGTCTCTTATTTAAAGGTATGTGGTGATGGGTTTGATTTTATTTTAATGTGTCTCACTAGCATGTCATGTGGATTAACCTTGAGCTATGAGTGTGATATTGTTGATACCTAGTGGAAAATGTTGTAGAAGTTTCTTATTGTGGAAATTTACTTTTTATTGTTTGGCTTGTTGCGGTGCTTTTAGGGCTTCTCAAACTGAATGTTGTGTGAATGAGTAGGATTATAGTTGCAACAGCAATATTAGAGTGCGAGATTGCTCACTTGCGTCCCACAGTCCCAGCATGACAAGTACAACATCTCATATATAGGGCAATAAAAAAATTGGGATATTAAGAATAGATTTCTTGTATTAACTGCATTAACCTAATGTTCTATTTTCACCTGCTTTGGAGCAAAAACATAGGAAAAAGGAAATTTCAAAGCTGAATCTCATTTGTTTGTTCCTCTCCTAAAAAAAATTGTTGTCCCCTTTCCACATGAAGAATACTTTAATATAGAAAAGAACATCATCTACACAATAATGCAAAGCTAGGATGCTTGAACTCTTGTAAAGGTGTCAATCTCGTGTATGGCACCAAGGCCAGAAATTTCCAAATTCAAGGACTCAGCGACTTGTCTACCTAGAATCTACATTTTGGATATGGAATCGGGGACATGGCTACCAAAGAAAAATATATTAATTTTATTTATAAAATTTAGGCAATTTTTAAAAAGAGAGTAAATAATTAAATGTGTTGGTGGATAAGTGGGTAACATGTTAACTAATTTAGGTAATCAGAAAATCTCCTAGTTTCCCTTCTCATTATTTCTATGTAGGTGCCCCAATTTTCAGATCTGGTTTCCCAAACATTAAGGTGGCGAATCCAGATTCTCTCCCAAGGATCCTACTTGGGTTTCGTGGCCTTATTGGTGTCGTGTCGACACCAGTATGGCAATGGTAGTGGTAGAGTTCGAGCTTCACACAATCACACATGCAAAGAACCTATAATTTTGAATTCACAATCAATGGCATAAACACACAGCCACAAACTTATTACTTTTTGACAAAAGGGAAACACAACTAAAATGCAACAACTTCAAAAGCCTAATCTAAGAAAAATATGGGGTTCGGTGTATGATCCGAGTATCTCCTTTTCGAAACAACTACAAGATCCTCAACCTCTACCTACCCTCTTTTTATCATGTACACATCCAAACCCAAATTCTTCATACCAAACATTTTTAACACCTTCCATCCAAGTAAGATATGACCTCCCTCAATTTCAAAATTTCTATACTCTAAAATCCCCACTTTCCTAAGTATGGCATCTTGAAAACTACATTGCATATGCCCATTCCAGTATTCCACCATAGCAATTTTTGCCCATTCCTCTAATTGCAACCACCTCCTTTTGCAAATATCTTCATTTCTTATCTTATATGCTAAAGGTGTGCCTACATCTATCTCAACATAAAGAAATATCCACACTAACATTTTAATTTGATTCTTCTTGAAAGCCTAACAAAGTGATGCACAAATAAACCTTGTCTAATAGTCTTCTATATCATTTCTGTTCGAGCCTAAGAGATATGCTATGGTCTTGCGTTATAATATCCTAGTTCTTCTATGCTTTGAGTACCGAGCTTAATATCTAATGAGTTTGGCCAATATGTTTGTACTGATACCAAATCAACCCAAGTACTTGAAACACTCCTTTACATATCACCGTTGTTTGGCTCTCAGACATTTATACTAAATCGCCACTCCAAGTACTCACAGACATTGAAACTCAACTTTACCGAACTAGTGGACACCAGAATCTTGATCTTTCTTTTCAATCCTTGTCATAAACGCCATCTAGAATCCTTCCCACTTAAAAAGTATTGCAAACGCTAAAGAAAAGTGTCTACATCAAAAGATAACAATAGAATTATATAATACACATATCCATCAATTAAAGAGATAGATCACAAGTTCACAATCCATCAATATTATGATGAGAAAGCTCAAATAACATATTTTCAAACACAAGTGTTAAGGAAATATTCAAAATGATGTAAATATATGGTAATTAGTGAAAAATAATTTGCTTACAATTGTTTAGTACTTATGATCAAAAGGGGCATTCAAGGGCCTACCAATAGTACACAATGATTGTGTGAAGCAATAATAACCTGAATTGTATATTTTATGCCAAACTAGTAGCCAAAGCTATCTTTAGTTCTACAAATTGTATGTTAGAAACTACCATATGGGTCACGCTCACAGTCAAAGCTACTTCTGTCTACAATATTTGGAGTAACAGCAATAATTTGTTGTAACATGGAAAAATCAGAAAACAGGATGTACTAATAAACAAAGTCGAATCTAATGTTAAAATGAGGATACTGCCTATAATATGGAAAATTTGAAGTGCACGGGATAGGGAATGGTAATTTCAATTGTATATGTTTTTATACTTTTAAGGCTTTCTTGCCAACTGGTTTGCTCAGGACTTTGGAGTGTTGGAGAGTTCTTCCAAGAAGGTCTTGCTACCTTCTTAGTGCCTTAAAAAGGTTGTATATTGTGCTTTTGCCTTTTGGTATATCACACATACTTAACAAAATATAATCAGAGATTCATACATAAGTTCTTATGGAAAAAAAAATACACTAAAGCAGGTATGATTAGAATCTTACTTCTTACCAAAGATTGGGGGAACAAAACTAAGGATTATCTTCATAAAGCATGATCAAAGTATATTTATGCTATAGAAGATAGTTTTTTTGACATACCATATGTAATTGGAAAAGGCTAAACAACATTACAAAGATTAGGAATAGACCTATCAAAAAAAATTTAGATAAGAGGCCACAAAAGAGTGTTATTTGTCCTTCACTTACCACAAGACCTGTAATGGGGCCACAAAGCCAAATAAATGAAGAAAATGCATGTCCTACTCCAAGGGTCTGCAAAGACAATGAATCACATTCAGATAATATTACCAGCAAATCAAATCCCTAAATTTAAGCAATATTGACAAATATGAATAATTACCGGATAAGAACCATATCTTAAAGCGGTAGTGGAGCAGGATGGCTAGGTACTTAAAAAGATAACCACAACAGAAGAGGGGGGGGGGGGG
>PYUH01000310.1:106661-124999 GCA_016808085.1 Suaeda aralocaspica | reverse complement strand
CGTAGTGGGCAGGATGTGCTAGGTACACTTAAAAAGATACCCAACAGAAGGGGGGGGGGGGGGGGGACTACGCCTTACACTTTGAATTATTTCCTCTCACAAACGTAGGGAGTAAAAACGTGGTACAGTGGCACATGTAGTCTAAGTAGCACGACTTCATATAGGTAGCTGTTTCTATACCCAATTTTTTTTGTTCCAGTATTGAGAAAATCCTGGTACTTAATGTTATAATTGGGCATTCCCAATAAAAATGATTTTCAAATTTTCCATCTACAGTCCCCATACCCTTATTCGTATTCCACATGTCACAAGGTGCCGACTTTAATTCTTCCACAAGTCATGGAAATTCAATCATTATAATCGAAGGATCTCTTCCCATGATCCTTTCCTTGCATTGTCACCAAACTCAAAGATATGTTACATCTCTTTTGACTACGAACAAGTACTTGTTATCTCTGTACCGGTAATGTCAACAAACTAAAAGAAATCTTTCTAGTAACAACAATTACTTGCTATATGTACAATAGCATAATTTACCACATGTACAGCCATTTTTCTACAATTATCTTCTCATACCTGACTTATTGCCAAGGAGTTTGGCTTCTTGTAAGCAGTTGAACATCTAGCAACCTTATCATCCTTCAATGTATTTAGCAATGCACAAAAATAATAAATTATGACTATATGGTGAACCTTGAGGGATGCAAATGCTAAGGTTTTCACAGAGAAAGTGATCAAAGAGGCATATGCGGATGTAACTTGGTCACAAATGAAGAATTTTTCCTTAAAGTGGCCAAAGAGGTCTTAGGGGAATCAAGGGGGAGAACTATGA
The DNA here is from genome assembly GCA_016808085.1 of Suaeda aralocaspica. NCBI lineage: Eukaryota > Viridiplantae > Streptophyta > Magnoliopsida > Caryophyllales > Amaranthaceae > Suaeda > Suaeda aralocaspica. The sequence goes on along the minus strand of PYUH01000310.1, from coordinate 124,167 downwards.
TGCATAAGGATACTTCGTGGTGGAATGAAGAGAAAGCAGTAATTAAACACAAAAGAGAATGTTATTTAGCCTTAGGAAAATGTAGGACCGATGAAACCTTTGCAGTGTATAAGGATGCTAAACGTATGGCAAAGGTAGTTGTTCGGAAAGCAATATGAAAGGTTAGAACCTAAAGAGGGAGAAAAAGAAATTTATAGAATGGCGAAACAAAGACAAGAGGCGAGAAAGGCTATTGGCATAGTAAAGTGTGTAAAAGATAAGAACCACAAGGTTTTGGTTAAAGATGAAGACATAACAGGCATGTGGAAGGATTACTTCGATGAATCAGAAATGAAGTTATCCACACGAAAGGTGGTGTCATTACAAGCAAACTAAGGGAAAACCGCATGCGTTGGTTTGGACATGTGAGACAAAGACCTCTTGGAGCACCGGTGCGAAGAATGGAAGAGAGTGGGATCTACGGAAATCTCAAACGGGATACGAGGAGACCGAAAATAACTTGGCTGGAAAGTTATAAATGATATGAAGCTTTTGAGTATACATCAAAATGAGGTCCTCGATTGCAGGGGATGGAGTTTATGCTGAAATTTTATGCGGATGACCACATGGAAAAGATTAATTTTGGTTCATGTAGCCGACAAAAATTTTACCATTGACAAAACACTAATAAAAATATAGGAATATAGTTGTAGTATTAATTAAAAAGGAAACAACATGATATAATAAGATTAGAAGAATAGATGCATATGAAGAGATAACATCGCCCAAGAAAAATGATGCAAGGACTATTAACCGGAGGTAAATTCACTCAAGAATTATGGAAATGTTTACAAAATTAGAAAGGTCAACATAAACTCCAAATCGAATTCATGAGCATGCAATAACATCGTGATTCAGAAATTAAATCCTAAAATATCACAAATTCCTATAAAGAGTCATGCCATAAGCAATTATTCTTAGAATTCCTCTAGTCGTGCTATCATCCTAAAACATTACATATTCCTATAAAAAGTCGTGCCATACGCAATTATTCTTAGAATTCCCGTGCTATCGCTTAAGATGGCCTCCTCTCTTGATAGCGGCTCCCGAATGGTGCATCCAACTAGCATACGATTCATATCTAAACTAAAAAACACATTATCTTTATTAATCGACATCTCTTGCAAATCTCTATCACTTCGTTCTTTATCAATATCTAGTCTAGAAAGGTTGAAACATCCATATTTTTGCTACCATAAGCTCATGAAATACCTCTAGCTTTAATGACCATTGTTCTTTCCCCCAAATGGTGCATCCAACTATCATAACTCAACCAAACAATGTACTACTTTTTATAAAACAAGTCTCTAGTAATTACCTATCACTTCGTTCTTTATCAATATGTATATTCTCACCTGGTTGAAGAATCCTAATGGTTGCTAAAATAAGTGTGTAAGTTATCTCTTTTAATAATGACCATTATTTGGTCACATATTTGAGTGCCACTTTGTTGGACTTTCCCTTGATATTGAGTAGTACATATAGCAAATGAATCCTAACATACCTTTCCATTCCACTATATCAAGTTAATACTCACAAGCCACCTTTCTTCATCTCTTAGTTTGTCGCTTACTAATTGGCCATCATTAAGCAATATAGTCAAGACTCAAGAGTGCCACTTCAAACAATTTTTCCTTGATTTAGTTGCAATTTTTCAGTAAAAGACTCTACACAAACCTCCGATTCACCAAAAGATATATGTTTACAATACACCTTTAATAATCTGTCAAAGCATGTAACTGCATGCGGAAGATGATTGGGGGCCTAAAACAGCCATAATCAGCCACTAATACACATATCACAACCTAGTTAACAAGTACTACTACACTATGGTGTGTGGATCATGTGCTCCATTTTGATCTAACTAGACTTTTAATCCTTTGATTCAAGGCATTCCTTCATAGCTTAACTTTGCCATACATCAAGACAATGCCAGCCACCATACCCTCAAGTAACTTCCTTAAACAGACTCATTGAGCTCATTCATAGCCATTGCAAGTAGATAATAACTCAAAACTGGAAACAAAAAACCTCCGGAATAAACTCATCCACATTTACTTGACCCCACACTCACCCTAACGTCACTTTTACTTCAGATAGTTACGGCCTACACAAACTTGCTCTACATTCAATTGATCAATATCTCCTTGATGACTTGATACTAGTACATAAACCTTTTCTACAACGAATTATTGATCAATTTCAATATTATAGATTATTGATTGATTCGTTGACAATCCAATGTTATAATAGATCAATTGCAATTTTTTCGAGTTTTGTAATGATTTAGCTACATCAAAAGCCTTAGCATAATACTTAACTCACGCTGTTCTTTGGCCATATGCTCAGTAATTCAATTGGCTTGTTCGAGAAGTTGGTAATACAGCACTAAATATTTACAATCTTATCAGCAACGCCTCTAACATGTTTGACAACTGACTATCCATTATAACAGCCTTAAAATCATCACAACAACAACAACAATTCAACAAAACGACATCATCATCATCTCCGAAAACCATACAAAATAACTCCTCCAAACTATTTAAAGTCCACTGCAACACCAAATAAACAAAATTACATACATGCAACACCAAAAATGTAACCATACCTCACAATCACACAATCCAAGAACGTCACAATAACCTCGCAACCGCCATTAAAACTCCAAAAAAACAAAAACTATAATATGGCATAAACAAATATGAACAAATAAAGCGAAACACAAACACCTGAATATAAGGAGTGAGAAGTGAGAGCTGAAGCGCCCAACCAAACTGAACACCAGCAGCAACCGTACAACTAAGAATCAACGTAAACAAACTACAATTCTCCGATCTCAAATTACGCGTCGGCGAATCAAAACCACCGCCATTAGAAACCCTAGAAATCGGAGGAATATCATCGTTATAATCATTAATACCATCACCATTATATTCAACCATTTCAACCTCAGCTGATGAATTCTTGAGGTTTTTGTAAGGGATTTTGAAGGAATTCGATTCTTCCACCGCCATTGTTGAGATTATTTTTCGAGGTTTTCGGCGATTTTTGGATGATGAATATGGTGGTGGTGTTGATCATTTACGGTGGTGTTTGGTGGTGGTGTTTGGATGCAGATCTAATATAAGGGAAGGTTAGTAGAGAAGTAAAGTGATGATGCCACAATAGAAAATTAGAAATGGTTGTGTTGAATATGGGGGAATATATTCGTTTATTTTAAAGTGCGTGTGTTAGGAAGGAAGTGAAAGGAGTGTTGAATTTTCCGCGGTCGAATATTCAATTCTTTAAATTTGTATAATTGCATGTCTTATTTTTAAAATTAGTTTCGTTGACGAATTTGTAGCAGTGAGAGAGTGACTAGGTGGGCTATATGGCTACGCAAAATTCGATACAGATCATAATTGAACTTGAATCTAGATCGGATTAGATAAGACTTGAGATTTCGGATCGATCTTTGGTCAAGTAAAGATAGCAACTTATTATGCGCTCTCGAGAGCACAAACCCAATTATACTCCCATGCGCGTAAGAGTCACGCGCTACGTGTGAGAAATTCTCACGCGTAAAGTTTGCTTTTTTTGAAAAAAAATATACATAAAAAACTTTTCTTTTTCATTCAATTTCTTGTACTTTCTATTTTTTATTCTAACTTTCTCTCTCTAGACCTTATAACTTACTCATTTCAAATCAATTCGTATTTTCTTCATTTTTTGTTTTAATTTTGTTGTGTCAATTACATTTTAAAGTTGATTTTGTAATGGCAAATAAGTTGCTTGCATGTTTTGTTTTTGCAGAATTTCAAGTAATATAAAAGGCAAAGCTTCTTCAAAATAGTAATTTAAGTTTTGTTTTTTGTGTAATTATGTAAATTATGTTCGATTTTTAGGTTTTTCTTTTGGTAATTTTGTGTGTTTGTGGTTGTAGATCTTCAAGTGGTAAATTGTTGAGAAATCTTGAAAGGAGGGGTGGATGAGATTTGAACCCGTGACCTTTGTGTCACGTTAGCACTGATACCATATTAGAGGACCATCTCAACCAAAAGCTTAAGCTGATGGTTGAGGTCAAGAATAGTTTATATACTCTATCAGTTAGACAAAAAATATATATTAATTAAATTGATGAATTCAATAGTTTACAAAAATCCACAAATAGTTGATGGTCTTACCGTAAGACGGTCTTATTAGAGACTTGTTAGTTGTTGTATGATTGGCTTTTGTTTTATAGTAAATTATTATTATTATTTTGTGTAATATTCGAGATTTAAAATGCAATATCCAAGATATAAAACGTAATATTCAAAGTGTTTGTTCTTATATTCACTTTGTTCTGTTTTTCATATTTAATTTTTTTTATTAGTGTAATATTTATTTTATTGTGTGTATTATTCAATATATGCATAGCAAAGTTCATTTCGCTCTGCCTATTATTGACAATTATTTGATGTACCCTTTTATTTAAAAGTTATTGATAATATTCAGTTTATTATGTGTATTAGTCAACATATGGAGATCAAAATTCATTTTGTTCTATGTACTTAATAATACTTATTTCATTATTAGGCTACTATGTGTTGTGTTGTAGCTATTCAAATGCATTTATAGTTTTATATCAATCTTGTTTTGTATTTTCGAAGGGTTATTTAGTAATAATATACATTTCAGACTAAAGTCAAACTTGTTTATCCACTTAGATTGAATAGAGACTCACAACCTGGAATCACTTATACTTATAGTAGGCATATTTCTAATTTTATTTTTCATTTTGCTATGATAAGTATATGTTTTAAAATGTTAAAATTATTGAATGTTGTTTGCACTTATTTATATGTTTGTTATTTTGTAATAGGAAACGGAAAGCCAATCAATTATCAGGATTGAATGCTTCTCAAGGTATTTGTGTTCCTTTTGAGGAACAATGTAGCATAGGAACTTCAACCAAGCCTATTAAAATGAAGCAAGTTGCTTCTAAGAAAGAATTGCAGAAGAGAATCAAGCGTGAAGTTTAGCGTGATGCCGCTGAAAAGAAAAGTGATGCACCAAAGTCCTCTTTAGCGTTGAAAAAGACTTATGATGTTGCTGAGAAGAAGGTTGCAAGTGGGTCGAGAACAACCGTAGCTGCTGAACGTGTTGCAAAATCTAAATGTTTGGCTATTAGGCCTAATGTTGAATGTGTTGCAAAATTTAAACCTTTGGCTATTAGGGGTAATGATCAAGCTTTGACTAAGGATAAACGAAAGCAATTGATGGTAATATTCAGTTTCTGTTATGAAATATTCTTTTCATTATTTAAATTTTTGAACTTAATATTTAATTCATTGCAAGTAATATTCATTTTGTTTATGTATAATATTCATTTTTCTGGTTGTGAATGATAAAGGAAAGCAAGTAATGGTAATTTTTTTTAAAAATTCTTTTTATTATATTTAAAATTCTATTGTCTTAACTGAATATTTTTTTTAAGTAGTACTAGTTGTTCCCAAGCGCGCTACGCGCGCGAGGCCTAAAACGCTTCATAATGAATAACCAAATAAAGAAAAATTAATCACATTAGTCAACAATAGTCGCAAATTTTTATGAAGTAATACAAAAACAATTACATAAACTAAATTTATGTTCTAGTATAATCTCAATAGATAGTAGTAGTAGTAGTAAGTATTATACAATGATCACTATGTCGTTGAGAAATCTGAGAAGACCGAAGCTCGATGAGATACAGCAGTCTCCAACTCCAATACTGTGTTGTTGATGCTTCAGGACCAATTGCACCACTTGGTGCAATTTTCATATTCACGGAATGCAAGAAACTTAGACTAAGTTCACAAGCTATGCATCAAGGAGAAAGTTCGCTTTTAAATGGTGAAAGTAATATGTTAAATTGTTGCCTTTGCAATATAATGTAAGAGACCTAATGAGTAATTAACACCAAAATGATACATAAATCAGCCTCTATAAGAAGCCTAAGTTATACTCTGAAACGCAACCAAAGTAGTAGCAAAACAAGCATTAAACAACACCGTCTAACTCCTATTCTTCCACCCAAACTCAGCCTTATTCCTCCTATTCACCACCTCCTGACACCGTTATTATCTCAACATTTTCCTCTAAACAACATACTACTCCATCGTCTAAATATGGAAGATTAATTCCATCATCAATAAAGAAATTTTCTCTTCATTTATTAATAAAACTCAAGAAAATCAAAGAAAAAAGCAACAAATTAATTAGTACAGAAAGTTATTCAAGGACCCTCTTCCAATTATTAGTCAAAATATCATGAACTCAACACTTACATTATTCAGATTAATGTATTTCAAATCAAACACCAAGGAAAAACAGAATGAATCAAAAGCAACTAAACAAAGAAGAATTTAGTAAAATCATATTCGAACAACACAGATGGAGCATTTAAGATTTAAGATCTAAGAGAGTGAATAATTGATTTCCAAGATGGAGAAGACAACCATACGGAAACCAATAGCCAGTCATGAGGTAAGTTACTCCAAGAAAAGACGGAAGCGGGAAAAAATTAAACAAGGCGATAATATCAGTGATCAAGCCCACATCGCAATATGTATATACTCTAATGTCATATTCCACCAATCACCCATTCACCCTAAGATCCAATTATCATCACATATTTGTCAAATATCCCTCATCCAACACATCCGACACACCTTCAATTTAAAAACCTTTGTCACAAGATGCAATCACATTTCCAAATCGAACTTGGAGGTTGGTACTACACTAAGTCAACAAAATAGGCAAAGTAGTTGTTTTAGACTCACCTCTCCATTGGGCAATGGGGTAATTCTTGTGATGGTTATCTAGTAGCATAATCAAACTGCAAAAACTCATCTTTTCTTTTGTTGAAAACCATAAAAGCGTATAGAGAACATGAATCACATGAAGTTTTAGAAAAAAATATGTACAAGATTAAATCTAAAAACCAAATCACATAAAAGTTTAATCCAAATTCGCAAAAGACTAAAATCACATGTATAACATATATGACTAGTGGGGCCATTATCAGAGCAATTGCTTTTGCACTCCATCTAAAAACACCATGCTTATATGCCAAAGAACAAGAGTTTTGCTTCAAGTGGGTTTTATTGCTAATTTTAAGAACCAACAAAATTACCAAAACATGTTATCAATCAAATAACGAAGTTGCTTACAATAAGAGGCAGAGAGGAATGAGAATGCCTTATTAGGATCATCTAATTGGCAGCATCCTTGTGAGTCAAGGGCACATCATAGTGTCTTATAGTGTAGCTCTTGTTTAGTCTGAATTGAAAATAAGAAGGAAAATAAGAGTGCTGAAAGGTATAACAATATTCAAATACAAGGTTACATACTTTGAGTGTCATGATTACTACCAAGTGAAAACACTACAAGGTAGCTGTGAGAAGAGGCTTGAGCCTAAGCATATTTAAAAGAGAGATCGAAAAAAATTGCTCCTTAACAATAGTGGTGATAAACCAAAATCAAACTAATCTATATTTGAATCATCAAATCATACCGTTGTCTTCCACCTTAACATGGACTCACTCAAATTAACCTTCAAAATAAGATAACGATATAACCAAAATAAGCACATTCCAACTTAGAAACAAATAATTCATAAAAATGACTGGAAAAAATAATTAAAAATAAAAGCCTCATAATATATAGTCGCAACCGAATTACAAATCAACCATTTTCGTGTATAATGTATATCACTATATCCCTGCCACATTCTCCCTCTCGTGCTCATGCTCTCTCCTCCTCTCCCATGACCTTCCTTTCCAGACAAGAATAATGAGCCTAATTAAGAAATTCGTTGTCCTATTTTCACAACAATCATTATCACGATCATATGATAATCATTACTGAGTACGCTACATCCCCATTATAGCATAGCAATTTTAAACCAAAAGGAAATATGGAAAACAATAAATTATTAATTGTAAAAAAAATTATAAAATGTCAATAAGAATAACAAAACATACTCACAATTGCCAATGAGAAAACCAAATGAGCCGTGGGTGTGCAAATGTTGTTGCCACTTCATATCATCAACATTGTCTCTACTTTTCTAATTAAATCACAAAGAAGTAAACATTAACTAATGAATCACCCGAAACAAAATCAATATTAGCATCCATAGAACCAAAATTCATTTCAAATGACTTGTGCATTAGATTACATATAGTTTAAAGCCAAAAGGGAATGTAATACGCAAGCCAAACATTATTGGTAATAAAGGAAAACTAAACAAGGGCAAACTAATTAATTAATAACTAATCAGCAAATGATCATAAGAAATCATAATCAATTCAAACCCAATTTTAATTCATCAAAACTGCAAACAAAAGCTAATAAAAACAATCAAAAGATGTAATATTTGAATTAAGAAGCTAAACTTCAATACACAAATTGGCTTATCATTTACATTCCAAATCATCACCAACTGGAGAGATTTCCAATTACAACATGTCTGATAAGTAATGGAAATTTTATCATAATTAGCACAAAATCTAATGGTAGCCTAAAAATCCAACAATAAAAATAAAAAATTATAAAATTGAACATATAAGAAAAAACAACTATATAAATAATGGAGACAAGGCCATATCTTCGCTTGCAATGTAATTATCCAACCATGCCAAGTTAGAATGGAACTATCACAACCACCAAAAGCCAAAATCTGCAAAAACAAGACTTAATAACATCAATGATTGTTTCTCAGCAAACCTATAAGCTACCTCTACAAACCTATAAGGAAACTCAGTCTCGTAAGTTACTGTAATTTAAACCAACAAATTCAGTAATCACAAACCAAAAATTAGAAAACATAACCATTGCAAACCGGAACTGATAAAAAGAAATTCTGTATAATTTCAAATATAATAACAATTTTGTAAAAATAAAACCCTAAAAATTGTGACAAATCACAAAAAGAAACTAGAAAATTGTAACAAAAAATTGTCAACCGTGACTAATCAAGTAAACTCAAAACCTAAACCTAAAACCAAACTCGAAACTGAAACCTAAATCTTCAAAATCAAGGAACTCAAGGCATAAGGTGAAGGTCTACTAACTAAAACCAAGTTAACAACTGATTTAAATAGAAAATGGTTGCCATCATGAATTCTCAAATTAAAATTAACCAAATCAAGCAACAATTGACATATAAAAGTTGAACTAAATTCACCAGAAATTGATTTGAAAAAGAAAGCCTTGTAAGAAGGTATCAAATTGAGTAGAAAGGATCGATCACTAACAATACCATCCGCCGCTGCTTCACCTGACTTCATTCCCTGATTCTACAACCAAACAAACTAATCATCATTAGTAAATTGTGCAGAAATATAATTACTACATGCAACAATCAGTCATCAAATTAGATCAATCAACTTAGCAAATAAACCACAATATTCAAACAGATTTGAAACCCTTGCTTAATTTGAAAAATCAAATTTATCCATAAATCAAATCATCAAGTCTATAATTGGGGAAAACAAAAACACAAGACCTGACCTTCAAATCAACAACTCTTCCGCCTGCCTAATTTGCTTGCCTCACATCGGTATCATTTGAAACCACCACCAAAAATTTAGTAAGTTATTAATTTTTAGAAAAGAATTACCTTATATGTTGAGTTTTTGACTACTACACTTCAACATATCACATTATAAAAAGCAAGAAGGGCAAGCCAAAAGATTAACTATCATAACCGATTATACTACATCCCTATCAGAGGCTCAAAGCACATCAACCTTAAACCAAAAGGCAATATGGAAACCTTAAATTATTATTTTTAAAAAAATATTATAAAACGGTAGTGAGAATAACAAAGCATACTTACAACTGGCAATAAGAACACCAAATGTGACGTGGATGCGCAACCGTTGTCACCACTCCATCTCATCAACATTGTTCTTTCTTTCCTAATAAAATCACAAATTAAGAATTAATTAATCAATCACCGGGAACAAAATCAACATTAGCAAGCAAAGAAATAATAATCATTTCAAATGAGATGTGCATTAGATTAGTTTAAAGCCAAAAGGCAACCTAATACACAATTATTTGTTATAGGTAATAAAGCGAAAACAGAACAAGGGCAAACTGATTAACAATTACAATTAACAATTGATAATCAATTCAAACCCAATTGTAAGTCATTAGGATCATAAAACAAAAATACAGAAAAATAAACAAAAGATGTAATATTTGAATTGTGAAGCTAACCTTTAATACACAAATTAGATTATGATTTAGAATCCAAATCATCACCAACTTCGAAGAGAGAGGTTTCCAAATCCAATATGACTGGAAAGTAGCTCAAAATAATTAGCACACAATCTAATGGTAGCCTAAAATAAATGGATTCACGCAAGAAGAGTAGCTCAAACCAAACATGAAGAGTGAGTAGTGCAAGAAGAGATTGTTAAAAAGCATGGATTTCAATTTCAAATGAAACAATTTTCATTTAAATTATAAAAGAAAACAACACTAATATTCAACTCATCTGAATAAATAGGCGATCAACCACGAAAAATCAAAATAAAAAAACAAATAAGCGATTAAATTATCCAAATCAAAAATCAAATTTGCATAAACCAAAAGAATCATATAGGCGATTAAGGAGAAAAGTTAGAAGCGATTACACACCCGAAAAGGCGATGAATTAAGTTGAAGATCGAAAATACATAGAAGAAAACCGAACAAATCTAAAACGTACAAATAGAAACGATATGAAACCCTTAAAAATTAGCGAAGTTCAGATCGATTTTCAGACCAAGTAAATGAATGAAATGAAATCAATTTGTAAATTAATGACTGAAACGATTTTAGATCGATTTAAATGAATGAAACCAATTGATTTACAATTGATTTTCGCATGGATCACAAAACCACAAAATCCAGCAGAGATTGAATAGAGAAAGAAAGAATCGCAAAAACTTACCAATTCAGATGGATCGCCTTTGCTTCGCTTTCCTTCCCCATTGCTACCTTTAAAAACGATCAATTTTCAGTTGATCGAAAGGAAAGGGTTGCATTTCAACTTTAAATTGAATTAAACAAAAGGAAAGGGTTGCAATTTAGTTGCCATTGAATAACTGAATTAAAAGGAAACAAAAACCCTAACCCACAGAAGGAGATGGAGAAAGAGAGAGATAGAAGAGTGGAAAGGATTGTGGCGGAAGAGAGAGAAATAGGAGAGATAGGGTAGAATATTGAGGAGTGAAAATGAAGGTGAAGATCAACGGTTGGGAGAGGAAGCAGCGGGACACGTAGCACAAATCTGCAGCCCGCTCGTGTGAATCGTGTGAGAACACTGTTCAACTGTTCATTTGAACAGTTAAGGATCCATGATTTTTAATATGTATGGTTCATTTTGTTTGTGTTTAGAATTCATTTTGTTGTGAAGGATAAGCAACCAAAGGTTAATGAACCGAAGGTCAAGGCTAAAGTTAGAGGTGGTGAAATGAAGTTTTATGACTTTGTGTAACGTCTTACTCCAGAACAGAAAGAAGTTGTTGCATCAACTGGATTTTCTCCACTTTTATCATTGAGTGTTACTACAAAACATAATCATGCAAAATTTGATTTTGACTTGGTTTCTTCTTATGATCCTTATAGTTGTAGAATTTTATTGCCTTTAGATAATAAGGTAGAAGTTCCTGAGGATGATGTTGAATTGGTTTTTGAATTCCTAGATGTGAAATCTTTATTGTTCAGCCTCATTGGACAATGTACACTGATAAGTTCAAAGAACTTTTAGGAGATTGGAGGGCCTTTTGGGGTTTAAAACATCATAAGGGTAGTCATATATTTTGATTATGATGCTTGATTATTATTCTAGTGAGAATAAAGACACTTCTACTCATGATACATTTGTGTTGAATTTCATTGTGATTGCTGTGAACTGCTTGTTGAGTTCAAAGACTTGCTGGAATGTGAATTTCACATTTTTGTATTCTATGATGTAATTACAACATGTTCCACATTTAAAATGGTGCAAGTTTACTTTTGATAATCTAAATGATGCTGCCACTGTCTTTAAGGGACATAAGACTTATTTTAAAGGGCCACTTTTCTTAAAAGTAAACTTTCTTTCCTTTTACATTATTTTTTTATAATATTCATTCTTTCATTTATGATATTCACTTTGTGTCTATGTAATATTTATTTTATATCTCTCAGTATTCACTTTGATTTAATTTTCCATTTGTTCTTGTTTTCTTGTCTTCTTTTTGTTTATTGTCTTTTTTAATATTCATTTATTCCCCGCAGCTTTGTTATTTTAATAGAGTCAAGAGACGTGGCGTTGTTCAGCCAAGAACTTATCCATTGATTCAATCATGGACAAGTTCAATGATTGCTAATAGATATGCTATTGAAGAAGCAGAAGGTTTTGGAAGAGTTGTTGTGCTTGAAAGAATTAAGTCTAAGGTTATTAGTGAGGATGAGAATAAGAAGTCCAAGGGTGCTGCTGAGAAAGATGCATGTTCTAATAAAGATATTGATGATAGATTGGGGGTATTATAAAGTATTCTTTATACTGTATGTAATGTTCTGCTTGTTATATTCATTCTTGCTTTTACTTTTATCTTTTCTATCTTATAACTTGTACTCAATTTATGATATGTAATATTCATTACCTATTTGAATTATATTTTCAAAAACTTATAATTGAATTTTCTGATGAGCTGAAGATTGTAGTACCTCATATAACCAAGATTGGTCAACTGATTGAGGAAGCTGAAGAGCTAATTTCTGAAACTACAATAGCCAAATAAACTGGTGAATTTATGGATGAGAGGGTTAAAGAAGGAATTAGAATTCATTCGTTGTTGAGTCAAAGCCAAGAGGTTTATGAGAGTTCTAGTTTCCTTAGTAGGGATGTCAATGAACCGAGCCGAGCCGAGTAGTGGCTTATTCGAGCTAGGCTTGGTAACTATTAATTGAGCTTGAGTCGAGCTCAAGCATTACGAGCTTTCAAAATTGTTGTTCGAGCTTAGCTCGTTTAAATTTCTAGTGTTCGAGCTCGACTCGTTTAAGCTCGTTTATTTTTCTAGCTCAAGCTCACATCAGGTTTATAATTAAATGAGGTTATGAATAAACGAGCCTTCTACATATGTTTTAATCATCTCTTTGCAAAATTTACGCAATGAAATATATATTAAAAGTAAAAGTATAATCATTAATAAAAGTGAAATGTTTAATGCAAATAATTAAATTTAGATGGAATAAAATGTAACACAATTCATTTATGTTTGTAATCTATAATTATACTACCGTACAAAAATCATGTTTTAATGTGCTACAAACGAGGTATAAACAGGCTATGACCGAGCTTATAAACAAGCTATGAATGAGTTGTTTGCGAGCCTTAATGAGCCGAGTAATAAGATGTTCGAGTAAAGCTTGTTTATTAATCTAGCCTTGAGCAAGCTTTGACTGAGCTTGTTCACGAGTGTATCGGCTCATTGACATCCCTATCCCTTAGTGAGGTGGATATGATAGAGAAATTTTTTTATTGTGAAGTTAAAAGGCAAAATAGGAGTATGTATGTTGTTGACAAGAATGATGTTGATCCTTTAAATCCGTATGATATTGGTTTAAGATTTAAGAGTCCTTTGTTATCTTCTTAAGAACTATTAACTCCATGTGCTCCTACTCATACTACTGTGAACACTAGTTTGTCATTGAGGACTCATGTCTTTGAGAAGACATGTGATGTGGTTAAGTTCTATGAGAATGAAGAGCAAGTGCCCATAATAAAAGTTAAAACAAGTGATGAGGGTATGCCAAAATTTGTGCCTTCAAGTGATTTTGAAGTTAAGTATAAAGAAGGTGATGGAAGTGAGGTATTGGAGAAGGGAAAGATTGGTATTAATGGATGTGTACGATATTCATTTATTGAAAAGGTAAAATTTATATTTTTGATATATAATATTCATTTTCTTAAAAGCTAATATTTATTTTTTTACATATAATATTCATTCTTTAATAAACTTGTTTATTATTTTGTAGGTCTATTGGTCGACCTAAGAGAGGTCATCATGTTCCGTTTAGTTTTGAATCACCTTTCATGGTTAGTTTCATACATATGTTTGAAAACTTGGAGGTTATGCAATCTACAATTGTCGATTATGCATTTGGTGTTGGAGATGATCTGTTAGTTGTTGTTGTTATTATTATTATTATTATTATTATTATTATTATTATTATTATTATTATTATTATTATTATTATTATTATTATTATTATTATTCATGATTTTTTACATGTAATATCTAATTTTCAAAATCTAATATTCAGTTCTATCAATTTTAGTGAGGCTCTGTATTTTGATGGCGATAATAGCATCAATAGGTCTCATATGCAGATCAATAGACCATGACTGCTTTTGAGAAGGTTATCAACTGTTTGATTATTCATGGGTGAGGTGTTTAAATATTGGATTGAAGACTGAAAAAGATAACCCAAGGATAAATTTTAGGACTATTTTATAAGAATAATCTGAACTTTTAGCAATCTGCTCATTGTGGTCCCAACTTTGAGTTATTCATATATAATCCAAACTTGTACTCAATCTTTCAATTTTGGTCCGTGACCTGCTAACAAAAATTGGTAACCGATAGTCTAAGTTTATTGGACACTTGTTGCACTATTATTAGATATGATATGGTTTTAGGATTTATTTATATTTATCAATAATTAAAATAGATAATAACCATCCCACCTCACCCACCCTACCGCATCACCACACCTCACCACATCACTTCCCACCATATCAATCGTTAACAACCCAAAACCCACTCTAGCAAAATACCCACCATTATTGTTCAACCACATCACAACATATGCTTCCACCACTACCACCCACAAAACAACTCAATCTCCACCACAAAAAAACACTACAAAGCCAAATCAGCCCCAATTGCAAACCAACCACCACAATTTAATCATTTAAATACAACCAAAACCCAAAGACAATACCACGACTCACAATCCAAGCACAACCGCCGCTGCCACCCAAGCACAACAATGCCTAGCAACACCACTAATAACACCCCCCATAACTTAAAATTTTAAAACAAACAACCAAACCCAAGACCACAACAACTCCTCAACCAGATTAACAAGCATCTCAATCTACCTATCAACACCATCACATCTACAACACTCTGACAATAATTCAAGAGGAATAATAAAAAATAAAATAAAATAAAAGAAGTGAAGTGACTATGATGGAAGTGGATGGAAGATTTTGGGGATGGTGGGTTGGTAGTTGTAGAGGAAGAAAGAGAAAACAAGAAAGAGAATAAGTGGGTAAAGAAAATAAAAGAGGAAGTAAAAAGAAAGGAACTTAACCTGTTAAACAAGTTACAGGTTTCACAGACTAAAATTGGAAGATTTAATGCAAGTTTGGATTATATATGAATAACTCAAAGTTGGGACCAAAATGAGCAGATTGCTAAAAGTTCAGATTATTCTTATCAAATAGTCCTTATTTTAATTGAATATCAAAATAAGAAAATAAAGTGTTACTATAATCCAATCTATATATATCAATTAAGTACATATAAATCAACTCTATATAAATAAATTATTGTTCACTAAAACATGTAATATTGGGATTGTTATTTAAATCCAATACAAAAATTTTAATTCAAAATAATATTTTCTATACTTTGAATTTTTTCTTACATCATTTTTTAGTGTTAAAATAAGAAAATAAAGTGTGAAAGTAAGGATCAACTCTATCTACTTCATTTGAGAATGCACAACTTTTGGTTGAGGCTTGTATAGCTCTTTGATTTGTGTTCTTTGTTGTAATTCTTGGCTCTTTATTGAATCTTTTACTAAAACCATGAAAATTATAAAAATATACCACTTTAGAAAATATATATTTTTTAATCTAATATTCATTATGAATATATATATATAATTCAACAAACCTTATTAAAATCGTGCACAGGAATTAGACTAGGAATTTGGGAACCTTAGGCACGTTTCAGCCCCTGAAAAAAAAGAAAGACAATAATATGCATGTCATGTAATGTAATATTGATTTTGATTAAACATAAAATTCAACATACTTATTAAGGTAAATTTTGCATTGGTGTAGGAGTTGGAATATGACAATTGATGTAGAAAGAGTTCCTGGTAGGGTCTCTTCAACTGAATACGTGGAGAGGGAACTAGAGGACTACACGTCAGATGGACAGGTGTTGGCTTGTTCATTTCCTGATGGCACGGACCTCGATTCCTGCAAAACAAGGGAATAAAATCCTCGTAGGATTTTTTTCCCCCTCCGATGCTTAAGTAAGTATTTGTATGAGGATTAAGGCAAATTAAAAATAATTAGAAATTTGGTAATCTAGAGAGGGAAACTAGTGAGAGAAATTCTCTTAGTGTGATGAATGAAGATTTGATTGAATGTTTGAATGTTGAATGCCCCCAAAATGATGATTTTGAGGGGTATTTATAGCCTTAGGTTTGGAGGCCAACAAATAGGACGATGACATTTGTCATCGTCTAATTGGTTGATGCTTGATCAAGCCTCATGGGCTTTTGCATTCAAGCCTCAAGGCCCAAATTCCTCCTTTTTTCCCTACCTTGTAGCCTCGAATAGGATTGCGACATGTGGCAGAGGTTTCTCTTCTTTTAAGTATTTGTTGTGGACACGTGGCCCAACCTTACAACGACACGTGACCGTGTGGAGTCCACCTTGGTGGTCCAGTCATTGCCAAGTGGCAGTGCCACCANAGTGCCACCGGGACTTTAGTGGACACGTGGCCCAGTATTATGCTGACACGTGGCATGAGTTGGCGTGCCACATCATTTGCCCCTCAGTTGGGTGTTTGGATCCGTAATCCATGCCCCAACTGACGTCTCTTTCTGTTTCGGAAGTTATTTTGTAACCTTCCTTTAGCATTTATTAAAGCCGCAACCACCCCTTTTGATTTTTTGGGGGGAAATTCAAATTTGAAGGGGGAATTTACTCTTGTGCCCCTTCAAATTTCTTTATATATAAGATGATTGAAAATGATTGTTCACAATCATTTTCAATCATTTTATTTCACTCTCTCTCTAAAAGTTCCCAAGTTTTCTCTCAAACTCCCAAGAAGCTTCAGAGGCGATTTCCGGCAACCTGTGGTGCGATTTCCGGCGAGCTGTTGCGGCGGTTTCCGGTGTGAACAGTAGATTCTAGTTTTCTTCTCTCTTTCAGGTATTTACCTGAATTCTTTTTCTTTCTTGTTTTACCTTTACTTCTTTGTCTTTATTTTCCAATGGCTTCTTCATCATCTTCTTCCCCACATAATAATGAGAACTCTATTAAACTACTTCCTTCTCCTCGTACTACTTCTTCTGTTGGAACTCAATCTTCTGTTGTTCCTGATCACTTATTGTCTGGGTCTTTCCTACTTCCTTCTCTTCCTGTGCAGGAAGTTGCAATGGCAAGAGT
>PYUH01000310.1:83922-104763 GCA_016808085.1 Suaeda aralocaspica | reverse complement strand
TCTCTTTTGACTACGAAAAGAGTACTGTTTCTCTGTAACGGTAATGTCAACAAAAACTAAAAGAAATTCTTTAGAACACCAATTACTTGCTAATGTACAATAGCATAATTTACCACAGTACGCCATTTTCTACAATATTTTCTCTACCTGACTTATTGCCAAGAGTGTGGCTTCTTGTAAGCAGTTGAAAATCTAGCCAACCTTATAATCCTTCAATGTATTTAGCAATGCACAAAAATAATAAATTATGACTATTGGTGAACCTTGCAGGGATGCAAATGACTAAGTTTTCACAGAGACGTGATTCAACGAGGCATATGCGGATGTTAACTTGGTCCAAATGAAGATTTTTCTAAAGTGGCCAAAGAGGTCTTAGGGAATCAGGGGGAAGAACATGATGTAAGGATACTCGTGGTGGAAGACGAGAAAGCGTAAGTAATTAACCACAAAGAGGAATGTTATTTAGCCTAGGAAACTGGTAGACCGATGAAACCTTTGCAGTGTATAAGGAGGCTAAAGTTAATGGCAAGGATAGTTGTTCGGAAGCAATATGAAGGTTAGACCTAAAGAGGAGAAAAAAGCAATTATAGAATGGCGACGGACGAAACAAAGACAAGAGGCGGAAAGGCTATTGGCATAGTAAAGTGTGGAAAATGTAAAAGATAAGAACCAAAAGTTTGGTTAAGATGAAGACATTAACAGGGGGGGGGCATGTGGAAAGGATTACTTCGATGATCAGAAATAAGTTATCACACGAAAGGGTGGTGTCATTACAAAGCAAACTAAGGGAAAAACCGCATGCGTTGGTTGGAATGTGAGACAAAAGACCTGAGGAGCACCGTGAGAAGAATGGAAGAGAGTGGGATCTACGGAAATCTCAAACGGGATACGAGGAGACCGAAAATAATTGGCTTGGAAGATAAATGATTGAAGCTTGTGAGTATACATCAAAATGAGGTCCTCGGATTGCAGGGGATGGAGTTTATGCTGAAAATTTTGGGATGACCACATGGAAAGATTAATTTGGTTCATTGGCTAGCGACAAAAAATTTTACCATTGACAAAACACTAATAAAAATATAGAATTAGTGGTAGTATTAATTAAAAAGGAAAAGCATGATATAATAAGATTAGAAGAATAGAGCATATGAAGAGAAACATAGCCCAAGAAAAATTGATGCAAGCTTATTAACCGGAGGTAACTTCACTAAGAATCTGGAAATGTTTACAAAATTAGAAAGCGTCAACATAAAACTCCAAATCGAATTCATGAGCATGACAATCACATCGTGATCAGAAATTAAATACAAATATCACCAAATTCTGATAAAGAGTCATGCCATAAGCAATTATCTTAGCTTCCTCTAGTCGTGCTTATATCCTAAAACATTACATCATTCTATAAAAAAGTAGTGCACATACGCAATTATTCTTAGAATTCCCGTGTGACTATCGCTTAAGGATGGCCTCCTCTCTTGATAGTTAGCGGCTCCGAAGTGGTGAATCAAACTGAATACGATTCATATCTAACTAAAAACAACACATTCTCTTTTTATTTAATCGACCTCTCTTGCAATATCTATCACTTCGTTCTTATCCAATATCTAGTTAGGAAAGGTTGAAACATCCATTATTTTTGCTACCATAAGATCATGAAATACCTCTAGCTTTAATGACCATTGTTTCTTCCCCCAAATGACGTGCATCCAAACTATCATAACTCAACAAACAATGTACTACTTTTATAAAAAAAAAGCTATAGTAATAGTAATTACCTATCACTTCGTTTTTATCAACTATGTATATCTCACCGGTTGAAGAATCTAATGGTTGCAAAATAAGTGTGTAAGTTATCTCTTTAATAATGACCATTATTTGGTCACATATTGAGTGCCACTTTGTGGACTTTCCGATTGAATTGAGTAGTACAATGAGCAAATTGAATTCCTAAACATAACTTTCCATTCCACATCTCAAGTTCATACTCACACAGCACTTTCTTCATACTCTTAGTTTGGCGCTTACTAATTGGCCATAATTAGCAATAAGTCAAGACTCAAGAGTGCCACTTCAAAACAATTTTCTTGATTAGTTGCAATTTTTCAGTAAAAGACTCTACACAAACCTCCGATTCACCAAAAGTATATGTTTACAATACACCTTAATAATCTGTCAAAGAAGGTAACTGCATGTGCGGAAGAGGATTGGGGGCCTCAAACAGCCATAATCAGCCACTTAATACACATTTACAACCTAGTTAAAAAGTACTACGACACTATGAGTGTGTGGATCATGTGCTCCATTTGATCTAAATAGACTTTTAATCCTTTGATTCAAGGCATTCCTTCATAGCGTACTTTGCCATACATCAAGACAATGCCAGCACCATAACCTCAATTAACTTCCTTAAACAGACTCATTGAGCGACTACTTTATAGCCATTGCAGTAGAGTAATAACTCAAAAACTGGAAACAAAAAACCTCCGGAATAAACTCATCCACATTTATGACCCCAACTCACCCAACGTAACTTTTACTTCAGATAGTTACGGCCTACACAAAATTGCTCTCTAATTCAATTGATCAATATCTACTTGATGACTTAGATACTTAGTACATAAACCTTTTCTACAACGAATTATTGATCAATTTCCAATATTATAGATTATTGATTGATTCGTTGACAATCAATGTTATAATAGATCAATTGCAATTTTTTAGAGTTTTGATAATGAGTTTTAGGCTACATCAAAGCTTAGCATAATATTAACTCACGCTGTTCTTTGGCCTCGGCTCAGTAATTCAATGGCTTGTTCGAGCGTTGGTAATACAGCACTAAATATTTACAATCTTATCAGCAACGCCTCTAACTGTTTGACACCGACTATCCATTATAAAGCCGTAAATCATCACAACAACAACAAACAATTCAACAAAAACGACCATCATCATCATCTCCGGACAACCATTGACAACATACTCCCAAACTTTTTAAAAGTCCACTGCAACACCAAATAACAAAATACATACATGCAACACCAAAAATGTAACCATACTCACAATCAACAATCCAAGAACGTCCAATAACCTCGCAACCGCCATTTAAAACTCCAAAAAAAACAAAAACTATAAATGGCAAAACAAAATGAACAAATAAAGCGAAACACAAACACTGAATATAAGGAGTGAGAAGTGAGAGTGAAGCGCCCACCAAATCCGCAACACCGCAGCAACCGTACAACTAAGAATCAACGTAACAAAAACTACAATTCCCGATCTCAAATTACGCGTCGGCGAATCAAAACCACCGCATTGAAACCCTAGAATCGGAAGGGGAATATCTCGTTATAATAATTAATACCATCACCATATATTCAACCATTTTCAACCTCAGTGATGGATTCTTGAGGTTTTTGTAAGGATTTTGAAGGATTCGATTCTTCCACCGCCATTGTTGAGATTATTTTCCGAGGTTTTCGGCCGATTTTTGGCTGATGAATATGGTGGTGGTGTTGATCATTTACGGTGACGGGTGTTGGTAGGTGGCTGTTTGGCATGCAGATCTATATAAGGAAGGTGTAGAGAGTAAAGTGATGATGTGCCACAATAGAAAATTAGAAATGGTTTTGTTGATGATGGGGGAATATATGCGTTTTTTATTTTAAGGTGAGTGTGTTAGGAAGGAGTGAAAGGAATGTTGAATTTGCCGCGGTCTTCGAAATAATTCAATCATTTAAATTTGTATAATTGATGTCTATTTTTAAAAGTAGTTCGTTGACGATTTTGTAGCAGTGAGAGGTGACTAGGTGGGGCTATATGGCTACGACAAAATTCGATACAGACAGATCATAATGAACTTGAATCTAGATCGGATTAGATAAGATTGAGATTTAGGATAGATCTTTGGTCAAGTAAAGATAACAACTTATTATGCGCTCTCGAGAGCAACCAAACCCAATTATACTCCATGCGCGTTAAAGAGTCAGCTGCTAGTGTGAGAAATTCTCAGCGTTAAGTTTGCTTTTTTGAAAAAATATACATAAAAAACTTTCTTTTCATCAATTTCTTGTCTTTCTATTTTTTATTTCGAACTTTCTCTTCTCTAGAACTTATAACTTACTCCTTTCTAAATTCACTAAAAAAAAAAAAAAAAAAAAAATTTCGTATTTTCTTCATTTTTTGTTTTAATTTGGTGTGCAATTACATTTTAAAAAAGTTATTTTTAATGGCAAATAACGTTGCTTTGCATGTTTTGTTTTTTTGCCAGAATTTCAAGTAATTATAAAGGCAAAGCTTCTTCAAATAGTAATTTAAGTTGTTTTTGTGAATTATGTAAATGATGTTCGATTTTTAGGTTTTCTTTTGGTAATTTTTGTGTGTTTGTGGGTTGAGATATTCAGTGGTAAATTGGTGAGAAAGCAAATCTTGAAAGGAGGGGTGGATGAGATTTGAACCCGTGACCTTTGTGTCACGTTAGCACTGATACCCATTTAGAGGACCATCTCAACCAAAAGCTAAGCTGATGGTTGAGGTCAAGGAAATAGTTTATATACTTATCAGTTAGACAAAAAAATAGTATATTAATTTCACTGATGAATTCAAAGTTTACAAAAATCCACAAATGTGATGGATTCTTACCGTAAGACGGTCTTATTAGAGACTTGTTAGTTGTTGTATGATGGCTTTGTGTATAGTAAATTAGTATTATTATTTTGTGTAATATTCGAGATTTTAAAATGCAATACAAGATATAAAACGTATATTCAAAAGTGTTTGTTCTTATATTAACTTTGTCTGTTTTCATATTTAATTTTTTTATAGGGCTACATTTTATTTTAACCGTGTGTGTATTATTAATATATGATAGCCAAAGTTCTTCGCTCTGCCTATTATGACAATTTATTTGATGTACCCTTTTATTTTAAAAGTTATTGATAATATTCAGTTTTTTATTATGTGTATTTAGTCAAATATGGAGTCAAAATTAATTTGGTTATATGTACTATAATACTATTTAATTATAGGCTACTATGTGTTGTGGTTTGTAGCTATTCCAAAGATTTATAGTTTTATATCCATTTGTTTTGGATTTCGAAGGGTTTAATTTAGTAATAAATTACATTTCAGACTAAAGGTCAAAACTTGTTTATCCCACTTAGATTGAATAGAGACTCACAACGGGAATCACTTATACTTATAGTAGGATATTTCTAATTTATTTTCATTGTGCCTAGATAAGTATATGTTTTAAAAATATAAAAATATTGATGTTGTTTGCAACTTATTTATATGTTCTGTTAATTTGTAATAGGAAAAGGAAAGCAATCAATTATCAGTATTGAATGCTTTAAGGTATTTGTGTTCCTTTTGGAGGAAACAATGTAGCATAGGAACTTCAACCAAGCCTATTAAAATGAAGCAAAAAAGGGTTTTTTTTTTTTTTTTTGCCTTCTAAAGAAAGAATTGCAGAAGAGTCAAGCGTGAAGTTTAGCGTGAGCCGCTTGAAAAGAAAGTTGATGCCACCAAAGTCCTCTTTAGCGTTTTTGTGAAAAAAGATTCTTATGTTGTTGCTGAGAAGAAGGTGCAAGGGGTCGAGAACAAACGTATTAGCTGCTGAACGTGTGCAAAATCTAATGTTTGGATATTAGGGCCTATGTGAATGTGTGTTTGCAAAATTTAAATCCTTTGGCTATTAGGGGTAATGATAAAGCTTGGACTAATGATAAACGAAAAGCAAGTGATGGTGATATTCAGTTTCTGTTATGAAATATTCTTTTTCATTATTTAAATTTTTGAACTTAATATTTAATTCATTGCAAGTAATATCATTGGTTTATGTTAATATTCATTTTTCTGGTTGTGAATGATAAAGGAACGCAAGATGGTACTGTTTTTTAAAAATTCTTTTTATTATATTTTAAAATTCTATTGGTCTTAAATTGATAGTTTGTTTAGTAGTACTTAGTTGGTCCCAAGCGCCTACGCGCGCGAGGCCTAAAACGCTCATAAGAATAACCACAATAAAGAAAAATTAATCAATAGTCAACAATAGTCGCCAAATTTTTATGAAGTAATACAAAAACAAACAGCCCAACTAAATTTATGTTCTAGTATAATCTCAATAGATAGTAGTTAGTAGTAGTAGTAAGTATTTATACAATGATACTATGTCGTTGAGAAATCTGAGAAGAAGACGAAAGCTCGAGAGATACAGCCGTTCCAACTCCAATACTGTGTTGTTGATGCTCCGGACAAATTGCACCACTTGGTTGCATTTCATATTCAGGGAATGCAAAAGAAAATTAGGCATAAGTTCACAAGCTATGAATCACGGAGAAAGTCGCTTTTAAATGGTGAAAGTAATATGTTAAATTGTGCCTTTGCAATATAATGTAAGAGACTAATGAGTAATTAACACCAAAATGCTACATAAATCAGCATCTATAAGAAAGCCTAAGTGTATACTCTGAAACGCAAACCAAAGAGTAGCAAAAAAAGCATTAAAACACCACGTTCTAACTCCTATTCTTACACCCAAAACTCAGCCTTATTCCTCCTATTACCAACATCATGAACGGTATTATTTCTCAAATTGTCCTATAAACAAACATACTACTCAATCGTCTAAATCTGGAAGATTAATTCCATAATCAATAAAGCAATTTCTCTTCATTATAATAAAAACTCAGAAATCAAAGAAAAAAGCAACAAAGTAATTAAGTACAGAAAGTTATTCAAGGACCCTCTTCATTATCGTCAAAAATTATCATGAACTCAACACTTACATTATCAGATTTAATGTATTTCAAATCAAACAACCAAGGAAAAACAGAATGAATCAAAAGAAACTAAACAAAAGGAAGAATATTTAGTAAAATAATTATTCGAAACACACAAGATGGAGCATTTAAGATTTAAGAGGAGTCTAAGAGAGGTGAATAATTGATTTCCAAGATGGAGAAGACAAACCATCACGGAAACCAATAGCCTCATGAGGTAAGTAAGTTACTCCAAGAAAAGACGGGAGGAAGCGCGGAGAAAAAAAAAAAATTAACCAAGGCGATCATATCAGTGATCAAGCCCACATCGCAATAGGTAATACTCTAATGTCATATTCCACATCACCCAGTCCACCCTAAAATCAAATTACAATCACATATTGGTCAAATAGCCCTCATCCAACACATCCGACCACACAACTGGCAATTAAAACCTTTGTAACAAGATGCAATCCCATTTCCAAATCGAACTTGGAGGTCGTTACTACACTTAAGTCAACAAAATAGGCCAAGAGAGTAGTTGTTTTTAGCTAACCTCTCCATTGGCAATGGGGTATAAATTTTGTGATGGTTCTCTAGTAGCATTAATCAAACTGCAAAAAACTCATCTTTTATTTTGTTGAAAACCATTAAAAGCGTATAGGAGAGAAACATGAATAAACATGAAGTTTTAGGAAAAAAATATTGTACAATGATTAAATTAAAAACCAACTCACATAAAAGTTTAATCCAAATTCGCAAAAGACTGAAAGCACAATGTATAAACATATATGACTAGTGGGGCCATTATCAGAGCAATTGCTTTTGCACATCCATATAAAAAACACCATGCTTATATGCAAAGAAACAAAGAGTTTTGCTTCAAGTGGGTTTTAATGCTAATTTAAAGAACCAACAAAAATTACCAAAACATGTTATCAATCAAATAACGAAGTTGCTTACCATAAGAGGCAGAGGAGGAGGAATGAGAATGCCTTTTAGGATCATCTAATTGGCAGCATCCTTGTGAGTCAAGGGTCACATATAGTGTCCTTCTAGTGTAGCTCTTGTTTAGTCTGAATTGAAATAAGAAGGAAAATAAGAGTGCTGAAAGGGTTATAACAATATTCCAAACTACAAGTTACATACTTTGAGTGTCATGATTACTACCAAAGTGAAAAACACTACAAGGTGGTAGCTGTGAGAAGAGGCTTGAGCCGACGCATATTTAAAGAGGAGATCGAAAAAAAATTGTCCTGAACAAAGTGGTGATGAATAAACCAAAATCAAAATAATCTATATTTGAATCATCAAATCATACCGTTGTCTATCAACTTAACATGGACCTCACTCAAATAACTTCAAATAAGATAACGATATAACCACAATAAGGCACCATTCCAACTTGAAAAATAATTCATAAAAAAATGACTGGAAAAAATAATTAAAAATAAAAGGCCTCTAATATATATTTTGTCGCAAAACGAATTACAAATCAACCATTTTCGTGTATAATGTATATCACTATCTCCTGCACATTCTCCCTCTCTGCTCATGCTCCTCTCCTTCTCCCATGACCTTCCTTTCCAGACAAGAATAATGACCTAATTAAGAAATTGGCTTGTCCTATTTCACAACAATCATTATCCGATCATATATAAATCATTACTGAGTACGCTAACATCCCCATTATAGCATAGCAATTTTAAACAAAATGAAATACGGAAAACAATAAATTAATTAATTGTAAAAAAATTATAATGTTCAATAAGATAACAAAAACATATCACACTTGCCAATGAGGAAAACCAATGAGCCGGGGTGTGCAAATGTTGTTGGCGAATAATATCATTCAACATGTCTCTACTTTCTAATTAAATCACCAAAGAAGACGTAAACATTAACTAATGGAATTCACCCGAAACAAAATCAATATTAGCATCCATAGAACCAAAATTCATTCAACTGACTTGCTGCATGAGAATACTATAGTTTTAAACCAAAAGGGAATGTATACGCAGCCAAACATTATGTCATAAAGGAAAACTAAACAAGGGCAAACTAATTAATTAATAATAATCAGCAAATGATCATAAAGAAATAAGAATCAATTCCAAAACCCAATTAATTCATCACAAAAAACTGCAATACCCAAAGCTAATAAAAACAAATCAAAGATGTAAAATATTGAATTAAGAAGCTAAACTTCAATACACAAATTGGCTTATCATTTACATTCCAAAATCATCACCAACTGGAGAGCTTCCAATTAAAACATGTCTGAAAAGTATGGAAAGTTTTTTTTTTTATCATAATTAGCACAAAAATCTAATGGTGAGCCTAAAAATACAACAATAAAAATAAAAAATTATAAAATTGAAAAAAAAATATAAGACAAAAACAACTATAATAAATAATGGAAGACAAGGCCATATCTTCGCTTGCAATGTAATTATCCAACCATAGCCAAGTTAGAATGGAACTATCACAACCACCAAAAAGCCAAAATCTGCAAAACACGACTAATAAACAATCAATGATTGTTTACAGCAAACATAAGCTTACCTCACAAAACCTATACGGAAACTCAGTCTCGTAAGTTACTGTAATTTAAACCAACAAATTCAGTAATCACAAACCAAAAATTAGTAAACATAACATTGAAACCGGAACTGATAAAAAGAAATTCTGTTATAATTTCAACATTATACATAACAATTTTGTAAAATAAAACACCCTAAAAATTGTGACAAATCACAAAAAGAAGAAAACTAGAAAAATTGTAACAAAAAAATTGTCAACCGTGACTAATAAAGTAAACTAAAACCTAAACCTAAAACAAACTCGAAAACTGAAACCTAATCTTCAAAAATCACGGAACTCAAGGCAAAGGTGAAGGTCGTACTAACTAAAACCAATTAACAACTTGATAAATAGAAAATGGTTGCCATCATGAATTCTCAATTAAAATTAACCAAAATCAAGCAACAATACATATAAAAGTTGAACTAAATTCACCAGGAAAATTGAGTTGAAAAAGAAAGCCTTGTTACAGAAGCGTATCACATTGAGTTAGAAAGATCGATCACTAACATACCATACGCCGCTGCTTAACCTGACGTCATTCCCTGATTCTACAACAAACAAACTAATCTCATTAGTAAATTGTGCAGAAATATAATACTACATGCAACATAAGTCATCAATTAGATCAATCAACTTCGAACAAATATAAACCACAATATTCAAACAAGATTTGAAACCCTTGCTTAATTTGAAAAATCAAATTTATCCTAAATCAAATTCATCAAGTCTATATTGGGGAAAACCAAAAACCACAAGACTGACCTTCAATCAAACTCTCCGCTGCCTATTGCTTGCCTCAATCGGTATCATTTGAAACCACCACCAAAAATTTCGTTAAGTATTAATTTTTAGAAAAGAATTACCTTATATGTTTTTTCTTTTTTTCTTTTTTTCTAAAAAAATTTTTTTTTTTAAAAAATTCTTGAGTTTTTGACATACACACTTCAAAATATACTTTATAAAAGGCAAAAAAGAGGGCAAGCCAAAAGATAACTATCATTAAAACCGATTATAACTACTCCCTTATCAGAGGCTCAAAACACATCAAACCTTTAAACCCAAAAAGCCAAATATGAAAACCTTAAAATTCTTATTTTTATTAAAAAATATTATTAAAAACGGTTAGTGGAATAACAAAGCATAACTTACAATGGCATAAGAACACCAAAATGTGACGTGGATGCGCAAAACGTTGTCACCACTCCATCTCTAAACATTTTCTTTCTTGCCTAATAAATCACAAATTAAGAATTAATAAATCAATCACGGGAACAAAATCAAACATTAGCAGCAAAGAAATATAATCATTTCAAAAGAGATGTGCCATTAGCTTAGTTTAAAGCCCAAAAGGCAAACTAAATTACAAAATTATTTGTTATAGGTAATAAAGCAAAAACAGAACAAGGGCAAACTGATTAAGACAATTACAATTAAACAATTGATATCAATTCAAACCCAAATTGTAAGTCATTGGATCATAAAACAAAAAATACAGAAAAAAATAAACAACAGATGTAATATTTGCTTGTGAAAGCTAGCAACCTTTAATACACAAATTAGATGATGATTAGAATCAAATCATTCACCAAATCGAAGAAGAGAGGTTTCCAAATCCAATATGACTGGAAAGTAGCTCAAAATATTAGCACACAATCTAATGGTTAGCTAAAATAAATGGATTCCACGCAAGAAAGTAGCAACAAAAATGAAGACGTGAGTGTGCAAGAAGAGATTGTTAAAAAAGCATGGATTTCAATTTCAATGAAAACAGTTTCATTTAATTATAAAAGAAAACAACACGAAATTCACCTTCATCTGAATATAATAGGCGATCAACCACGAAAATAAAATAAAAAAACAAAGAAGCGATTAATATCCAAATCAAAATCACATTGCATAATTAAACCAAAAGAATCAATATAGCGATAGGAGAAAAGTTAGAAGCGATTACACACCCGAAAAAAAGGCGAGAATAAGTGAGATCGGAAAAATACATAGAAGAAAAAACGAAGAACAAATCTAAACGTAGGTGACAAATAGAAACGATATGAAAACCCTTAAAAATTAGAGAAGTTCAGATCGATTTTCAGACCAAGTAAATGAATGAAATGAAATTCAATTTGTAAATTAATGACTGACGATTTTAGGATCGATTTTAAATGAATGAAACCAATTGATGTACAATGGATTGTGCTGGATACAAACCACAAATCCAGAGAGATTGCATAGAGAAAGAAAGAATAGCAAAAACTTACCAATCAGAGGGATCGCCTTTGCTCGCTTTCCTTTCCCCATTGCTAACTTTTTAAACGATCAATTTTCAGTTGAGCGAAAGGAAAGGGTTGCATTTCAACTTTAAATTGAATTAAAAAAAGGAAAGGGTTGCGAATTTATTGCCATGAATAACTGAATAAAAGGAAAAACAAAAACCTAACCAACAGAAGGATTTTTTTATTTTTTTTGTCTGGAGAAAGAGAGAGATAGAAAGTGGAAAGGAGTTGGCGGAAGCGAGAGGGAATAGGAGAGATCAGGGTAGATTGAGGATGAAAATGAAGGTGAAGGATCAAACGGTTGGGAGAGGAAGCAGGCGACACGTTAGCACAATCTGCAGCACGCTCGGGTGAATCCGTGTGAGAACACTGTTCAACTGTTCATTTGAACAGTAAGGATCAATGATTTTTAATATGGTATGGAATTCATTTTTGTTTGTTTTAGAATTATTTTGTTGTGAAGGATAAGCAACCAAAGGTTAAATGAAACGAAGGTCAAGGCTTAAAGTTAGAGGGGTGAACTGAAGTTTATGACTTTGTGTAACGTCTTACCAGAACAGAAAGAAGTTGTTGCATCAACTGGATTTTATCCACTTTTATCATTGAGGGTTACTACCAAAAATAATCATGCAAAATTGATGTTGACTGGGTTTCTTATGATCCTTCTTAGTTGTAGATTTTATGCTTTAGATAATAAGGTGAGAAGTTCCGAGGATGTGTGAATTGGTTTTGAATTACTAGCTAGATGTGAAATCTTTATTGTTCAGCTCATGGGACCCAATGTACACTTGAAAGTTCAAGAAACTTTTATGGAGATTTGGAGGGCCTTTTGGGGTTTTTTAAAACTCATAAGGGTTAGTAGTCATTGTTTTGCTTATGATGCTTGATTATTATTCTAGTGAGAATAAGACAATTCTACTCATGATTACATTTGTGTTGAACTTTCATTTTGATCTGCTCGTGAACTGTTGTTGAGTTCAGCAAAAGACTTGCTGGAATGTGAATTCACATTTTTGTATATGATGAATTAACAACATGTTCAACATTTAAAATGGTTTGCAAGTTACTTTTGATAATAAATGATGCATGCCCACTGTCTTTAAGGGACATAAGACTTATTTAAAGGGCCATTTTCTAAAAGTAAACTTTCTTTCCTTTTACATTATTTTTTTATCATATTCATTTCTTTCATTTATGGATATTCAATTGTGTGATGCTAATATTTATTGTAAATCTCTCAGTATTCACTTTGATTTAATTTTACAGTTGTTCGTGTTTTCTTGTATTCTTTTTGTGTATTGTCTTTTTTAAATATCTTTATCCCAGCAGCTTTGTTATTTTAATAGAGTCAAGGACGTGGCGTTGTTCAGCCACGAACTTACCATTGATTCTATCATGGCCAAGTTCAATATTGCTAATAGATATGCTATTGAAGAAAAGAGGCAGAAGGGTTTTGGAAGAGTTGTTGTGCTTGAAAGAATTAAGTCTAAGGTTTTATTAGGGAGGGCTGAGAATAAAGCAGTCCAAGGGTGCTGCTGAGAAGATGCATGTTCAATAAGATATTGCTGATAGATTGGGGGTTTATAAAGTATTTTCTTTATACTGTATTGTAATGTTCTGGCCTTGTTTTATATTCATTCGTGCCTTTTTTAATTTTAATCTTTTATATCTTAATAAACTTGTACTCAATTATGATATGTCATATTCATTTACTATTTGAATTATATTTTCAAAAAACTTATAATTGAATTTTCTGATGAGCTGAAAGAGGTAGTACCTCATATAAACCAAGTGGTCAACTGATTGAGGAAGCTCGAAGAGTAATTCGAAACTACAATAGACAAATAACTGGTGCATTATGGCTGCGAGGGTTAAGAAGGAATAGAATGCATCGTTTTGTTGTTGAGTCAAAGCAGAGGGTTTATGAGAGTTATAGTTTCCTTAGTAGGGATGTCAATGAACACGAGCCGAGCGAAGTAGTGGCCTTGAGTTAGTGGCTTATTCGAGCTTAGGCTGCGTAAACTATTAATTGAGCTTGAAGTCGGAGCTAAGCATTTCGAGCTTCAACAAAATTGTTGATTCGGAGCTTATGCTCGTTTAATTTCTATGTTCGAGCTCGACTCGTTAAGCTCGTTATTTTTCGAGCTCAAGCTCACATCAGGTTTATAATTAAATGAGGTTATGCATAACGAGCCTTCTACATATGTTTTAATCATCTCTTTGCAAAATTTACGCAATGAATATATATAACAGTAAAAGATAATCATTAATAAAAGTGAAATGTTTATGCAAATAATTAAATTAGATGGAAATAAAAATGTAACACAATTCATTTATGTTTGTAAATTCTATAATTATCACGTACAAAATATGTTTAAATGTGCTACAAACGAGTATAAACAGGCTATGACCGAGCTTATAAAAACAAGCTTGAATGAGTGTTTGCAGAGCCTTAATGAGCCAGAGTGGTAATAAAGATGTTCGAGTAAACGCTTTGTTATAATCTAGCCTTGGCAAGCTTGACTGGAGCTTGTTTCAGAGCTGTATCGGCCATTGACATCCCATCCCTTAGTGAGGTGGATATGATAGAGAAATTTTGTATGTGAAGTTAAAAGGCAAATAGGAGTAGTATGTTGTGACAAGAAAGAACGATGTGAATTCCTTTAAATCCGTTATGATATTGGTTTAAGATTTAAGAGTCCTTTTGTTATCTTCTAAGACACATTAATCCATTGCTCCTACTCATACTACTGTGGAACACTAGTTTGTCATTGGGACCCATGTCGTTGAGCAGACATTGTGATGTGTTGGTTAAGTTCTATGAGAATGAAGAGCAAAGTGCCACTAATAAAAGTCGTAAAACAAGTGATGAGGTATGCCAAAATTTGTGCCTTAAGTGATTGAAGTTAAGTCATAAAGAAGGTGATGGAAGTGAGGTATGGAGAAGGCGAAAAGATTGGTATTAATGGATGTGTACGATATTCTTTATTGAAAAGGTAAAAATTTAGATTTTTGATATTAATATTCATTTCTTAAAAGCTAATATTTTATTTTTGACATATAATATTCATCTTTAATAAACTAGTTATATTTGTAGGTCTATTGGTCGACCTAAGAGAGGTCATCATGTTCGTTTAGTTTTGAATCACCCTCAGGTTAGTTTATAAATATGTTTGAAAAACTTGGAGGGTATGCACAACTACAATTGTCGATTATGCATTTGGTGTGGAGATGATGGTTAGTTGTTGTGTTGTTATTATTATTATTATTATTATTATTATTATTATGATATTCTTATTATGATTTTATATTATTATTATTATTATTATCATGATTTTTTAATGTAAATTAATTTTCAAAATCTAATATTAGTTCTATCAATTTTAGTGAGGCTCGTATTTTGCGGCGATAATAGCATACAATAGGGTATCTCTGCAGTATGCAGATCAATAGACATGAAGCTTTTGAGAAGGTTATCAACTATGTTTGATTATTCATGGGTGAGGTGTTTAAAGATTGATTGAAGACTCGAACAAGATAACCAAGGATAAATTTAGGACATTTTCTAAAGAATAATTCTGAAATTGTAAGCAATCGGCTCATTGTGGTCCCAACTTTGAGTTATTCATATATAATCCAAACTTGATACTTCAATCTTTCAATTTTGGTCGTGACCTGCTAACAAAAAATTGGTTAACCGATCAGTCTAAAGTTATTGACACTTGTTGCACTATTTTAGATATGATATGGTTTTAGGATTATTTAGATTATCAATAATTTAAAATAGATAATAACCATCCCACCTCACCCACCCTACCCATCACCACAACATACCAAATCACTTCCCACAATTATCAACGTTAACAACAAAACCACTCTAGTCCAAATAACCCACATTTCTTGTTCAACCACATCAACATATGCTTCCACCACTACCACCTCACAAAACAACTCAATCTCCACCACAAAAAAAACACTTACAAAAGCCAAACAGCCCCTAATTGCAAAACCAACCACCACAATTATTTAACATTTAAATACAACCCAAAACCCCAAAGGACAAAAACACGACCACAATCCAAAGCACAACCGCCGCTGCCACCCAAGCAAAAAATGCTAGCAACACCCACTAATAACACCCCCCATACCTTAAATTTTAAAAAAAACAACCAAAAACCCTAAGACCACAACAACTCCTCAAACCAGATATTAACAAGCATCCAATCTACCTATCAACACCACACATCTAAAACCTTGACAAGAATTTCAAGAGGGAATAATAAAAAAGAAATAAAAACTAAAAGAAGTGAAGTGCTATGATGGAAGTGGATGGAGATTTTGGGGATGGTGGGTTGGTAGTTGTAGAGGAAGAAAGAGAAAACAAGAAGAGAAATAAGTGGGTGGTAAAAGAAATTAAAAGAGGAAGTAAAAGAGAAAGGAAACTTAACCTCTTGAAAAAAGGTACAGGTTTCACAGACTAAAATGGAAGATTAATGCAAGTTGGATATATATGAATAAACTCAAGTTGGGACCCCCGAAATGAGCAGATGCTAAAAGTTCAATTATTCTATCAATAGTCCTTATTTTAATGAATATCAAAATAAGAAAAATAAAGTGTACTATATCCAATCTTTATATATCAATTAAGTACATATAAATCAAACTCTATATAAATAAATTGATTGTTCAATAAAACATGTAATATTGGGCTGTTATTACATCATACAAAAATTTAATTCAAAATAATATTTTCTCTACTTTGAATTTTTCTTACATCATTTTTTAGTGTAAAATAAGAAATCAAAGTGTGAAAGTAAGGATCAACTTATCACTTCATTTGAGATGACAACTTTTGGTTTGAGGCTTGTATAGCTCTTTGATTTGTGTTCTTTGTTTAATTCTTGGCTCTTTATTGAATCTTTTACTAAAACCCTGAAAATTATAAAATATACACTTTAGAAATATATATTTTTTAATCGTAATATTCATTTGAATATATATATAAATTCAACCAACCTTTATTTAAAACGTTTGCAACAGGAATTAGACTAGGATTTGGGAACCTTAGGCACGTTTAAGCCCCTGAAAAAAAAGAAAGACAATAATAGGCATGTCATGTAATGTAATATTGATTTGATTAAACATAAAATTCAACATACTTATTAAGGTAAATTTGCATTGGTTGTAGGCGTTGGAATATGACAATTGAGTAGACAAGAGTTCTGTAGGGTTTCTTCACTGAATACGTGAGAGGGAACCTAGGAGGATACACGTCAGAATAGCGGACAGTGTGGCTTGTCATTCCTGATGGCACGGACCTCGATTCCTTGCCCCCCCGGGCCTCCCCTCTGTAGGCTTTTTCCCCCCTCCGATGCTTAAGTAAGGATTTGTTATGCGGATTACAGGCCCAAATTAACAATAATAGCACATTTGGTCATCTGAGAGGGCCACTGTGAGCGCCTTCTCTTTAGGTGTGACTGACGATTGCTTGAAGTTTGAATTTGATGCCCCCAAATGCTGATTTTGAGGGGTATTATAGGCTTAGGTTTGGGCCAACGAATTGGGACGCCGACACTTGTCATCGTCTAATTGGTTGCTCCTTGTAACAGCTTCATGGGCTTTTTACTCAAGCCTCAAGGCCCAAATTCCTCCTTTTTCCCTACCTTGTTAGCCTGGAATAGGATTGCGACATGTGAGAGGTTTCTCTTCTTTTAAGTATTGTTGTGGGACAGTGGCCCCCCCCCCCGCCCAAACCCTTTTACAAAGACACGTGACCGGGGTTTGTGGAGTCCCCTTGGTGGGTCCAGTCATCATTGCCAAGTGGCAAGGCCACCAGGAATGTTAGGGCGACCCGGGCCTAGTATTTATGCTGACACGTGGAATGGTTGGCTCCGTGCACATCATTTTGCCCCTCAGTTGGGTGTTTGGATCCTAACAATCCCTTCCCAAACTGCGGTTCTCTTCTCTTTCTGTGTCGGAGCTTATTTTGTAACCTTCCGTTAGCATTTATTAAAGCAGCAACCACCCCCTTTTGATTTTTGGGGGGAAATTCCAAATTTGAAGGGGGAATTTACTCTTGTGCCCCTTCAAACTTTCTTATATATATAAGAGATTGAAAAGATTGGTTCACCAATCATTTTCAATCATTTTTTTCACTCTCTCTCTAAAAGTTCCAAGTTTTCTCTCAAATCCCAAGACAGCTAAGAGGCCGGGTGATTTCGGCAAACTGTGGGTGCGATTCCGGCGGCTGTTGCGCGGTTTCGGGTTGGTGAACAGTAGATTCTAGTGTTCTTCTCTCTTTCAGGTATGTACCGAATTCAGCTTTCTTCTTGTTTTACCTTTACTTCTGGGTCTTATTTCCAATGGATTCTTCTCATCTTCTTCCCCACATAATAATGAGAACTTATTAAATACTTCCTTCTCTCGTACTATTCTTCTGTTGGAACTCAATCTTCATGTTGTTCATGATCACTTATTGTCTGGG
This sequence comes from Suaeda aralocaspica, assembly GCA_016808085.1. Taxonomy (NCBI): domain Eukaryota; kingdom Viridiplantae; phylum Streptophyta; class Magnoliopsida; order Caryophyllales; family Amaranthaceae; genus Suaeda; species Suaeda aralocaspica. The sequence continues at coordinate 86,665 of PYUH01000310.1, read as the reverse complement.
TCTTTCCCTACTTCCTTCTCTTCTGTGTAGGAAGTTTGCAATGGACAAGAGTTAAACAAAAACTGCCTAATAAGATATTACTTTAAGAGTTCCAGCATTCGGACGTTTCAGATGTGAATCCTCTTGATCCGCAAGATCCTACTCCCCGGTTGAGGGAAGAAAGAAAGGATGTGAAGCTGCACAGGGAAGCTCAGAGGAGGAAGAGTAAGGGAGATTCATACTAGAAGAGAGAGGCTTCTGAGGCTACCCTTCCAAGCCTCAGAAGAAGAGAGGTGTCGCTATCCTGGGCTGACGATTGTAGTGATCGCCGATGAATATGTAGATGTGTAAATAAGGCTAAACGAGTAGTGACTTCATTGTAATAAGGATTATTTGAGTGATCTCCCTAACAAGGGGGAACCATTCTGGATGCCCCGGAAGATGCTTCCCCTGTTTATACTGAGGAATTGACCTAGGACTAGGTTCCACTTCCTTATTCATTTTAATCTCTTTCAAAAAAGTATGACATTGGCCTATGTCAACTTACTCCCAATTCTTGGGTTCACATAATGTATTATAGTGACTCTGTGGAACTTAGAGAGTGGAAGCTTCTTCTAAGGTCTTCCTTCAGCTTCACCATCTCTCAAAGGCCTCCCTACTGCAAACGTGGGGTGGTGGGTTCTATTGAAAAAACAGTGAAGGGTTCCTCACTTGTGTAGAAACTAGAAAAAGCCAACAAGGTTCCCAATGGAGGAACCATTTGTTTGTTTGTGAAAGTCCCACGGGTGGGACAAAAAACTGTAGATAGTTAGAGTGTGAAAAAATGGAATTCCTTTCCAAAATGCCTAAGGAAGATTCCTTTGAGCTTCATAGATTGGTGACAATGAGCCAAACAAAAACTTAGAATATTTAGATCTACCACAGTGGAAGATACAAGAAGGAAACAAACTCTGACAGTCCAATACCAAACTGGATTCCCCTTTAGCGAATTCTTCTTAGATCGCAACTTACTATTGCTGCTTGTTGTTATAATTTATGGGGATGAGTATAACCAGGGGATAATTTGCTTTATCATGTGATACTGAAACTTATGTTTCTTTTCCCAGTTATCTAACCAGATCCTTATTTTGCAGAAGAAGCCTTGTCGAACTTCCTCCTTCAAGAAGAAAGGAAAGGATGAGCAAAAAGAATTCTGGGAAAAACGTTTATCCAAAAGCTGGGAGAGGATCAACGTTCCCAAAGAAGGCTAGACCCAGGTATTTTACATTCTGCAACATGGCGTCTTCCCACTTTGCCGGCTTGAACGCAGGTGGGCTCTAAGTGAGGGAAGTTAAGTATTAACATTCCTCTTAGGAATATTATTAGGGACTTCATACTTAGTGACTTCCACTTGTCGACTTGAAGCAGGTGCGGCACTAAGTAGGAAGATATATAATGGTTAGAAAGTCTTCCCTCCGCACTAGGAATGTTTAAAAATTTACTTAGGAAATGTAAATTCTTTTTATATAGTTCCTCTCAGTCGGACGCTGAGTATTAAGACTCCCCATTAGGAGTTTTCGGATCGTACTTCCCCTTAGGAAGTTAGAATGAATTTAGAGTTTCCCCTCTTTGTGTCCATGTACGTTGCACTCGGCAAAGTGGGACGTCCTGACTTCCCTTGTTTGCAGGGTTGAGGTAGAAATGGCATAAGGAGAGGAAGTCCTTTTTTACTTCCCCTTAGGAAGCTTTTGAGATCATACGTCCCCTAGGAAGTGTGTCTAGCCTTCCTATTAAGGAAGTCTCTTCCCTTAGGAAGTTAGAATTTGTCGACTTCCTCCTTTGTGTCAACGTGAGTTCAAATCGGCAAAGTGGGAAGTCTTTGATTCCTTGTTTGCAGGGTGGTTGACGTACAATGGCATCAGAGGGGGACGTCCCCCTTACTTCCCCTTAGGAAGCCGTTAAGGCATACTTCCCCTTAGAAGTATGTTTAAGACTTACTTTCCATAGGAAGTAGGATTTCTTGATTCCCTCCTTGTGTCCATGTGGTTCAACTCGGCAAGTGGGAAGTCCTGAGCTTTCCTTGTTTGCAGGGTTTTGAACGGAAAATGGCATAACGGAGGGGAAGCTCCCTTGTACTTCCACCTTAGAAGCTTTAGGTTCCCTACTTCACTAGAAAGTATTAGTTCACCACTTCCCCTTAGGAAGATTAAAATATGACACTTCCTAGTAGGAAGTATTAATTCATTACTTCCCTTAGGAAGTTTAATATAACACTCACCTTAGGAGCATTAATTCATTACTTCCCCTTAGGAAGATTTAATATAATATCCTATAGGAAGTATTAATCATTAGTTCCTTAGGAAGTTTTAATATAACACTTCCATTAGGAACGCTAATCATTATTCCATTAGGGAAGATTTAATATAAACAATTCCCTAGGAAGTATTAATTCATAAATCCGATTTTGTGTCGTTTATGTTCAACCGGCAAAACTAGGAAGCTTGGCTTTGGAAGTTGCAAGTTGAACCTGGGTAGGCACAAGAGAGGAAGTATTGTTTAAGTTTCCGGCTAGCGAGGTGGTTTGTAAGCAATGGCTTCCCCACTTTGTGTCAATGTACGTTCAAGTCGGCAAACTAGGATGTACACAAAGTGGGAAGTTATTGGTTTTGCTCCGATAGTCGTTCATCTAAGTAGGATCTGTTGGATATACTTTATACTCTTTTAACACTGTCATTTTTCAGGAGACAAGCAGGCCTTCTGGGAGGAAGACAAAGCCTTCCCATAA
>PYUH01000310.1:54465-79609 GCA_016808085.1 Suaeda aralocaspica | reverse complement strand
CAGGCCTTCTGGGAGAAGACAAACTTCCCATAAGAGGAGAAGGGAGAAGACCAGAAGCACAGGTACAAGCTCAAAAAAAGAGCAAAAGAAAGGTTGCTTCCCTCCAAAATTCCGCCTAATCCAAGTGAGGATCACTGAGTAAAGTCCTCACACTTCCTCCCTTTCGGGAAGAAGAGTGCATTTGTGATTGGGGAGAGTGAGTTTGTGAGATAGGGGTTGAGAAACAGAACTCCGCCAGCTGAGCAAGATAACCCATTGGAGAGTGGACAACGGGTTAGTTGATCCTTGGCTGCCTTACCATCTCCAGAAGGAAAGCATTTCTGCCACTCCCTAAATACAATGCCCGCTTCCCAATAGCTGGCGCTTCTGAACTCCTTTTCTCCTCCTGATGAGGACCCTGTTATTGGTCCGCAAAATATGTGGGATGAGAAACATCCCCGAAAGTGTTAAGGCACAGGCTTAGTAGAGTTCTGGGGGTGGTAAGTGTGTCATAGATTCTGTCAAACTATACGTCATCTTCAGATACAGATTAACTCTTCCAGGAACCCTAATGCATAGTTTTACCGGGTCCAATAACAGATGAGGCTGATCCCCCCACTTCCTTGACGAGACGAGGGATCTCCCCTCAACCGCCAAAAAATTGACTCCAACTACAAAAGGGTTTGATTAGGGGATCTTAAGCTGTGGAGAACTGGTACAAGAGTCACTCAAGGGATCCGTTAGAGGCCATCTTTCCCATCTCAATAACTCTCTGAGGTATGTTTCCAACAACTGTTTTCTTTTTTACTCTCTTCCCATTAGATTAGTACTTATAAATAACTCTTGGTTCCCTCTCTTGCAGTCTATGTTCCGCCTGGAACACGTGGTCAATATATGGCTCCATGAAGGCTGAAAACAAAAAATGCATGGAGTTCTATGACAAAGCTGCTACCTAGTAGTGGCTCAACAAAACCAAGATGAGCCATAGTGCACATGCCAAATGAAGATGCTCTCTACAGAGATCTCCACAAGACCAAGGAAGACTACCAAGTAGTCTTGAGAGGAGCTGGAACGGTAAACCAGATCCATGCTGCAAAGAGACTGTGGAGAGGAGGGCTGCTGCTGTCATTGCTAAACCAATGGTCGCGTTGAAAAAGACGCAAAGGATGCCAAGGAAGAGGCCAAAAATAAACTCAGAGAGGAAGTGGAAGTGGAGTGAGCGAAGAGGAAGCTCAAGGAAGCCTGAGAGGAGAAGGAGAAGGAAGGAAGGAAGCTGTGAAAAATCAAATGAGGAGGCTGAACAAAAGGAGATCTCACCACTGCTGTTGAGAAGTACAGTGGAGGGCCAAGGCCTCCTTAGGAGATGTGCTTGGAAGCTGGGGAATGGGAGTTAGCGGAATATCTAGCCTTTGACTCCTTTGAAAGAAGATTGAACTCTGTCAACCCCCAATGGTTAATACAAAAAACAAGCTTGAAGCAACTCCGCCTCCTTTTTGATTATTAGAGAAGAAGAAGATCAAGAGGGAGTGAAGATTGAGAGGAGAGTTTGAAAAGGAAGAAGTAGAAGAGGAAGCGAAGAGCAAAAGGCTTCAGAAGTTCATAATGACAAACATCAGGATGATGCTCTTCAAAAAATTTAATGATGGTGTTATTTTTTGAACCATTAGAATTTCTTTTGAAACCAATTTTAGAATGATTGGAACAGTAATCTGAATAGGAAAACACTTTTAAGTGTTCTTGTTAATATTGATTTAAATTTTAATGCAAGTCTTTGCTTTAGCTTTATAAATCTTGACGCTTAATTCTTTTTCCTTGCACAAAAATATGAACTCTTGTTCATCTTCACCCAGGTTCCAATTGGATCACAGGTTTAAAAAAATGAACTTTGGTTCATATTTTAAGGTTTCCCATGGGATCTTAAGGAGCCTGTAATTATGATTTCCCGTTAGGAAGTAATAACTTACTCATCCACCAATCCTAATAGCCATTGTCCCTATGGAGAATAATTCCTCATGAGAAGTATTTTAAATGTAACTTTGAAATTTTATCTATTTTTCATTTCTGGTAGGCTTGTAGGGTTCTCTTTGCCCCAAATTAAGCTTCAAGTTACCAGGAATCAACCTTTTGATGAGCAGATCCTAGTTTACTAGAACAGTTCTAGTTATTGATTGATCCATCACTCGAAAGAGTGGTGGATCAATCATCGTATTGATTGCCCTTAAACTTAGGGTATCGAAGCAAGTATATTACTTTTTAATCTAATGCATTCGCATTTTCAAGGACTGTTAGTCACATTTTTTAAGGACACTTGCGTCTAATTGTAAGACCCTTAGTCCCACTTTTAGAGACACTGGCTAATTGTAAGACCATTAGTCCCACTTTTTAAGACACTTGCTAATTGTAAGACCTAGTCCCACTTTAAGACACTTGGTCTATTCGTAAGACCTGAGCCTACTCCTTTGTTTAAGTCTCTTTTTGCTAAGTAACAAAGTTGAATTTGGGATCTTGCCCTAGTCTTGCCCTAATGGGAAGTACCCCGGGCTCTAGGGTCTTACCCTAGCCTTGCTTAATAAGCAAAATAAATGTAATAAATTAAAATTATCACATATACAGAAACAGAGTTTCATTACTATGGCCCGTAGCCAATTTTAATACAAAGAACCTTCCAATTTCTATAAAAAGATCAACTTGGACCTTATTTATGTGGCCGTAGCCTATTCATTTGATTCCGTAAATCAGGATTACATGTAATACTCCTTAAATTATTAGCATTCCAAGTTCGGGCAGTTCATACCATCCAAACCTTTAATTCGATAAGTACATCTCGCACAATTTCCACAATCTCGTAGGACCTTACCAATTTGGAGTGCAACTTGCCCTTTCTCATTTGCCCTTCACTATGGCTTCCATTTTCCTCAAAACTAGATCTACATGCTTATGGGCCTATTGTTAACTCTTTTATTGGTCTATAACATCCGAAGGCTTTGTACAATTGTGATCTAAGCAAGCATACCTCTAACTTCGGGTAGGGTATCAAAGAGGCAGCGTTCATCAATTCCCAACTCGCATCATCATATACAACATCACTCTGAGAGTAGTACACACATTTCTAGGGAAGAAACAGCTTCGCTCCGTACACCAACATGAAGGGGGGGTTCTCCGGTGAGTTTGGACGGTGGTCCTTATCGACATAAGACATGTATAATTCATCGACCCATAATCCTTTGCCTTCTCAAGCTCTCCTAGTCCATCACTGATTATCTTATTGAAAGCTTCAACTTGTCCATTGGTCTGAGGATAGCCTACGAAGCAAAGTCGCAGAAATGCCTGGTCTGTTGAATTTCACCGTGCTGTCAGGCTCGGACTCATCCACACAAATCTTCATGTTACATCCAGGTGAAGTTAGGAACTTGATTCAAAACTATGAATAACCATCACTTGATTCTTTGGGGCTTCTTCAATCTTTCTTTCTTACTTGTTTCCCCAACATACCTGACACGCTTCGCATTTAAGGTTGTAACATAGCATTCTCTTGCCAACTGCGATCTCCATGGAGGCTCCCACATTCCATGTTACACTTCATACTTCATGAAGCATGAGATGAGTACAATTAATGCCCTAACAGAATTAAGGTTGGTCTTCCAAGGATCACATTATAAGCTTGTAGCTCCTCACCATAAGGAATTGATGAACATGTTACTAGCATAATCTTTTATCTCCCATTCGAACGACAAGGTTGCAGTCCTACATGGATGAAACTCATCATACAACCCAATGATGGGAGCTGGATAGGCTAAGCTTAGAAAAATCGATTTCAACTTCATCAGACAACTGTAACTAATGATATCGGATGTGAACTTCCCGTATCAACAAGTATCTTTACTTTATGTTGGTCTACTTTCAACCTACCACCAAGGGATCATCATGAGGTGGTCGAACCTCCTGCCTCGGATCTTGTCGCCTGATCATACTTCAGGAAACTTGGTGTTGCATCGCCCGTTCAGGGGATGATTCTCGAGAAGGCTTCGAACACTCTTGGCTTCCTCTCATGTAGGTCCGGCCAGCTGCCAAACACCCGAGATTACAATAGATAACATCTTCTTTGTCAGTATCATAATCCTCTTTGCTTTCGTATGTAGGAACGGACTTCTGTTTTACAATTCTGGTCGGATGACTGATCAGGTGCCCTGGACCAACTTCCCTTTAGAAGCAATGGAGCGTAAAGAGTTTTATAGACTGAAGCAATCATTTGTATGATGCCAACATCTGATGAAAGTAACAAACTTACTCGAATCCGATCTTCCTTTGGGGTTCTCAAAGGTGGAGGATCGTCAATGTCAATTTTCCCTAGGATCTCCTTAAAGACTGAATGGAGGTCCTTAGTGAATTCAACTCTCAGCGATTATCGCCTTTCTCTTCTGTTTTGTTGATCATTTGACTTGTTGATGAGCCAGCCATCCAAGTAGATGTCTCTTTATCTTTGTTTTTTGACCTGCCGTGATCATTTCTTCGTCCTGCGGGCGAGGAGAGCGCTTAGCCCATGAGCATGGAATAAAGCATCAGCTCCGCCAGAATGCCCCTGTCAACGGTGTACAAGTCCTCTGACCACATTAACTTAAGGTGTCATCACGCAGCCCTCGTCGAATAAAGCTATCAAAGGCAACTCCTGTACAAGAGTTAGGGATCTGCAAGTGATTTCAAGAATGGAACTGTGGAAACGTATTCTTAATGACCTTCTCACCTTGCACAATCTTAGCTAAGTGCAACGTCTATTCTCACGTTTGTGAGCCATAAATGATGTACAAAGGGTTGACAAACTCATGGAAACTGTGATAATTGGTAGGTAAACACTAATAACCACTCTTGAGCTATCCTTAAGTGTGCTGGGAATGCGGCACCAAGTATGCGGCATCAATAACCTTGAACATACATCAAGTGTTGGGTAATGGACCAAATGGTCTTCTGGATGCGTGTGGTCCATCAAAGCCTGACATATTGGAGGCATGCGAAACTTAACTGGGCGAGGAGCCATCATATTGATGGCACAATGGGGTTGCCAATTGCATAACATAGAACCGCTTTTATCCCCGATGATCCCGTAGGATCATGTATGTACTTGCTTGCCATTATGAAAGCTCCTCAGGTTCTCACCCTGTTTGCCCTTTGGATCATTTTGCTCTCTTCTACTTGATGCTGCTTTCTCAGCTTTCTTCTTCTCATCTGTATCTCAATCTCTTCATCATCATGCTATCTGATTCAAGGAGTGAATGGATGTGAATCAGAAACTCTTATGGTTGACTGTCCTGAACAACCGCACGAGTCAGATCGACGACTTGTTCACGCTGGGGCTCGTGAGTCAAATAATTCTTCCAATAACTGCTAGAAAATGCCCTCCTTTCAGTTGAAACTTCGCTAGCATCCTTACTCGAAGTTCCTTGAGCCTCAAGAGACTCTCTAGCACATGACTAATGGACGTTTTGAGTCCAAGAGTTCTGAGCATCAATCTGTCGCGTCTTAGAGTGTTCCTTGGGCCACCTACGTTGTTGGTGTTATACTTAGGAGTGACAGGATACTTCTGAGTGCAACCCAGTGAGCTTTAAAGGGGTTCTTTCCTTCTTGATTTTTTAACTTTCTCTTGGAAAAGTAGTTTTCTTCACCTTGATCTTCTTGAACGACTTCCTTTGAGCTTTACCTGGCGAGATCACCCTCCTCATGAGTTTCCTTGGAGGAATGCTCCCGTAGTAGAGCACGTAAAGGACTCTTTGAGACCTTCCAAGATACTCTTGAAGTTGACCCATAGTCACGGGTTGATCTCTGTGCTTCCCTTAGGAGAGCCAGTTCCTTGCTCCGTTGTCATAGAGTTTCCCGGATTGATCAAGGTACCGTGTCTCATCCTCGGTGGATGTGAACCACCAGTCATCCTCAGGTGCCCTCCCCTCAGACGGCGCCAAATGATGTAGAAAGAGTTCCTGGAGGGTCCTTACCAACTGGAATACGTGGAGAGGGAACTAGAGGACTAAGTCCGATGGACAGGTGTTGGCTTGTTCACTTCTGATGGCACGGATCCTCGATTCCTGCACAAAAAGGGAATAAAATCCCGTAGGATTTTTTCCCCCTCGATGCCTAAGTAATATTGTATGAGGTTAAGGCAAATTAAAAATATTAAAAATTAATTTGGTAATCTAGAGAGGGAAACTAGTGAGAGAAATTCTCTTAGTGTGATGAATGAAGATTTGATTGAATGTTTGAATGTTGAATGCCCCCAAAATGATGATTTTGAGGGGTACTTATAGCCTTAGGTTTGGAGGCCAACGAATTGGACGATGACACTTGTCATCGTCTAATTGGTTGATACTTGTAAAAGCTTCATGGGCTTTTATACTCAAGCCTCAAGGCCCAAATTCCTCCTTTTTCCCTACCTTGTAGCCTCGAATAGGATTGCGACATGTGGCAGAGGTTTCTCTTCTTTTAAGTATTTGTTGTGGACACGTGGCCCAACCTTACAACGACACGTGGCCGTGTGGAGTCCACCTTGGTGGTCCAGTCATTGCCAAGTGGCAGTGCCACCAGGACTTTTAGTGGACACGTGGCCCAGTATTATGCTGACACGTGGCATGAGTTGGCGTGCCACATCAACAATCTTCTGAGCTTCCGTTGTTTATTGTTGTTGCTTCATGGCTTTCTTGTGTTAGACCATGATTGAACCCCCACATATCTATAATTATTAGTAATATTCATTTTGTTTAAAGTGATATGTATATTTATGAATATAAAATTCATTGTACCTGAAGAAAGTTTTGCATAGGAATAGGATTTGGAAATGCTTGATTTGTTTAGTGATATTCATTCTTGATAGTGTAATATTCATTAAACAATAATAAATATTCATGTTATAATATTGAATTACCTGTTTTTGAATATTTGTTTTGGGATTATTCTTCTGTTTTGAATTGTTGCCTTTTTGCTGTGTTTCTTTAGTTGTTAATGCTGTTTTTTTCATCTGTTTGCAACTACTGTATTAAACTTATGTATGGGACTATGAGATGTATAAAAGAGAATGCTTCTGGATCAAAATGCTGCATAATAATCAAATATATTTAAGTATTATTCATTTATTATTACTGTAATATTCAAAAAACAATATGTTAAATATACCACCTGCCTTAACTGATATTTGGCCCTTTTTCTTTGTTTCATCAACATATATGCCAACTCTTTTTCTCCTAGCTTTTGCTTTGTTTACTATTTTTTCTATTACTCCTTTTGGTCTAATATATTTTTTTCTTCATATTTCTTCTTTGCTATTGGTGGATCCTGCAACTATGCTTAGCAATTATATTGGAGAATGTTCATAAATTATTCAACATGATTAAAAACACAATGTAATATTTATTATTACCTTGATTGATAGTTCAGATTAATCAATGATTTCTTCATCCAGTTTTTTCTTTTTTTCTTTTTTTTTTTTTTTTTTTTTNTTTTTTTTTTTTTTTTTTTTTTTTTTTTTTTTTTTTTTTTTTTTACTTCATAATATATAGCTTCTCTCATGCTTTCTATTTCTTCCTTTAGCAACTTCAAATCAACATCAAATTCATCTCTACATATTTGTATGCTTTGGCATGAAGTGATCAAGTATATATACAAGGAATCTAAGTATTTGAGCTGGCCATATTGAACCTTGAACAGTTTTTGCTGAATTATAGTTTTCTTCTTGATGAGTATTGGAACTCAGTGCTATCTTACACCATCTTTTCAATATGTATTCTTCAGGAATCTTCTCTACATTGTGAATATGCATGGTAAATACGAAGGGAGTGGAAGCAAAGAATTTGTGTTACATTAAATTTGTAAAGGTTAGTTATATCATGATTTAATATTTATCATGTCAAACATAATATTTAATAAAATATAGTATAATATTCAAATTACCTGTTTCAGTAAAGGGTTTGCATGTACATTTAACTTCTGCTGTAGATTTGTCAAATCCAACTTGTTGTTTGATTTCATCTACATCTGGTCCCCAAAAATATTAGTAAAGAATTGGATATAGTTATCTTTACTCATCTCATTGTTGCATGTTGTACCCTTGACAATTTCCCCTTAAAAATTTTGTATATTTCACCGGTGTATATCTCACGGGCATGTTCTAGGATGCTGATATTTGCATAAGACAAATGTCTATCAGTGTTCATGCATATGAAGTCTTAACCATTTTCCCTACTTCTCCAACTAGAAATAATATCAAGGAATGTGTTGTAAAGGTCGCATAGTCCTTGTGTCTTTGTTAGTCTTTTTGAAACATACTTATTTGTTGTTTCACCTCTTTGTGAAGACAATATTCCTCTAAAAAAATAGACTTTACAAAAAGCAGGACACCACTTGTGTATTATCTGACACAGAGTCTTTAACCAATCGTTGTCAGCACAGGTGTATTGGATCTGCATTCTGGGATTAAACAAATGAAGAATATTAGTCTTTTGATAATAATTATTACATTACGTACATTTTATATTACTTGTATTGTACAGTATTGAATATTACTCTGTATTCATCATTCTTTATTATTAATATTTATTATCAAAAAAATGATTCATACATAATATCATTTTTTTGATATGAAATGTTACATTTTATACATTGAATATTACATGTATAGTATTGAATATTATTCTGCATTAATGTCTCATTATGTAAAGTGAATATTGAATTTAATTAAATGAATATTGAGATAAATTAAAGATATACCTGAGCCAATAGTGGTAAAATTCATCAACATTATCACAGTACTTGAGCAAATAGTTGAACAATTCATTGAATCCTTCATATCTCTGAGGTGAGGTATGTTGTTGAGTGAGTTTTTACCAATGTGCAATGTGCATAGTCTATGGCATTTTGTTGAAGTGAATACTATTGAAATAGCAGCAGCCATTGCAGTAGATTGATCTATCATAATTGTAGTTGGGTGCTTTCCTGTAGTTGAACTTAGAAAGGACTCAAATAGCCAAATAAAGGATTCAATTTCATGACATTGGCAAAATGGTTATTAATTCCAACAAATGGTGCACAAATCATATCATATTTGTTAGTTCTATTGTAGTGTCAAACACTAAAAGGTCTCCAAAAGCTTCATAATCCGTTTCCATTTTCTCGTCACTCTAAAAGAAGCTTATTAATCTGTCATCATCAGCAAGTTCAAATTGATAGAAGAAATTTGCTTCATTTACTTGCCTGCAAAGTGTAATATTCAATAATCTTTTAGTAATATTCATTTTGTAAAGATAATATTCATTAAAATATACATAAAATTCATTTATTCATAACATTTATAATTTTCATTTTTGTAAAGAGTAATATTCTTAAAAATATACATAATATTCATTATGAGAATTTTTTATAATAAGTGTATTTTATTCATGTATCTTACCCCCTTTCCTGGTTTATTTTGACTCTAACCTTGGCTATTCGAAGCTATTTTGGCTAATATTTGGTTGTATGGAGTCGTTTGTGCTTTTAGTGACATTTTGCAGGATTTCTGTGTTTTTGCATTGATCCCGAGGCGATTTAATGAGCTGCAACTAAATATGAAAAGTCATGGGTTGGTATTGAAGTATTTAATTTAGGGAGCCATGATGTAGCCTGGATGAGTTGGAAGACGAGTTGTCTTGAGTATGGTGAAGGAAGGCTTTTTGCCCGGGCACTCGGGCATAATCTGCCCGGTTAGTCGGGCGGAATTTACTTAGTATTTTCATGAGACATGGGGAGAAAACATCGATCACGCCCGACCGGGCGGATTTTGCCCAGGCGGTTGGGCGGATTTCTTCCAAGGCCAAATTCACTCGTTATGTGAGCCCGATCGGGCAGATTTCGCCCAGTTGGTCGGGCGGGATTCTCTCTCTCTCTCTTTTTTTTTTAGCTCTGGATTTGTAGTTTTTGTATAAATAGCTAATGTTTTAGGCTTTCCACACACTACATTACTTTACATACTTTTATTAGAGCCTAGATTTTCATTCAGTTCTCTCTCTAGGATTTACTTTGTGAACTTAGTTATTCAATCATTCAATACAATCTTTATTTCAGGTTTTATTCAATTTCTTCCTTTGCTTTTATTTGTTTTATGTTCTTAATTAATCTATAGTTATTAGTAGTAGTTTTGGTTTTAGTTAATTTTTCTTAGATCTTGTTTCATGCCCTAGTTTATGTTTTTGGTTTATTTAGTTTATGTTAACTAGTCTATTTAATCTAATCATGTTTCTACTTTTAGTTTTTAATATTAATTTGTTTTCTTTACTTTTTAATTATGTGTGAGTAGTTAGTTTATAGGGCTAGGGGATCCATGGATTAGTTCCTTTGCTTTGATTTATGATTAATTAATGTGATTTATGTTATTTCTGAATCCTTGTTATTAGTTTATGTTGCTTGCATTTAAATTCAAGCCAGGTTTGATTGTTAGTTTGATATTGTCGAAATCGATGCCGAGAGGTAGGATTGTTCAAAATAATCTGATCCGAGCGATTTGAACCGTGATCCGAGAGATCTGATATGAGAAAGTCGGATAATTTTTATAACTTTTTGGTAGCGGATATTTCGAATCGAATATCCGACACTTACCGGTTCGGATAAGGATCACACTTTTTTCATTGTCGTATATCAGAAATATCCGAAACCCTTGAAATTTAGGCATCTCGGATCGGAACAGTCAGATCATGGATCGGATCTGGCATATTTTGGATCAAATCACTCAGATCGGATCGGATTATTTCATTGAATTTAGTAGTTTGGTAGTATGTTCAAATTAATTTTTTACTTTATGCGTTTATTTTTGGATCATCGGATATTCGACTATCCAATCCGACAAATTTTGGTTATTTCAGATCGGATATCTGACTTGGTTCAGATCGGATACAGGTCATATTTTAGCCGGTTCGAAAAGGTAGGATATCCAACTTTTCGAGTCGGATCGGATCGATCCGATTGAACACCCCTACCGAGAGGTAAGATTACCAAAATTAGATCAAAGGGATAATAGGCAAAACGAGTCTAAGTGAACGAGAGCCGTTAGAGGAGTTTTGAAGGAGTCTAGATTCGAAAGAATTAGTGAGCCTTAATTCAGGAAGTCATCAATCTATTAGTTAATTGTTAGTCAGTTCATTGTTCGACTGATTCATGCTGAACCGATGTCCTAGGCTTAGTTTATTGATTTTTTTTCGTGTTTGATTTCTTCCTTAGTAGTAATTAGTTTATTAGTTGAAACCCAATTCAAAGGCCCTTTACAGCTAGATAACTTTTTAGAGTTAGAAGAAATTCCGTTGCTTCCCTAAGGATTTGATCCCTACTTCCCTATCTACTTTAGTTAGAGTTGTAGGTTATTTTTGATAGGTATACGACTGTCCCTACCAATCCTATATATCAAATAAATGATAGTAATATCAATGAACATATATTCATGTGTTTATATGATACTATTCATTTATATTATGCATAATATTCATAACAAAGTACCATTGGGCAAAGTACTTGATAAGTTGTTCGCAATCACATCCATCAAGTTTGTTAACCTTTTCTGCTTATAATTTATTATATTCATCTCTTTCAGTGAATCCAACCAATGATGAACCTCTTGCCTCTTTATTCTTATTGCATCTGCTACATGAACTCCACTTGCTTTCAATATGCTGATGAATTCCAACTGATCGTTTGTAATGATGTCTCTTCTCTAAAGGGATCATAATATGATTGTGTTGCATATTATGAAATTGCACAAATGCTTCATAATTTGTTCTGGTATTCCGTCTTGGTCTCTTTTCTTCTTCATCCTTTCTTCCAGCATTTGAGCACACATATCTTCTCCTTGTCTAGCTTTCGTCCTTTTTACTCATTTTCTTATCTTTTTTAGATACTAAATCCTTTTTTGAATGGGTATTTGTTGTAAAAATTAAAACCTTCATTGTTGTTTTTGACTTTCATGCCTAGTAATTCAGATTTATTAGCTTTGTTCACGATTGTTTGAGTTGCTGTACCTAAAAAGGTATTTGTAAGCGTAATATTTTTTTTAGTTTGTCTATGTAATATTCACAAGTTTATTGAACATTGTAAGATATCTAAAATAATGAATGTTACGGTACAAAATATAAACATTACGTTACAAAATATGAGTATTACTGTAGAAAATATGAATATATTCATCACTATTGAATGTAATATTCAAGTTAAACAACATAATATTACTATTATACAATTACTGTAAATATTATATTTCATGAAGATTTTAGTTATGTTCTGTTTCTATTAATTATAAAGTAATGTTCATGAATCAAAATACACAATACCTTACAAAATACACAATACACAATACCTAATTCTTGTTTCCTTTTCACAAAAAAGTAAATATTCATGTTAAAAATTTGAATATTGAAGAACAAGATGAACACTTTATTTGAACATATTGTAAAGGGTATGAAATAACAATGAATATTCAAGTTTAAAAGCTAATTATTAAGCTTCAAAGTTGCATAGATATTTAACTATAAAAGTTGAATATCCAACTTTAAAAGATAAACATTCAATTTTAAAAGATAAGTATGAAGAATTGAATGCTCAAAGTGATGGGATAATAACTACTATCTCTATAACAATTTAGTTGCAACTTTTAGGATGACGTAGACTCTTACAAAAAAGAAGGAAAGGGGTAATAAAGAAAAAGAAGAGTAAAGATTAAAAGTGGAGGAGAGAGAAGATGACATAAAAATGCCCACTTAACTATCACATGGGTCTGAAATTTTTTGGATGGAAAATAGTTTCCCAAAACCCCTATCAAATTTCTGTTCCCACCATATTTTTCATTCAAAATACAGTAGCCCCTTCATTTTGTTTTCAAAGTACTAATACAACACTTTTGTTTCACAACAACTACCCATCACTTCTCCCACCTTCAACTCCTTAACATCATTTACTGAAACATAAAGTGAAAGAGAAACAATAGCAACGCAACAAGTTAGAAAGTTAAAGCCAGAGCTTCCACTTTACAAACGAAGATTTATTGTTTCACTCTTGGTAATGCAGGGAGAGGAGAAGCTTCCTCATGTAAGTCAAATCAAACTTGCAAGAGAATTAGGTGTTCACAAAAGCATAATCAGTAGGATAGCAAGATATGTAGCATAAAAAAGAAGGGAGGGGAGAAATGGTTGATGTCAGATATTGATGAGGATGCTCGTATCCTTATCATTCTAGGTAGACCTTTCTTACATACTGCAGGTGCCGTCATTGATGTTAAAAATTGAAGTTTAACCCTTTCTGTAGGGGATGATAAAGTGACATTTAATCTTAATAATGCAATGAAAATCTCATGTTAGAACAGTCATGCAATACAGTTTACACTTTTAATGAGATTGTTCATAATGACTTGCCTCGATCCCTTGATAAGGATGTTCTGGAGGCCTCTCTGTGTTTGGATTCTATTGCGAGTGACGGAGATAGTGATAATAATGAGACATATCGGGATCCAAAGAAAAAGAAATCGCGCCCTAAGAAGCGTCGGAAGCCTCGAAATTCCTCCTCACATGCTTGTGAAGTGAAGAAAACAAATTATGAGGTTCCTAGCAAAGAACATGGGATATTTGAACAAACAATAACCCCAAATTGCTTTGGGTGTTTAACTACATGGGGCTCACGTTCACTCTTTGATCCACCTTAAGTTCTAAGGTAATTACGGTGAAGCTAATGACCTTAAACAAGCGCTTTGCGGGAGGCAACCCGTAGGTTAGTAGTTTCTTTCTCCCTCTAGCAATGAGGACATTGCTAAGTTCGGCTTGGGGGAGGTAAGTATTTAATTGCTTTCCTATTTTATTAGTTAGTTTTATTCCTTTCTTAGCTTAGTTTTATTGCTTTCTTAGGATTATTGCATGGTTTGTACCATTCGTTAGGAATGGGAGTTTACATGTAACCAAAAAGATTGTATTGTTTTCTTAGGTTTAATTTTAGAGAGATTTGGCTTATTGGATTATTCGTGTCCCGGTTGAGTTTTATTGTTGGAATTGACTACTTCTGTATAGCACTGTCAGTTCAGTTAATCAGTTCGATTATGGTTTCAACCAATCAGTTTGGTTTATTTCAGTTCAGATATTTCAATTATTTTTTGCATCATTTCAGTTTGGTTCAGATGATTTTGATTTCAGATCAATTCAGTTTCAGGTTTTTGCGTTTTCAAATCAAATCAGTTCAGTCACAGTTGGTTTCAGTTTATAGCCAAACAGATAAACAAAGAACAATTCGATTCAGTTTCAAATGCCACAGCTAGTTTTAGATTCAGTTGGTTGCAGTTCAGTTAGTTGCAGTTAAGATATTTTCGGTTTAGATATTTCAGTGCGGACATTTTCGTGTAACTGAATTTGTTTCAAGCGATGAGATATTTTCAGTTCAAATATTTGTTTTAGATATTTTAGATCCATTATAAGTTTTTACAATACTAGTTTTACAATTAAATTGCCCTTGAGTCTCGACAACATAGGATGATCTTTGACCAATACAACTGCACGAGTGATCGTTTCATTGAAGGGCTTGTTTTCTATGCATCAGGTTCACTGTCAAATAATGGTGCAACCATGCATGTGAAAATCGTTCTTTTATTCTAGGTTCCACTGCAAGGGTTACTTAGTGGAATAATTATAGTTACATATTTGAACAATGATGGTTACTCACATTCTATACCTATTTGAACAACTTCTTACTTATGTGAATTACAATAGTTAATTTATTGAATTATATGAATTACTTATTTGAATACTGATTTATGGTCACTGCTTTAAAATATAGAGGTTAATATTATTAATTATGTATTTGAAATCGAGTTTTTTTTACTTATATGTTACGGAGTACTTTTTAAAATATTGATGGTTAATAGTTAAAAGTGGAATGGTTAGTTGGTTTTAAATAATAAAGTGATGGCGAATCATTATTAATATCCATGTTAATTATTAATAATATTATGCATGGTTACTTATTTAAATATTGATACTTACTTGACTAAGCAATGACGGTTACTTACTTACTTAGCTACTTATTAGGTTGAGATTACTTGTTATTAAAACCGTGTTTATATAATTGAACAATAATAGTTACTTTTTATAACAAACGAATCGTAATAGCTTCAATTGCATTTTTAAAGCAAATCATTTAGGTGTTTGTAAACAATACTAACATAAATTATTTTGAAGTATTAAAGATGGAATACTTGTCTTATATTTAGTATTTAATATTGATGATATGCACTATACAAGTGATTGTGTATTTTAATGATTGTTAAAAATAATACAAGTATAAAATTGCTAGTTTAATTGAAATAAAGTGATTATCGAATGTGGATTTTTTTAACTGTTAAGTTTATTGATTTAATTAATATATATTTTTTCTTAACTATTTACTAGTGAAATTGAATCGATGGAATATATGAACGAGTTATAGTTCCATAAATTTAGTGAAATTGGATGATAAATACAACATTTAAAATAAAATTTGGAACTTTTCATTAACATTTGAATTTTGAATGAAAAATGAAATTTACGAATATCTAATTCAGTAATTAATTTTCAATCAATATTTGTCTAATTTAAGGAAAATTATTTTCAGTTAAAAAATTTCAGTTACAGTTCATTTTCAGTTTCGGTCAAAACAGTTCAATTTACATCAGTTGTTAATCCAGATCAGTTCAGTTTCAGTTACAAATTTTCAGTCACAGTTCAGTTTCAGTTACATGTTTTTGAATTTTTCCAAATCAGATAATTTTCAGTTCGGTTATAGTTCAATTTCAGATTTATATTTTCAGTTTTAACGGTTATAGTTAGTTTCAGTTCAGTTGACTTTCAGTTACAGTTAATTTCAATTCAGTTAAATTCAACTCAGTTTCAAATAATTTCCCAGTTGAACAGTGATTTTTTAATCAAACTGACAGTGCTACTTCTGTACCCCTTGTGCTTATTTTGAAAACTTTGTGACTCTTGACTGCGGATGGATCCACATGTGTGATTTTTTTGCTATGACTTGAATTTGATTGCTTGATTTCCTTTTATTGGTGAACTCTTCTCAACCTTGCTTGGGTCTTGGACTTGAACTGTGTCAACGGGAGGATTTGAGCCACTTTTGAATATAAATTCATTCATATTTTCCTTTCATATGTGTTTAGTTCTTGGTGCAATTATGATCTTGGGTTTGACTTTGGATTCTAGTAACTTTAATTGTGGATTTTGTGTATGTTGCGCATGATAAAAGGCCTTTATTTCTTCTTTTGAGCTTCAGAATTTCATTTCCCACATTTATATTTCCCTTGATCTCATGTTTTAAGCTTTTATCCCTTTCAATTGTATTTTTTACTACATTACAAGCTTATTAGCCTTGCTACATAATGCATTATATGCCCAAACTTGGTTTGGGGGAGTTGAAGTAGTTGTGATGTTGTTAAAATAAACTTTTGAAGGGTGTTATGGAGGATTGATGGTGAAATAGTTGGAAATGTTATTGTTGAAAGTTAAATTATAAGGTTTCACATATAAGGCTCTACATACCAATGTCTAGGCTGTTGTAGTTAATTTAAAAGTCATATTTTATTCATAGCCTAGTTTTGTATGTGTGATGATTATGTTTATTGTTTATTGAATTTTAAGCAAAAACAAATCATTAAGAGTCGTGAAACTATGATCTATTATGCATTAAAAATAAGGAAAAAAATCTTATGAAAGCATAATAAAGTTGGAAAAAAAAAGAAAGAAGTTTAAAGTTTGTGAAGTAGTGGTTGATGATTGAATTATGAGATTTATGTTGTGGACGTGAAAAATAAAGAAAAGTTTGGTTTGATTTGGTTGAATTGGATGTTGGAGAATGTTGAAGATTTTCCTTGATTTTATATGTGTATACCCCGCATTCCACCACATTATCCCAAAATTTTATCCTACCCATCACCCTAGCCACGTTACAAGCTTATTAAAGTCCTTTTTGATCTTCGTGCACATGCTATGGTTATTGTGAAGCGAATCCTTTGTCAAGGTCGTAGAGTATTAATTACATTCCGAGTCGACATTTAGGATGAGTGGATACCCTCAAACACATGCATGAGGTGTGAGATTTGGGTTTCGGGTTCTTAAAATTGCATTTAAACACATTTTGCATTGCATTCCATATTTGGTTGGGAGGTAAGGGTTAGAGCTTCATTGTTATAAGCTCATCATTAATTATGTGGTGTGACAACCCGTGAGCTACTCTAGTCAACGATTCATTAAACTTGCTTGGTTGATTTTGTTTGACCCGTATTTAGGAAGCACGGTAATTGGATGCTTAATTGGCCGGCTTTGTTCCATGTGCCTTCGGATGTTCTCTTGAGTTATGATGCTTATTCTATTTTTATGGGGTGTAGTCAATTTCGTTGTGTTTTGCTCGGGACGAGAAAAGGTTCGGTTTGGGGGAATTTGATATACGTGTTTTATGCTGTGTTTTCCCCTCATTTTCGGTTGATTCTTGTGCTAAATAGTTAAGTTTATAGCTTTGTTTTGATTAAATATCGTCTTTCGATGTTAAATTATGTTTTGGAACGGTTTTAGCATCTTTAGTTGACTTTTAGAACCATTTTAAGTTATTTTATACTTTTTCGGTTATTACGCGTGGTTTTCGGTTTTGTTTATATGTTATAGGAGCATAATAGAGAGTTATGAAGTCACTAGAAGCTAAATCGAGTCAAAAAGCACTTACCTCGGGATGCATGCCAAGTCACGAGAAGTCACGAATGAGATTCGAAGAATCGAGCGAAGAAATAAGCAAGATCGTCAAAATGTTGCTCAACTTGGTTCATACGGGCGCAGCCCTTTAATCCCCATTTAACCTTTCCGCCCGCAACATAGATCAAAAGTATCAGAACTCACTGGATATTCACCATGTGGACGCAGGGAACAAACTGGATTTGACCTATGCGGGCGCAGGTAGCACGGATTTTGATCCGTTCGGCTTTTCTTCGCGGTTTTTGCTCGTGGGTTTTATTTTAATAAAACCTAAATACTATATATACTCATGGCTAAGGGGGCACGGCCCTAACTAGTTTTTATGATATTTTTAGCCCTAGGAATCCAAAATTCATTATTCTCTCTAGAATTCTATAATTGATTACTTTGTTCAACAATTCAAGCTTTCAATTAATGCAATTTCATCATTATTTTGGTAATTTCTTTCCTTATGCTTTTCAATTCCTGTAATTTCATGAATCTCTTTAGTTTCTTAGTTTTTAGTTTAGATTAATTAGTTTGCTATTTTGATTCTAATTTAGTTTTATTAGTAATTAATTTAGTTTTAATTCTAGTTTTAATTAGTTTTTGTTTATGATCATGTTATTTAATTTTGATTTTGTTGTTGTTCCCTTAATTATGTGTGAGCAGTCTTTTTTCTCTAGGGTTAGGGTATCTATGATCATGGTGTGAATTTAATTTATGTTCTCTAATTAGTTCTTGGCTTTTGATTGAATTCCTATTATTGATTTCTATTGATTGCAATTAAATTGTGGCCAGATTTAGTTGTAAGTTAGGTTATTGTCAAAATTGAGGTCGAAAGGTAAGATTACCACAATTAGACAACTGAATAATAGGCAAAAACGAATTTATGCAAGCGAGAACCGGTAAAGGAGTTTTGAGGGAGTCTAAGTTCGAGAGAATTAGTGAGCCCTAGTTCAATGAATGCCAATGAATTGATTAGTGAGTGTTAATTGAGTTTGTTGATTGATTATAGTGAACCGATAGCCCTAGGTTTCCATTAATAGAGTTTAATTAATAATTTCCCATCATTTCCTAAGTTTCAGTTTTAGTCTTCTTAGTTTTTGTAGTCATTTACCGAAATTTCCACCAAGGCTCCTTACACACTTTAGGCTTTTTAGAACTAGTAGAATTTAATAGCCTCCCTGAGGATTCGATCCCTACTTCCCTAGCTATATTAGTTAGAGTTGTTCGGTTATTTTTGAGAGTTGTGCGATAGCCTGCATCAGACACACAGGCTACAAAGAATGCAATGGCATTGGCACATGTACTATCTACATTCAAAAGCAGCAACCCATAATTTGTAGGTATGGATAACTTTATTCATACAGATGAGAAGTGGTTTTATTTGAATCCCGACAAAATGAAGTTTTATCTTCTACCTAAAGAAGACGACCCCTATATGTTTATAGTTCTAAAAGGTACAAAATCAAAGCTATGTTCATGAGTGTTATTTCAAGCTAAGTCATGGAAAGCGTGAAGCACCGAAGCCCAATAGTGATGTGGGCTTTGCACCTTGCGCCTCGTGCGCCTAGGCACTCTTTGCGTAGGTTATTTTGTTTTATATGGCAAGTAACTAAATTTAAAATAGAAAATATAACAACACAAAAGAGGCAATATAATGGCATGGTTAATAAAATCCACAACATAAAGCAAAGA
Organism: Suaeda aralocaspica; assembly: GCA_016808085.1. Taxonomy (NCBI): domain Eukaryota; kingdom Viridiplantae; phylum Streptophyta; class Magnoliopsida; order Caryophyllales; family Amaranthaceae; genus Suaeda; species Suaeda aralocaspica. The sequence continues at coordinate 60,194 of PYUH01000310.1, read as the reverse complement.
GCACAAAGTACCCTGTTGACCCTAGGGGTTTTGATGATGACAAACACATACTACTAATGGGTTACTTGTTTTATGTCAAGCCAAACAAACATTAGTAGCCGTTGTACCAACAAAAGAACTTGTCTCAAGTTCAATCGTTTCAAGGAGAATTGAGATAAATCGTATGTAATCTAGAAGATTTATGTCAACACTTGAGAATATTCAGAGAATATATGAAAACAAGATTTCAAAGTATATTCTGAGAAGATATGGAAAGTATATTCTAAGAAGATATCATCAAGATCTTTGAATATATTTGGAAAAGATATATAAGCAAGATTATGGTAACAAATCTGTTATATGAAAAAAGAAGCATGTGAATTTAGATTGAGAATTGATCTAAATTCACTTTATGAAGACTATACACCAAGATATTGGTGAGATGTGAATCGTGAAAAAAAGGAAGTTAATCAGAGAAACCCTAATTGTTACTTCACTATAAATATTAAAGATCAGAAGAGAAGAAATTAACCAAGACTTACGCAAATCACTGAAGGCATACAAGACTAGATACAAGAGTCATTTGTACTAGGATTGTGTTCACTTTTATGAGTCTGTAATCTTAATTAAGTTCGGGGATAGGTGAGTGATTTGAGTGAATCACTTGTTAAGGGGAACAAGTTCAGGGGAACAAGTACTAAGTTGTACTTAGAGAATAGAGAGTACTGAGTTGTACTTAAAGAATAGAGAAGGTTGGTCAAGCCACCAAGAGAGAAAGAGAAAGAGAAAGAGAAGAACTTGTTCAGGGGGAACAAGTACTGAGTGATACTTAGAGAAGTCCATACTAACTAGGATTGTGACAGAGTGGTTGGCTTTAGTTAGTAAAAAGAGAATTGAGTCAAAATCCCTAGTGGTCGAGGTTTTTTCCTTCCTATTGGGCCTAGGAAAGGTTTCCTTGCTAAAATCGCGTGTTCTCAAATTGTCTCTCACTTTCTCTATACTTGTCTCTGTTTTACTTGTCTCTAATTTAACTTTTATTGTTTGTCAAAACTAATATACCCAATAATTATACTAATAAAGATAGCACAATCATAATTCATAAAAGAAAAAAACTGAAAAATAAGTCATAAGATCAACACTAAGTCACTAATAATGATCAAACTAAAAGTCTAATACTCTAAATTAAAGCACTAATCATCAACATCATCACCACCCTCATCACCCACATAATCCTCATCAAACACACAATTATCATCGACACCAATCTCCTCCTCCTAATCACCCAACATAGGAGCTTTTCCTTGTTCTTACAATCTTAGATGAAGATCCAACAACACCTCTCATCCTTGATTCCCTAATATAATACACTGGCTCGTTAGCCTCTGAAACTTTTCCAACCAACCCCACAGTCAAATCATCCATAATAAATTCATCCTCTTCAAGGTCTTTGGGAATTTCATCCATTCCCCCCAAGTAACCATTCATTACATTCATCCACTTCATCCAAGAGAATGGAATTAATGGTGTCTTTCCTATCATACCGATGCTTCAAAGCACGATTGTACTTTACAAACACCATGTCATTCAAACAAGCTTGTGCTAAATGGTTCCTCTTCTCTTGTATGGAGCTGAAAAACAAATAGATTTTAATGTTAAAGTAAAATTAAATATAAATCATCATTTGGTAAAGTTGTAAAGGCACCATAAGAGTGATACTTAATAAGTCTACTTACGTGTTGGGAAACTCCATAAGTCGTAGCACTACATGTGAGCTAAGAACCCATATAGCAAACTTTTGAAGATTGGGGGTGGAAGCACCATAATAAGACCACCACTCTGCTATTAGAAAAGAGACAACACATTGTAGAAGTACCTTATCACTAATTCGTCATTCAAAAAACAAAATGATTTGAAAATATATCTTCAAGTTTTACAATTTATATAAACTCGTTACTTGGTGATTTTGTCTTCCTTATTTTAATAGTAACTTGGTGGCCAAAGCAGCATTTCAATATGCATCCATCTCCTTATGAATTGCATTTTGAATGGTCACATCGGGAACCAACCTTACCATACAATCGATTAGGGTTTTCATAGAAAATTGTCGGAGTTAGAAAGTGACCGGCCGCATGCAATGGATGATGGAGTTGGCTTTTCCACTTTGAATCGATTATGTCAAAAAATTTCCAATAGTCCCAATCTCTTTCTAGAAGACTTTTGGCAAATGCTTTTGTATCCCTATCCGTAGCTTCATAGATATAACCCATAAGTGGTTTGTTTTCACCATTTACAAGTCTAAGAACTTTGACAAGAGGTCCCGCCATCTTAAGAGCATCTACAACATTCCTTTAAAAGGTGTCTTGAAGAATATAGGTGGATACTTTTTTCCCACTCGCTTCCTTAGACCGTTTTATTTACTCTACTCTTCGGAAGTCACCATTTTCCTCAAATTCATCCTTTGTTTATGATAACATGCAAGAGTGATAAAGGAAGTAACAAATCTAATTATTGTCGGCCTATGCGAATTTTTATGGCCCGTGAACTTTCTCATCATATTCAAAAGAGGGACGTAGATATATATGTACCCATTCATAAACATACACCTTTGTAGGACAATCTTGGTTGAAGGAATATTGCTTAATTCATCCAACATAAGATCAATACAATGTGCTGCACATGGAGTTCAATAGAGATGGGGTCTCTCAACCTCAAGTAGTCTTCCTAAAGAATAAGAAAGTATATGTTGCTATGTTAGTTTCACTTTTCAAAAAAAAAAAATTGAAAAATACAAGTCAGCTTCATTTTTAAACTTGGAAAGAAATAATAAAGTTAGAAACTAAGGTTCTTACCTGCCTTAGTTAGAGCATTATCCGTCCACTACTTGAACCACATTTTTCTCTCCAATTCTTCTACCATGTCATTAAGCATTTGAAACAACAAATGGGCATCCTTGGTAAATTTGGAGACTCCCATTGATTTGATGAATACAGACCCCTTTGGAGTGTTGACAAGAAAGTTAACGTAGTCTTTCCAGTCAATCGGATCACGCCGTCCATCGGATAATTGAACATGCTTTAGTTGCCTACTCAACCTTATGCTATTCAATTATTCTTTGAGTTTCTTCCACTTCATTCTTGAGAATAGGAACCCTTAACTCATGGACACTTGGTGGTTTCATATTCGGGACATAACCACCAATTGCATCAATCATCTCTTTGAAACATGGGTATGAAGCCGCATTATATGCAAGGCTGGCATCATAAAACCATTGTGCAATTTTCTTTCAAGTATCGGTCCTTAGTTGCCTGTCTATAACCTCTTGAGCCTCGACATTCTTTCCTTTTAATTGTGCTTTAGGTTTGGGAGTGACATGCAAATACATGTCAAGTGGACCTTTTAGCTACACTCCCGTCATCTCCTTCATCATCACCTCCTTCAAAATCACCATAAGGAGATGACATCATTTGAGTGTCCAATTCTGATTGTACTTTCTTGTCCATGAACTCTTGAACTTCAACTCTAACATGCTCGGGACAAGTAGGACAATTAGTGACATTCCTATACGCTGCAACTAAGTGGCATTAAGCACGGTAAGCCCCTCCTTTGGTTACATTGCTGCAAAAATTACAAGTCCAATTATTTTTGTTTATGGGATTAACCATTGCATATTTTCTAGCCGGATCTACTAGGTTCGATGATCCCGTTGAAGTTGTAATATCCATTTAATGTAAAAAAAAAACTGAAATAAAACAATGCAGCATAAAACTATGAAAAAAACAGAAGGAAAAAATAGAGGCAAAAATAACCAGAAAAACTGAGGCAAAAGGTAAAAAAAAAAAAAACTGAAGAAAAAAATAAAAGTAAAAAGCAGAAGAAAAATTAAGCAATAATACAAAGGAAAACAACATAAAAACAAGAAGTAAGAAAAACAGAGGGGAAAAAGGAGAAAAAAATCAGAAGAAAAAACAAGAGGAAAAAAACAAAAAAAAGAGGAAAAGAAAAAAAAAAGAAAAACAGAGGAAAAAACGGAGGAAAAAACGGAGGGAAAAATAAGAAATAAAATAAGAAAAAAGTAAAACGAAGGGAAAACTAAGAAAAACAGAGAAAAGATGAAAAATAAAATGCAAAAAAAAAAAAAAAGAAAAGATGCAAAAAAAAAGGAGAAAAAAAGAGAGGAGAGGAAAAACAGAGACAAAGTAAAAACAAAAAAGTTAAAAAAAGAAAAAAGAATAATATTAACTTAAGAATTCTTGAAGCTCCGGCAAGAAGATGCTCCGGTTAGCCACCTCCGTCGCAGCAGCAAGAAGCAACAATGGTTGAAAACTTGAGCTCTTGAAGGTCTAGGTTTTTGAAGTTTTCACTTTCTCTCTTTCTCCCTCTATTCTATCTTTCAAATTCTTTTTAAACAAGTTGATTACATTCTTTTTCCTAAGACTAAAGAAAAACCCCTAAATTTTAAACTAACATGTGACTAACACATTAATTAAATCATAAAATTTAAATCAACAAAAACCCCAAAGCCCCGCCTTTTGCGCCTCATCGCCTCAAATAAAAGCTTGCCTAGGCGACGCTTTTGCTCGCTTTTCATAGGTCCGTGCACTTCTACCACCAAAAGCATTTTTCTGATCGCTTTAATGCGCCTTGCGCCTAGGTGTGCGCTTTTAAAACTAAGATTTTAAGGCCTATTTATGATGATGAAGGCAAATTAATTCATGGTGGAATATATGAGATATTCCTATTTATTTTCAAGAAAAAGGCAGCAAGAAGCAACAAGAATAGAAGAGCTGCAACTTGGGAAACGAAAGTGTTGAACCTAGGGGTTTTGATGGTGACAAACACATACTACTAATGGGTTACCTGTTTGATGTCAAGATAAACATATATTAGTAGTCGTTGTACCAACAGAAGAACTTTTCTCAAGTTCAGATGTCTCAAGTACGTATCGAAATAATTAATACGCAATTCAGAAAATTTATACACTTGAGAATATTCAGAGAATATATGACAACAAGACTTCAAAGTATATTCTGAGAAGATATGGAAGATATATTCTAAGAAGATACCATAAAAGATCTTTGAAGATATTTGGAAAAGATATACACAAGATTATGGTAACAAATCTATGCAGAAAAGAAGAATGTGAATTTAGATGGAGAATTGATCTAAATTCACTTTATGAAGAATATTCACCAAGATATTGGTGAGATATGAAGCGTGAAAACAAGGAAGGAAATCAGAGAAACCCTACTTGTAACTTCACTATAAATAATGAAGATCAGAAGAGAAGAATTCAACCAAGACTTACGCACTTCATTGGAAGCATACAAGACTAGGTACAAGAGTCAGTTGTACTAGGATTGTGTTCAACTTTATGAGTCTGTAATCTTGAGTTCAGGGAAAGGAGAGTGATATGAGTGAATCACTTGTAAAGAGAAAGAGAAAGAGAAGAACTCGTTCAGGGGAACAAGTTCAAGGGAATAAGTACTGAGTTGTACTTAGAGAATAGAGAAGTACTGAGTTGTACTTAGAGAATTGAGAAGTACTGAGTGGTACTTAGAGAATAGAGAAGGCTGGTCAAGCCACCAAGAGAGAAAGAGAAAGAGAATAGAGAAGAACTTGTTCAGGGGGAACAAGTTCAAGGAGAACAAAGTATTGAGTGGTACTTAGAGAAGTCCGTACTAACTAGGATTGTAACAGAGTCGTTGGCCCTAGTTAGTAAAAAGAGAATTGAGTCAAAATCCCTAGTGGTC
>PYUH01000310.1:20540-54440 GCA_016808085.1 Suaeda aralocaspica | reverse complement strand
GAGGTTTTTTTCCTTCCTATTGGGGCCTAGGAAGGTTTCCTTCCGTAAAATCGCGTGTTCTCTACTTGTCTCTCACTCTCTCTATACTTGTCTCTACTTTACTTGCTCTAGTTTAATTTTTATTGTTTGTCAAAACTAACAATTGGTATCAGAGCAGGTTCTCTTTTGTTTTGTGTGCATGTAATTCTGACGATTGAATCCTTTACCATGACAACAACGAGGAACGACTAACTGAGGGACATTCCACCGTAAAGGCCTCCCAACGTCAATGGGAAGTACTATCGTGAATGGAAAGAGAAGATGTTGACTTTTAATTACTGCTGAATATTCCAAACTGGAAGTGATTCGTGATGGTAATTTTCAAATTACCAAAAAGAAGAAAAAGGTGAACTTGTTCCTAAACCCGAAAGTGAATACGTAAAAGAGGACTATGAAAAATTGAAATGAATCTTCTACACTAAAATTGCATTGTGGACTTTGGACCTCTGTGAGTAACGATCTACGCGGGGTGCAAGAGCGCAAAATAAATCTGGGACTTTTTTGCAAATAACTCAGAAGGAACAACTGAAGTTAAAAAATCTAAAATTGATTACTTAATGCAACGATATGAGATGTTTAAAATGGAATCTAAGGAAGTGTTCAGAAAATGATTGTTATTTTTTGGTAACATTGTTATTGAGTTGGAGTCCTAGGGAGAGTCATTACTAATGAAAACAAGTAGAAAAATTCTTAGAATCTACCTAGGAAAGATGGAATGCTAAAGTTACCACTTATATTTGAAACTAAGGATTTTTCCAAGTTCAATGTTTGAACAGCTTACAGGTTCATTAATGACCCATGAGATGCATCTTAATACTGGAGAAGTGAAACATCCAAAGGACGATCTATTGCTCTTAGGCTGAAGGACGTTCCACGACCAACAAGAATATGAAGATGAGAATTATTCATAGTAAGTGTCAGAAGATGCAGCCTTGCTGGAGAGACAACTTAAGAAGATGATGTACAAAGAAAAGGGCAAAGGAAAAACTGAAGTTAGATCCTCCAGAACCACTTGTCATAAGTGCAGAAATCTCCAGAAAGTCCATGATATCCGCGTCTATAAGAGGATGATATAACTGATGATGAGAAGATAACCTTGAGGAAGAGACTCTCACATTTTGTCTCATGGCCGAACTTGAAGAAACAAAAACCTGACTTGTTTCAACGTAGTCCATATGCTCTTAGTAACAATTAAAAAATCAGCTAGTGCTGCAAAACTTCAAGAGCTTCTGCTGGAAACTCTGGATAAATACAAAGAAATTTGTCAAACATGTTTTCCACTAAAAGATCTTTGAAAACTCGTAAAGAGACATGCTAAGGTGATTAGACTAATAAAAGAGATATGGAAAACCGCTTCTTTGAACTACTTGATAAGAACACTGAATAAAACACCCTGTGAAAAAATTAAGAGAAAATATATTCTTAAATGTAGAATTGCAGGGGTACAAGTTCCTAAATCCTGAACAAATTTCATAAATCTGTCCCCACACAAGTTGAAAAGAATGAATTCTTAAAATTAAGACAAGAGATCACTGATTTAAAACAAGAATTCAGATCTTGAAAGAAGCCTAAACAAATCATATACAAATCAAAGTCATGTTAACGCTGTTATTGGTTTGAAAAGAATCAATCTAAAACAGATCAGGTTGTGGGTTTTATAACCACAAGAGAAGAGATAAATCAAGAAGCATGTAGATTTACCTACAACAACATTTGTACTTTCTGTGAAAACTGGACATCTTCAAGAGGATGTACCAGAAAAAATGGAACAAATAGATGAAACATGAACAATTTAAAACTATGTGGGATATTTAAGAATTTGATACAAAGAACCCAAGCAATCTGGGTTCCTGTTACTAACCACTAAACTATTGTGCAGCACAAGTAAGTGGACGAACCTGTGGTACCCTCGACAGTGGTGTTCCCAAGCACATGACAGGAGAACGAAACTCACATTTCTTTCACTTGTTGCTCTTATAATGGAGGATCAATGCCTTTTGGTGATAATAGAAGGGTGATATAATCGCCATAGGTAAGTAGGGTAATCACAAAATGTTTCCATAGACAATGTATTTCTAGTCGGGGGTTAAGACACATTTACTCATATTTCCAACATTCTGTGACAAAGGAATACTGTTCGTTTACATGTGAAAATGTCTTGTCATGACGTCAACACTGGAGACACTGTACAGAAGAAAAAGGAGAGGGAACACTTATACTGTTAATTTGAACCTTTGTTCCTGAAAATCGTCTCAAGTGTCTAATTGTTGCAGACAATGACCACTACTGTGGCACAAACGTTGTGGACATGCTGTCTTTTCACTACTAAACAAATTAGACAAAAGGAGTTAGTATTGGTTTGCCAAACATTAAGTACAATTGTGATAAAATTTTATGATGCCATGTGTTAAAGGAAACATGTTCGCTCATCTTTTAAATCAAAACCTTGGTAAGTTACTTCTAAGCCACTTGAGCCGATACATCATGGATCTTTGTGGTCCAGTAGATTTTCAATAAGTAAGGAGTGGAAAGAAATATGTTTTTGTTATGTTGTTATTATGCCAGGTATACATGGACCTTGTTCCTTGCTACCAAGAACAACCTTTGACGAATTCGAAGCTTTTGCGAAATGGGCAAAGAACAAGTGGACAAGAGGTACAATTAAGATCTGATCAGGAACAGGTTTGATAATCAAAAGTTTGATGAGTTTTGTAGTTGAACTGGATTAGATCATAACTTTTCAATCTCCAAGACACCGCAGCAAAATGGAGTAGTAGAACGAAGGAATAGAACATTGGAAGATATGGCAAGGGACAATGTTATTGCTAGTTCATTGCCCAAGAATTTTTGGGTAGAAGCAGTATACAGCATGCTACATAATCAAAAGAGCTCTAATAAGACCAATCTTTAACAAGACAACATTTTGAATTGTTCAAAGGGAAAAACCAAATGTCTCTTACCTAAGAATTGGTTGTAAATGCTTCGTGCACACAACGGTAAGAAACAACCTAGGAAATTTGATGAGAGAATTGATGAATGCAGTTTTTCTAGGTTATTCAAGTCATGCAAAGCTTATAGAGTTTATAATAAAAGGTCAATGTGTGTTGGGAGAAGTGTGCACATTATCTTGATGAAACTGACCTTGTATCATGAATTGGCCGGATTATATGAATTTGAAATTGGACTAACACGTTTTTACAGGTGACAAAAGTACAGGTGACAATGAACAGGTTACAAAAGAATGTCCTCATGTCCAGAGACAACTGAACTACAGATGAACAGGAACAAAGTAATGAACTTGGACAGTGAGCACACCAGAGACACTTAAAGAGACAGGAGAGGTGGAACAACCGTTGCTGGACAACGATGGAGAGTCACACCACACCAGGAGTTTTCATCCCAAGCCTTGGAAACCTCAAAAGCTCACATCCCTGGATCTTATCATAAGTGATACAGATAAGGAACTCAACAAGGTCTCAAATAAGAAACTTTTGCTCCTTCAATGCATTTCTTTCAACGCTTGAACCAAGAAATCACAAAGAAGCCTTAGGTGATCCAGATTGGATTCAAGCCATGCAAGAGGAACTAGGTCAATTTGAAAGAAACACGGTATGGCTCTTGACCTAAGCCTGACATCAAAAAGTCATTGGACTTAAAATGGGTGTACAGAACAAACTTGATGCAATATGGAACAATTGTCAGAAACAAGCCAGTTAGTGGTAAAAGGTTTACAATCAACAAGAAGGTATTGACTTTGAGGATCTTTTTCTCCTGTAGCAAGATTAGAAGCCATTAGAATTTTAATTGCTTTCGCTGCCTATATGAGATTGAGTTTTTCCAAATGGATGTCAAATGTGCTTTCCTTAACGGTTACTTGAAGAAAATGTCCTATGTGGAACAACCTCCGGGTTTTGAAAATGTTGACTTTCCTAACCATGTCTATAAGCTTGATAAGGCTCTTATGGACTTAAGCAGCGCCTAGGTCATGTATGAAAGACTCTCAAACTTTCTCTTATTTAATGACTCAAAAGGAAAATGATAAAACTTTGTTTCTGAAAATCAAAGGTACTCATATTTTAGTAGTACAAATTTATGTTGATGATATTATCTTTGGTGCTACAATGAGCCTTTTGTGCAAGTATTTTGCAGATTTAATGACAAAGAATTTGAAATGATTATGATGGGTGAACTAAACTTCTTTCCTAGGGTTGCAAATCAAGCAAACTGAGGAAGGATTTATGATTTCCTCAACAAAATACATCAAAGAACTCCTAAAAAATACGGTCTTGAGAATTCCCAAAGACAACATACACCTATGGGAACAGGTACACATACGTTTAGATGAAGACGTACATGTACAACTGTTGATCAAAAACAATATAGGGGTATGATTGGTTCTTTATATATCTAACTGCTAGTAGACCTGACATAGCTTTCAGTGTGGGAGTATGTGCTCTATTTTCTAGCCAATCCCAAGGAATCTCATTAAAAGGTGTTAAAAGAATATTAAGGTATCTCAAAGTACAAGTACTTAAGCTTGTTCTATCCTAGTACTAACACATTTGATCTAGTAGGCTTTGCAGATGCTGACTATGCAGTGACTTGGTCAATCGAAAAAGTACATCTGGAATGGTACAATTCCTAGGGACAATCTGGTTTCATGGAGTCAAAGAAACAAAATACAGTAGCCTTGTCCCACAGCTGAAGCGGAATATGTGGCTGTAGCAGCATGTTGTTCACAAATGATTTGATCAAACAACAGGTTAGAGACTTTGGTGTTTACATTGAATGTGTTCCTATTTAGTTGTGACAACACTAGTGCTATTTTGTATTTTCTAAACCCCAGTTCATCACTCAGAGTAAGCACATTCACATAAGGCACCACTTCTAAAAGACATGTTGAGAAAAATTAGTCAAACTAGAATTTTGTGCCACTGAACAACAAATAGCCGACATTACTCACTAAACCATTCCTAGAGAAGGCATGAAAATTGAGACTTGAACTTGGGATGATGTAGTTTAAAATAATCTTCCAGCTCTAAAGCCTTCAATGACTAAGTCTAATTGGCACGCATACACAAACCAAGTACATTAATTTTGTCCACACATAGTCTAGGTAAGCATATTGAGATACACGATATATATTTTAATTGCCTAATTTACATACTTAATAGCATTTTATGGTATGTGTCCCAAAACCTTTTCGTCAAATTTTCCTGTTTTTTAAACCTTCTTTGTAAACTAAGCAAAAAAAAAAAAAAAAAAAAAAAAAAAAAAAAAAACATAACAAAAACAAAAACGTAAAATTTAGGGGGAATTAATATATGGTTCAACTTCTATGCTTTTGAGCACGTTCGTCACATTCAGATGTTCCATTAAAAGCCCAACCAAGTTCATGGGCCCAACTCTTCAAATGTCGTCTTCCAACTATTTATACCCCAAATACCATCTACCTACCACAACTACTCACACCCGTTCCAACTCAATTCAAACTCAAAATTCATCTCTTGATAACGCCTACTTTCTTGGCAACAACAATGTGAAAACCAACATTCAAGTGTAAACCAAGTTTACCTTTGTTGCCCCACCAAATGTTCCAACTCAAACATCCACATCTCTTACCTCCTCTAAAACCGAAACAACTAAAAGTCCCAAACCCTAACTTCGAAGACTGGGCTCAAAGCAAAAAGGGAGATCGAAGTGGTTGTAAGCGACGAGGAAAATGAATCCACAGCCGAAAAGGAGCAATTTTGAGGAGGAGGAGTAGATGATGATGATGGAGAAGGTGAATCGACGGAGATCAAAGCCAAATCTTTTAGTGCGTGGTTTGGGGATTGATTTAAAGTGGTGCAAGCAAATTAATTTTGATCACTCCTTGACTTAATTAAATTTCAAGGATGGAATTTAATTGTTTTTTGGAGAAATGTTTTATTCATCATATGTCATCAACCGATGTATTACATTATGTGGTACATTTACACGAATTGGAGATAGTTGTGCTGGAGTAGTTAATGGAAAAATTATACAATTGACTGCTGAATCTTTGCACTTCTGCTTTTAAATTAAGTTTGAGGTTTATGATTATTATGCTAAACAAAGGGTATTATTGATTTGGAGAATGAATTGTAATGATGTAGTTGTTGAGTATTTTGTGGAAGGCGTGGGAGAAACCACTGTGATGTGAGTGATTAGTGGCATTGGGTAAGTTGTTGTTTACCCTTGTGCACAAGAATGTGCTACCACGACTCATGGACGTGGGAAGGCAACATTGCTTGATCTTGGGTACATGTACTGCCTCGCTACAAAAAGAAAAATTCACTTTGCTTCGTAATGGCTAAACATCTCACTCACTGTATTGAAAATAAAAATGCTTCTAGGTTAGTGTCCGTGCTGACATATCTCATAGCTCAGCATACCACCATTCCAAAGAAACATTTAGTTTCCCCTGATTAACTGATATCCTTGGTAAAACTCTTTGTCCTTCATTAAACTTGAACTTGTTGATGGAAGATTTCAATTTAAAGCAGAAGCCAAACCTGCACCTAAGCCTGCTGAGAGGACTATGGTGCAAGGAAAGAGCCAAAGGCTTGCCTCTAAGGGTAAGAGGCCTGCGGTGGTGGGGTTTCAACTATTGACACTACATTAGGATTTGGGAAGTACTCTGTGGGTCAAAGTAGGTGGATCTGATTGGCTCAAATGGTTTTGTGGATGTTCAGGAAGTGATGAAATAAGTAGGACATATTGAAAGGGTCCTACTGAAAGGCTGGATGATGTAGAGAGGAAGATTGATCGTTTGGAGATGATGATTGATCTCAAAGCCAAAGTTAGCCACTTTTCTCGATGATGTCGTATAGAAGAGGAAGAAGCCATGACATGGGAGTACAATGAATGAAGGCAGGGGAGAGACAACAAGCCACAGGACAATGTACTGCCACTGCACCTGCGCCATCCTCGGAGCCACACCTGATGATGATGCTGATGAATGATGATTCCCCCCGAAAAAAATTGCTGAAAAAAAAACAAGAAAAAATCAAATGCTTAGTTTATTTGAAGTTTTTCTCTTATTTTTCTACTCGTTTCTACTACTCCTTTCTTTTAACTTTTTTGAGGACAAATTGACTGTTAATTCTGGATAGTTATGTTTATTGTTAATGTTTGATAATATTTATTGCTTTTGATATATGCTGCTTTTTAACTATGACTTTCTATTGATATGTGATATGCAAAGTACTTTTAGTGATGTCAAAGGGGAAAAGGAGCAAAAGAAGAGCCAAAATATCGAAGTATCCCGTTGTCTCTTGCCTCTCATGCTTGAAACTAAGCCTTTCTCTTTTACAAACTCATTTTTTATTAATCCGATTGATTTTGTTATTTTGTTGTTGTTTTTCGTTTCAAGTTATTTTTAAATATATTTAGTTTATTCTATACATTATATTTTTGTCTAGTGTTTGTTCATCATCAAAAAGGGGAATATTGTGACCCTAGGGTTTTGATGGTGACAAACACATACTACTAATGGTTACTTGTTTGATGTCAAGATAAACATATATTAGTAGCCGTTGTACCAACAAAAGAACTTGTCTCAATTTCAGATGTCTCATACGTATCGAATAATTAATCCGCAATTCAGAAAATTTATACACTTGAGAATATTCAGAGAATATATGACACAAGACTTCAAAGTATATTTTGAGAAGATATTGAAGATATATTCTAAGAAGATACCATAAAAGATCTTTGAAGATATTGGAAAAGATATACACAAGATTATGGTAACAATCTATGCAGAAAAGAAAATGTGAATTTAGATGGAGAATTGATCTAATTCACTTTATGAAGATTATTCACCAGATATTGGTGAGATATGAAGCGTGAAACAAGGAAGGAAATCAGAGAACCCTACTGTAACTTCACTATAATCTGAAGATCAGAAGAGAAGAATTCAACCAAGACTTACGCACTTCATGGAAGTCATACAACTAGGTACAGAGGTCAGTTGTACTAGGATTGTGTTCAACTTATGAGTCTGAATCTTGAGTTCAGGGAAAGGAGTGATATGAGTGATCACTTGTAAGAAAAAGAAAAAGAAGAACTTGTTCAGGGAACAAGTTCAAGGGAAAAACCGAGTTGTACTTAGAGAATAGAGAAGTACTGAGTTGTACTTAGAGAATTGAGAAGTACTGAGTTTACTTAGAGAATTGAGAAGTACTGGTGTACTTGAGAATAGAGAGTAGATTGACTGAGAATAGAGAAGCCAAGCCACAAGAGAGAAAGAGAAGAGAATAGAGAAGAACTTGTTCAGGGGAACAAGTTCAGGGAGAACAAAGTATTGAGTGGTACTTAGAGAAGTCCGTACTAACTAGGATTGTAACAGAGTCCTTTGGTCCTAGTTATAAAAAGAGAATTGAGTCAAAATCCCTAGTGGTTGAGGTTTTTTCCTTCCTATTGGGCCTAGGAAGGTTTCCTCTGCTAAAATCGCGTGTTCTCTACTTGTCTTCACTCTCTTCTATACTTGTCTCTACTTTACTTGTCTCTAGTTAATTTTTATTGTTGTGTCAAAACTAACAAAGCAATGCAAGGCATCACAAGGAGGTGAGAAGAGACATGCAGGTCATTCCAACATCAAGGAAAAATGGCCACAACACATGAGCAGGACTCTACATTCAATGTTACAATACAAGCAAGGCCACATAGATTCCCACAACCAAGATTCATTAGTGCATGTACAATGATGGCTTCAACTTAGAATGGTTTTTTTCAACCCCCACAATCTCTTGACCTCATGTCCTAGCCAAGGATTATTTAGGTCAATACACCAATTCAATATCAATCATGTATAATAACCTTAGATGAGCTCATTGAAAGTTGTCACATGCTTATGAAACATCGCAGCTACTGTAACAGATTAGTTTGGTTGACCACTTCAATAGTGAAGTTAAAGATTCTGAAAAAGAAAAGGAGGAATAAATTTAAAACTCCACAATGCTAAGGAAAAGCTTGAGAGGAGGGGTTGTTGCCGAATAATGTGAAGGTACCACAAACATTCATAAGATGATGTTGTGCAATAATTGAATGAGAGATTAGTTGAGGTGAATCGATCAAACAATGAGTGAAGACATGTACTAGATACAGACTAGAGTATTCAATTCACACCCTACCCAGTAGATTGCCAATGTATCACATGTAAGATACTTAAGGACGTATTGTGTTATATTGAAGTTCAACGTTAACAGTGTGGGCTACATTTTGTTTTTGATTCAATGTAAAGAACTTCTTTTTTGTTTATGTCATGTGACAAGGTAGTGTGTGGTGTATGTAATGGCTAACATTTTGATTGAATATTTTAGAAATATGTTGAATAAACATTTGTAATCTCGGAATTTTCATCCTCAGTTAGGCAAAATGCATCCAAAATCATCTTTAAGATTGAGTCCACTGGGGGTTTTCCGTTGCCACAAACATGGGTATAACCTCCATTTTTAGAGCCAAAAGAGCTACCCGTTTTCCCGCTTCAATCAACAAACAGAGTTATACCTCAATGTTTGGAGTAAAAAGGGCTCTTCCGCTGCAACAACGTAAGTTTTGGCGCAAACACAAGCAGAACATCTCGATGATCTTATGGAGTCCCCTTTATCATATGGAAATATGGGCTGTGGCCATAAATCTTAGGGGACACATGACTAACATCATTTGTGAGACCTAACAGCATAGGGTATTAATACGTGTGGTGCTATCGTGGGTAAGAAGTAGGACTGCTACAGGTTTGTGCCTGTAAATTCATCATTGGCACGCAACATGAACACACTAACAAACCCAACATCAATTCATCAAATGACTCCCCCATTACTAACAATTCTTTGACTCTCTATTTGCTTAAAGGGACCTCAATCACAAACCCAATGATAAACGAAACCACAGTATGAAAACACCAAAATACCTCAACCATAATGACAAAGAAACACAAGAACCTAGGAGATCCAAATTAACCTTGTAAACTCACCACTCTCACGCCAATCTTCTCTTCCCAACCCCTGGATAACACGATACTATACTGATTTATGTGCATAGTTGATTATCTTTTATTGGTATTTTCTGTAATATCATAAACCTTTTTAGTGCTAGTATTGCCTATGAATTTCAGATATTACTACGCCTCATCGGATATGTTTTTTGTTATGTTTTTGTAGGATTGGCTTAAATTTTCTAGATTGAGAGAAGACTCTGTTGTTGTTGGTTTTTCAAGCATTCTTTTTCAATACTTGAGAAGACTCTTTGAACTTAATTTGGTGCCTAAATGAATGTGCAAGAGACTTCACCACAACCGGCATATGGTATTGTAACTATGCGCCACAAGCTACTCGTGACTTTGACATCAGAGATACAAGAATAGCAAGCTGGGACAGCCACTTCACAACCTTGGGTGTGGCCGAACCCCTCTGCCACGCCTGTTTTGGACCTCAGTAATAAGTAGTGTACGAAAGTGTCGTTGGGGGTTGTATTTTTTTTGGGCCTAACCCTAGTAGAACTCTTATAATAATTAGCAATTAAAATAGTGGAGAACGACTGTCAAGGCTCTTCTACACTTTCTTTAGGGGCGAAACTTCCGCCACTTCTGCAGGAGGCTCCAAGCTCCATAGTGTAAAACTCCACTATTAGTTTGAGTATTTTCATGGTATTTGTTTTATGTTTTTAAATGAATTCAATTTTCGTTTGCTTTGCTATCCTCTATTATGGACCTTCTTTTCTCCATTTTTTTCTTCTCTTTTTTCCTTAATTATGTTTGAATAGTATCTATCAGGTTAGTATATGTAATAAATTAACCCACATTCCCCATATTTAATTAGTGTTTTTTATCTCCATCTTTTTAGGGTTGTTTATATATCTCAATATTTGACTAGATATGATAATTATTGAAATGTGATTCAGGTTCCGCAACGAAGTTGAATTTTTGATTGATTTTGGACCCTATCAAAAGAGTCTTACATGAATAATAGTGAATTTCGTTGCAGATTGTTTAGGATCCCTATTCGTAATGTCTTTAATATCATTACTCCGTAAAACAGTCACTGTGACCGCTTATTAGGGAAGCCATTCATTGATCGAAAGAAATTCTTGGTATTTACTAGGGCGGCATCTTCTTGTTGGTTATTCTAATTAGTTTTTGAGGATCGATTAATGTTACATTAGTTTCATATTATGGTGATCACTTAATTTAGAGCCTTTTTAATATCTAAGTTTTTAGTTTTTAGATTTTATTTCATTAGTTTTATAGATTTAGATCAATTGGATCCCTTTTTATCATTATCGGCTCTCCTACTTATTATTCATAGTACCATTGTTTTAATTGAAACTTCTCTATAGGACTCGTCGTGTCCCTACTTACCCTGACTACATTCTTAAGGATATTTTGTTAGCTTTCTTTTTTTTACTGGTTTGGCAATGTACCTCATCACCAGCCAACCCTCGCCATCACTATTTCCCCCAATACCACCCCCTAACCACCTTTTTATCTCTTTAACCCGAACCTCCACTGCTCATGATCCATCCACTCTCACTACTCCAACCACTCTTATGCCACTTCGAACCAACTCTCACCCATTTTCGATTTTAAAAATCTTAAATCTGGTGTTAGAAAACATTGTAAGTAAGTGTCGATAGTTTACAACAACTTAGGTTTGGGAAAGTTTTTTTGGAAAAGAGACATAAAGTGCACTCCATTTCTAGTTCAATTCCATCAATATTTTACCCAAAGTTGTCGATGAGTGAAACTTTTTTAAGGGGATAGACTATATATCCCGTTTTTTAGGCTCTTTAAAAATTTAATTTATAATTATAAAGTGCATTTTTTAGTGTTGTTTTAATAAAATAAAGGTTTTAACAAATTATTATTAGGATTTAAAATAATTATTTCTAAGGTTTATCAATTTTCATAAAGTAATTTATGACTTTTAATATTTTATTAAAGTGGTATTACAAATTTTCCGAATCAGGTTTTCAAGAAGGTTTCCTTAAATTGATTTAAAATAAGGTAAATAAGGATACAGTATTTCTTCACTCATTCACTATATTATTTTGGGCCTATAATACCTCTTAAGTAGATTGATTTATTTTATTTTTTGTGTATGTTCTTTTTTTTTTTTTTTTAGTTTTATAAAAGAAAAAAATGATTTTATAACCCTAAAACCTAAAACCCTAGACCCTCTGCTCGACCAACCACCGCCGGCGCCCTGCCCCGTTGACCTGCCTGGCAACTAGCGTTCGACGACACTACGCAATAGCCGGTCCTCCTCCTCCCATCCTCCTTAGGTTTCACAAGTAAAAAAAAAAATCTTCTTTTAATTTCATTCAAACAAACCAACTCTTGTTTAAATCAATGATTTTCATTATTATGTTTTGTTGGGGGTAGAATTGTTGGACCTATTAATTGTATTATCATTTCGAATTGTATTCCTGAGCTATATCTCAAGTTTGGCCCAAATAAAGTGATCCGATTAAGTACTTATAGTTTGGGCTATTTATTCTTATAGAGTAGGGGTTTAACTATTGTGTACGAACCATTGGGCCTTTCCCCTAATACATGATGGGCAGATTAGTGAAAAGGATCTATTATCAATAGACATCTAGGTTATTGTCCTTATAACGACCATATACATGCCTCCTCAAATTACACCCCATCATAGAGAAAATCCATTGAGTTTAAGTACTAGAAGACGCAAACGCATAAGGAACTCTATCGAAAATTATATATGATTCAGGGTACCTTCCCATTCATTCTCTACGAGTAATTTAGTATGGATATTAAAGTTTAATTGATCTTATATCTAACATGTTATGCATATGATTGTTCTTATTAGATCCAGGTTTTAATATTGTTTATTATATGTTTTTAAGTTGTTCATCTAGATTTTTTGTACAATTAGGGCTTATAAATTTTGAAAATAATTAGGGTTTAGTGTTTAAGTTCTAAATCATGTAATATGATCAGATTTATTGTTATTTGACTTACTAACAAATTGTAGAGTTTAAGATACTTTGATATGTGTTTCACAGTGTATATAAAGCTAATAATTTGATTGAACGAAGTTAATAAAATGTTGTATTAAGTTTCACTTTATAATTATTCTTATAGATGGTTTTCAATGGCAGTATTAACATATATGATACATGTAATAACTTGATAACATATGGTAATGTAAACCATAGTGAGTCATAAGCCTAATCAGAAGCTATAGACATGTCATCATGCATTAACATTATTGATCACCTAATCTTACAAGGATCAAACTCCTTCCCTCAAAACAACATATAAACTTCGAACATAATCTCATGCACCTTTAAAAACTCTAAACATAGCTCCAGCTCATGAATACATTCTTTTGTACTTACGTACCTTGTGTATAGTATAGTGACTTCGCCGCTACTACTGAAATCACTTACTGCCAAGGTTCCTACTACAAACCATAAATTAAACTAATCAAAAACCTTCCTTAACTAAATAATACAACAACGCTAAACCACTTCTAAGTTCTCCATAATCATCCAAAACAACTCTCAAAACTTCATGATTAATGCCATACATTACCCATTAACTCACTTCTTTTTTAAAAAAAACTGTCTTTTCATATTTATTAAAATTCACACAATATAATACTACTTAAAAACCTTAATTAAAATCTTTAACTTACGGTTAGCATAAACATCTTAACTATGTCAGTGATCCTATACACACTATTTCATGCAATTAAAAACTATAAACTCATTATTATAACTGATCATAACTTTTAAATAAAACGTTCATGTCTTGTCAATAATTTACAAGCAATATACAATCCTTTAAAAAAAACCTTTAAACACACTTATAACTGGTATATTGGCTCATACTTATAATAACTACAATCAATAATCGTAATCTAACAATTTAGAGCATTAAAAGTTACAAACTAACAAGTTTCATACATGTATTTCTATGAGAATATATAATTTCATGATCCATACTATTTTTAAAACATAATTTAATAATTCAAAATGATTATATGTTGAGATAATATCGGAGAATCTATTATGTGATATATTTTCCTAAATATAATTAGGAAGAATAATATAGTTTGTGATGACTTCATATTATTCATCAATAGTTGAGTATTTATCAACCTAGTGCATAAATAGGAAACAATCTTCTGAAAAGATATATACTTAACCAAACTTTAAATATCTTAACATAAATAAACCTAATTTTTATTCTCCAATTTATCTAGGTAGGGAAACATATCTAACATACGAAGGAAATATCTTCCTAAACGATATATACTACACATAAACTATTAAATACTTAACATAAATAAACCTAATATCATTAGTCTCCGAATTAATTCTAGGTGAAATATATCACCATATATTTTTCCGATATTATCTCTAACATTTTAGTTATAAGAAGCCTGCTTAATTATAATTATAAAACAGATTTGAAACATTAGATTAATATAACATGAAGAGGAGAATTTTTTTTTTTTTGAAATAAACCAAACTAAACTAGGATGAGGAGGGAGAAGTGGGCGGTGGTGGCTACTGGTTCGCGAAGAGGGAGGCCGGTAGGGTTTTAGTTAGGATTTGTGTTTGTATTGTATGTATAATATTAATTGTTATGTTCTCTTTGTTTGAAGTCTCAAGAAAATTGGAGAGTTGATTAAAACTCTCCTCTTTCATGACACTTTATTAAGATTTTATGATATTATTAAAATACCTTTAACAAACGAAAATTACTTTTGTCCTTAATTTTAAAAAAACAATTAAGGAAACCTTTTCTAAACCGATCTGGAAACTTTGAAAAACTTCTCAATAAATTTAAAATTGCTAAAAATTAATTTAAAATATGAATAATCCGTAAATTAAATTTTTAAAATCTTTTTTTGTCACATCACTTAATAAATTTTAATTTAGAACACCTCTTATTTCCTTCTTTACAATACATAGAAGGTACTTTTATATATTACATTTATTATGAATACATAGAATATGAGATATTGACAGTCTAGCCCCCTTAAAAGAAGTTTCGTCCCGAAATCCTTTTGGGTAAAGTATTGCATTTGAGGTTGCACTTTAAGTGCCTTTTTTTCGAAAATTTTTCTTTCCCTATCTTAGTTGGCAAGCCACTTTGTTAACTTTTTCTAACACGTCCTTGAGTTTTAACTGACTAAACGTGAGAGCAAAGCAAAATAGGTTGTCTAAAAAAGCACAAAATTCGCAAATTTAAGGGAAAACTTGTGAAATTCTATCACACTCCTTTCCCCTAACAGAACCCAGTTATGTACTTCATACTCAACTAACTGAACACTTATGGATACTTCTTCCGTTCTTCCTTATCATATCTTCTGCTTCCCAAGTTGCTTCTCAGGCTTTTTGGTTGACCACAAAACTTTTCGCTATTTTAATACCTTTCTTTGGTACCACTTCTTTAACTATCACGTAATTTCATCAGGCCTTTCCTCATAAGTAAAGGCTTGGTCCTAACTTAACTGTGCTCTGGGTCGTAAACACTGTGAATATTAGGACATACTTTTCTCAACAGTGACCTAAGCCCACGATGCACTTTTGCTTACTCCATGCGAATCGGCTTACTTATAATCTACCATTCCCAATCCTATGTAAAACCTCATGTAGTCCGATTTACTTTGGACTTAACTTCCCTTTCTTTCTAATCACATAATCCTTTTATTATCGACATTTTCAGTAACATTGGTCACCTACTACTAAATTTTACTTCTATTTCCTAGGCTTGTTTGATGACGCATGAGGTTTTCTGTTATCTTGTTAGCTTGAATCTTCTTTGAATTATCCCTCACTTTGATCTATGATGAGTCTTCCTCAATTAATTGAAGTCCTAAGATCAACCCGTTTCATTATGTCAACACCAACATATTAGACTTTTACCTTCTTCCATACAGCCTCGCAAGAGGTGCCATGACAATACTTGCATTGTACTTATTATTTTCTCTAGAATTCAATCAACTCCAAGCTGTTTTCCCAACTTCCCCTCAAACTCCATCAGACAAGCTCTCAACATATCCTCCAAAGTCCTGAATAACCCTTTCTATTCTGTCCCATCAGTGGCTGAAATGGAAAGCTTGTACTCAGCTTTAATGTAGTACCGAAACTTCTGCTGGCAATCTGTTTCTAGAATTTTTGGAAGAAACCTAAATCACTATCCGACACAATGTCCTTTGGACTCCGAGTATCTCACAACATACTTGTTGTAAGCATGCATGTTATTCCATCTTCCAAGTTCTCTTTAATTGGTATAACACTGCCGATTTATAGTCTAATCCACCACAACCCTTGTTGTATCGTTATTATTCTTTGACTTTGGCAACCAAGTAACAATAGCCATCAAAGATGCAATCCCATTCTGGGATCGTCGGATGGTTCACTTCTCCTTATGGCTCCTATGCTCAACTTTCACCCTTTGAACATGTCAACCCTTGCTTACTACACATTCGACCACTTTTCTTTCAATCCTTTTGCCAACAATAATTGTCTTTTTCAAGTCCTTTTGTACAACTTGTCACCTTCTTGCTGAACCGATACGGTGTATGTGCCCTTCCCGTCCATGGTTTTTCCTCTTAACTCCTCACAACCATTTTGTGGTCACACTGCGTCCCTTGTACCTTAGGCTTCCACCCTCGTGAAGTATTAAAATTCACTGCCTGCCTTTCCTTCATCTTGCATTGATCTCTTCAACGCTGTTTGGTTGAATGCTAAGGTTACACTTTCCCTTCGAACAACTCTTCTTTATAATACCCAAATTCAAATTTTCTCCATGTCTATACCATAGTTCGTCAGCAACTATTAAGAATTCACTACTAACCATGGTTTGTCTTAATTTACAACTGCAGAGCATCAACAACTCACCTTAACCTTCCTTCTTGCTACTGTATTTCCACGTCATAATAAATCATAATAATCAATTCAAGCCTCTCCTTTGGCATATCTCAACTCCTTTTTGAGGGAATGTACTTTCAAGCTCTGTGACCCGTTTAGTTCTACATTTACCCCATATAATTAGCGTCTCTCCATATCTTCAATGCAATACAATCGCACTAACTCTAAAATTATGAGTAGGGTAACTTTCTTCATACGTTTCAACTGCCTCCGACGGAGACTTGTCTCGACATGATATCTATAATCATTGACCTCGGTGGGGACAGTGCAGAATTTACAACAACCAATCCATTTCAATTATTCTTTTTATTGATTTTTTGTTCAAATAACCCAAAAATAACAATCAATATTTTCTTTGTTTTTCTTAATAATAAGGTTTTGTTGGTTAAATTTGTGCAGATCTGATTTAAGTGGCCTTGGTTTTAATCCATGTCTAGGGGTGCTATTGGACTATAACCTATTGTTTTTTTCACATCATATTAGGCGAGTTCGTTGGACTTAAATTTTTAGAACTTCAGTTCATTCATTTAATTCATCTCAATTCAGTTCATTCAGTTTAGTTTCAGATGATCCTCCTTAAGTTACTACTTCTTTCATTCCACTTCTTCAGTTCAGCTCACTTTTTCAGTCAGTTCAATTTATTTCAGTTCATCTCCTTTCATTTAGTTCGTCAGCTCTGTTTCAGTCCAAAAGAACAGCCCCTGTTCTCGTCAATTTATTTTTTTTCTTATCTTGAACTTATTTTCGCTGATCTGAACTTATTTGCTGAAACTGACTTATTTTTTTACTTGTCTGAGCTTTTTTACTTGTCTGAACTTATTTTTTTTGCGTGAACCATTAACAATAATTGAAACTTATTTTTTCCTAAATGAACTTATTTTTGCTAATAGAACTTTATTTTTCTGAACTGAACTTATTTTTGGCTGACAATAAGTAACAATAAGTCGGAAGAACAGAGCCTTAGTTGTTACAGTTAGGGCTTGTTTACTTTCATCTGAAAACCGGTAAATGATAATTGAATGAACTGAACTGATGGGAGTTGCGTGAACTGAACTGAACTACACTAAACACAACTTGAATTTTTATTATGATTAATGATTTTTTCATTATGTATTATGATTTTAAACTAATTGATCATTTATTTTCAACTATAATTTTGTGGATTGACTATTACTATTGATTTTTAAACTATTCCTTGTTAATGAGTCTGAACAGGCTATCGCACACCTTCAAAATAACCAAAAACGACACTACTAATGTAGCTAGGGGTAGTAAGGATCGATCCTCAGGAAGTCAGTTTAAACTCCTATTAGTTCTAAAAATCTTAAACTGTGTAAAGAGCCCTTGGTCGAAATTATTGACTATCTCATTGACTAATTGACTAATTACTAACTAATTACTGAATGACGAGAGGATTAAACAATAAACTAAGCCTAGGTTCATTCGGGTCACCAGAACAACTAATGGATTCACTAACAAAGATCGTGTCATGTCTCTAGTTTAATTTTTATTGTTTGTCAAAACTAACAATTGGTATCAGAGCAGGTTCTCTTTTTGGTTGTGTGCAGGTAATTCTGACGAGTGAATCCTTTACCATGACAAGCAACGAGGAACGACTAACTGAGGGACATTCCACCGTAAGGCCTCCCAACTTCAATGGGAAGTACTATCGTGAATGGAAAGAGAAGATGTTGACTTTTATTACTGCTGATAATTTCCAAATCTGGAAGGTGATTCGTGATGGTAATTTCAAAGTACCATTAAAGACATGAAAAAAGGTGAACTTGTTCCTAAACCCGAAAGTGAATACGTAAAAGAGGACTATGAAAAATTGAAATGAATGACTTCTACACTAAAAACTTGCATTGTGGACTTGGACTCGTGGAGTAACGATCGTACGGCGGGTTTTTTGTCAAAGAGCGCAAAAGAAATCTGGGACTTTTTGCAAATAACTCATGAAGGAACAACTGAAGTTAAAAAATCTAAAATTGATTACTTAATGCAACGATATGAGATGTTTAAAATGGAATCTAAGGAAAGTGTTCAGAAAATGATTGTTAGTTTTGGTAACATTGTTATTGAGTTGGAGTCCTTAGGGAGAGTCATTACTAATAAAAATTCTTAGGAAAATCTAGAGAATCTACCTCATAAAGATGGAATGCTAAAGTTACCACTTATATTTGAAACTAAGGATTTTTCCAAGTTCAATGTTGAACACTTACAGGTTCATTAATGACCCATGAGATGCATCTTAATAACTGGAGAAACATCCAAAGGACGATCTATTGCTCTTAAGGCTGAAGGACGTTCCACGACCAACACAGAAGATGAAGATGAGAATGATTCAATAGTAAGTGCAGAAGATGCAGCCTTGCTGGAGAGACAACTTAAGAAGATGATGTACAAAGAAAGGGGCAAAGGAAAAACTGAAGTTAGATCCTCCAGAACCACTTGCTTAGGTCAAGTGCCATACCTGTTTCTTTCAAATTGACCTAGTTCCTCTTGCATGGCTTGATCCAATCTGGATCACCTAAGGGTCTTTGTGATTTCTTGGTTCAAGCGTTGAAAAGAAATGCATTGAAGGCGCAAAAGTTTCTTATTGAGACCTTGTTTGAGTTCCTTTATCTGTATCACTTATGATAGACCATGGGATGTGAGCTTTTGATTTCCAAGGCTTGGGATGAAAACTCTGTGTGGTGTGGACTTCTCCATCGTTGTCACCCGCAACTGGTTGTTCCACTCTCCTGTCTCTTTAAGTGTCTCTGTGTGCTCACTGTCCAAGTTCATTACTTTGTTCCTGTTCCTCATGTAGTTCAGTTGTCTTCTGGACATGAGGACATTCTTTTGTAACCTGTTCATCGTCACCTGTACTTTGTCACCTGTAAACGTGTTAGTCCAATTTCAAATCATCATCATCCGGCCATCATGATACAAGTCAGTTTCATCAAGATAATGTGCACACTTTCCTCAACACACATTGACCTTTATTATAAACTCTATAAGCTTTGCTATGACTTGAATAACCTAGAAAAAAAAATGCCATCAACTTCTCTCATCAAATTTTCCTAGGTGTTTCTTACGTTGTTGGTGCACGAAGCATTTACAACCAAATGTCTTAGGTAAGAGACATTTGGCTTTTTCCCTTTGAACAATTCAAAAGGTGTCTTGTTAAAGATTGGTCTTATTAGAGCTCTTTTGATTATGTAGCATGCTGTATTAACTGCTTCTACCCAAAAATTCTTGGGCAATGAACTAGCATTAACATTTGTCCTTGCCATATCTTCCAATGTTCTATTCCTTCGTTCTACTACTCCATTTTGCGTGCGGTGTCTTGGAGCTGAAAAGTTATGATCTAATCCATGTTCACTACAAAATCATCAAACTTTTGATTATCAAACTCGTTCCAGATCAGATCTTAATTGTACCACTCTATGTCCACTTGTTCTTTGCACCTATTTCGCAAAAGCTTCGAATTCGTCAAAGGTTTGTTCTTGGTAGCAAGGAACAGGTCCATGTATACCTGGAATAATCATCAACAATAACAAAAACATATTTCTTTCCATCCTTACTTATTGAACATCTACTGGACCACAAAGATCCATAGTATCGGCTCAAGTGGCTTAGAGTACTTACCAAGGTTTTGATTTAAAAGATGAGCGAACTGTTTTCCTTTAACACAGCATCATAAATTTATCACAATTGTACTTAATGTTTGGCAAACCAATTACTAAGTCCTTTTGTCTTAATTTGTTAGTAGTGAAAGATCGCATGTCCACAACGTTTGTGCCACAGTAGTGGATCATTGTCTGCAACAACCTTAGACACTTGAGACGATTTCAGGAAAGGTTCAAATTAACAGTATAGTGTTCCCTCTCCTTTTTCCTTCTAGTACAGTGTCTCCAGTGTTGCAGTCCATGACAAGACATTTTTCACATGTAAAACGAACAGTATTCCTGTCACAGAATTGGGAAATACTGAGTAAAATGTGTCTTAACCCTCCGACTAGAAATACATTGTCTATGGAAACATTTTTGTGACTACCCTACTTACCTATGGCGATTATATCACCCTTCTTATTATCACCAAAAGTCATTGATCCTCCATTATAGGCAACAAGTGAAAGAAATGAGTTTCGTCTCCTGTCATGTGCTGGGACAAACCACTGTCGAGGGTACCAAGGTTGTTCCCTTCACTTGTGCCTGCACAATAGTTTAGTGGTTAGTAACAGGAACCCAGACATTGCTTGGGTTCTTTGTATCAACATTCTTAATATCCACATCAGTTTTAAATTGTTCATGTTTTAATCTATTGTTCCATTTTTCTGGTACATCCTCTTGAAGATGTCCAGTTGTTCCACAGAAAGTACAAATGTTGTTGTTAGGTAAATCTACATGCTTCTTGACTTTATCTTTCTCTTGTGGTTATAAAACCCACACTGATCTGTTTTAGATTGATTTTTTCAAACCAATAACAGCGTTAACATGACTTGATTTGTTATGATTTGATTTTAGGCTTCTTCAAGATCTGAATTTCTTGTTTTAAATCAGTGATCTCTTGTCTTAATTTTAAGAATTCATTCTTTTCAACTTGTGTGGGGGACAGATTTATGAAATTTGTTTCAGGATTTAGGACACTTGTACCCCTGCAATTCTACATTTAAGAATATATTTTCTTCTTTAATTTTTTCACAAGCGTTGTTTAATTAGTGTTCTTATCAAGAGTTCAAAGAAGCGGTTTTCCATATCTCTTTTATTAGTCCTAATCCCTTAGCATGTCTCTTTACGAGTTTCCAAAGATTTCTAGTTGTGAAAACATGTTTGCAAATTTCTTTGTATTTATCCAGAGTTTCCAGCAGAAGCTCTTGAAGTTTTGCAGCACTAAGTTTTTAATTGTTACTAAGAGCATATGGACTTACGTTGAAACAAGTCAGGTTTTTGTTTCTTCAAGTTCGGCCATGAGACAAATGTGAGCAGCTCGTTCCTCAAGGTTATCTTCTTCATCATCAGTTATATCACCTCTTATAGCAGCGGCTATCATGGACTTTCTGGAGACTTTCTGCACTTATGACAAGTGGTTCTGGAGGATCTAACTTCAGTTTTTCCTTTGCCCTTTCTTTGTACATCATCTTCTTAAGTTGTCTTCCAGCAAGGCTGCATCTTCTGCACTTACTATGAATATCTCATTCATCTTCTGTGTGGTCGTGGAACGTCCTTCAGCCTAAGAGCAATAGATCGTCCTTTGGATGTTTCATATTCTCCAGTATTAAGATGCATCTCATGGGTCATTAATGAACCTGTAAGCTGTCAAACATTGAACTTGGAAAAATCCTTAGTTTCAAATAAGTGGTAACTTTAGCATTCCATCTTTAATGAGGTAGATTCTAAGAATTTTCTTACTGTTTCTTCATTAGTAATGACTCTCCCTAGGACTCCAACTCATAACAATGTACCAAAAATAACAATCATTTTCTGAACACTTCCTTAGATTCCATTTAAAAATCTCATATCGTTGCATAAGTAATCAATTTTAGATTTTTTAACTTCAGTTGTTCCTTCATGAGTTATTTGCAAAAAGTCCCAGATTTATTTTGCGCTCTTGCACCCGCGTACGATCGTTACACCACGAGGTCCAAGTCCACAATGCAGTTATTTTAGTGTAGAAGCATTCATTTCAATTTTTCATAGTCCTCTTTTACGTATTCACTTTCGGGTTTAGGAACAAGTTCACCTTTTTCTTCTTTTGGTAATTTGAAAATTACCATCACGAATCACCCTTCCAGTTTGGAATTAAAGCAGTAATTAAAAGTCAACATCTGTCTCTTTCCATTCACGATAGTACTTCCCATGTGAAGTTGGGAGGCCTTACGGTGGAATGTCCCTCAGTTTAGTCGTTCCTCGTTGTTGTCATGGTAAAGGATTCAACTCGTCAGAATTACACTGCACACAACCAAAAGAGAACCTGCTCTGATACCAATTGTTAGTTTTGACAAACAATAAAAATTAAACTAGAGAAGTAAGTAGAGACAAGTATAGAGAGAGTGAGAGACAAGTAGAGAAAAGCGATTTTAGCGAAGGAAACCTTTCCTAGGCCCAATAGGAAGGAAAAAAACCTCGACCACTAGGGATTTTGACTCAATTCTCTTTTTACTAACACTAGGGCCAACGACTCTGTACAATCCTAGTTAGTAGAACGTCTCTAAGTACACTCAATACTTTGTCTCCTTGAACTTGTTCCCCTGAACAAGTTCTCTCTATTCTCTTTCTCTTTCTCTCTTGGTGGGTTGACCAGACTTCTCTATCTCTGAAGTACAACTCAGTACTTCTCTATTCTCTAGTACAATCAGAATTCTCAATCTCTGTACTCAGGAATCCAGTATCAACTAGGTACAACCAGTACTATTCCCTTGAACTTGTTCCCCTGAACGAGTTCTTCTCTTTCTCTTTACAAGTGATTCACTCATATCACTCTCCTTTCCCTGAACTCAGATTACAGACTCATAAAGTTGAACACAATCCTAGTACACTGACTCTTGTACCTAGTTTGTATGCTTCCAATGAAGTGCGGAAGTTGGGTGAATCTTCTCTTCTGATCTCATTATTATAGTGAAGTACAATAGGGTTTCTCTGATTTCCTTCTTGTTTTCACGTTCATAATCTCACCAATATCTTGGTGAATAATCTTCATAAAGTGAATTAGATCAATTTCCATCTAAATTCACATTCTTCTTTTTGCATAGATTTGTTACATAATCTTGTGTATATCTTTCCAAATATCTTCAAAGGTCTTTTATGGTATCTTCTTAGAATATATCTTCATATCTTCCAGAATATCTTTGAAGTCTTGTTGTCATATATTCTCTGAATATCCAAGTGTATTAAATTTTGAATTGCGTATTAATTATTTCGATACGTACGAGACATCTGAACTTGAGAAAGTTCTTTGTTGGTACAACGACTACTAATATATGTTTATCTTGACATCAACAGGTAACCCATTAGTAGTATGTGTTTGTCACCATCAAAACCCTAGGTTCAACACTTCGTTTCCCAAGTTGCAGCTCTTCTATTCTTGTGTTCTTGCTGCCTTTTTCTTGAAAATAAATAGGAATATCTCATATATTCCACCATGAATTTAATTTGCCTTCATCATCATAAATAGGCCTTAAAATCTTAGTTTTAAAGCGCACAACCTAGGCGCAAGGCGCATTTAAAGCGATCAGAAAAATGCTTTTGGTGGTAGAAGTGCACGGACCTATGAAAAGCGAGCAAAAGCGTCGCCTAGGCAAGCTTTTATTGAGGCGATGAGGCGCAAAAGGCGGGGGCTTTGGGGTTTTGTTGATTTAATTTTATGATTTAATTAATGTGTTAGTCAATGTTAGTTTAAAATTAGGGGTTTTTCTTTAGTGTAGGAAAAAGAATGTAATAATTGTTTTTAAAAGAATTTGAAAGATAGAATAGAGGGAGAAAGAGAGAAAGTGAAAACTTCAAAAACCTAGACCTTCAGAGCTCAAGTTTTCAACCATTGTTGCTTCTTGCTGCTGCGACGGAGGTGGTTAACCGGAGCATCTTCTTGACCGAGCTTCAAGAATTTTAAGTTAATATTATTCTTTTTTCTTTTTTACTTTTTTGTTTTTACTTTGTCTCTGTTTTCCTCTCTCTCTTTTTTCTCTTTTTTTGCATCTTTTCTTTTTTTTTTTTGCATTTTATTTTTCATCTTTTCTCTTTTTCTTAGTTTCCTTCGTTTTATTTTTTTTATTTTATTTCTTATTTTTCCTCCGTTTTTCCTCCGTTTTTTCCTGTTTTTTTTTTTTTCTTTTCCTCTTTTTTTGTTTTTTTCCCTTGTTGTTTTTTCTTCTGATTTTTTTTCTCCTTTTCCCCTCTGTTTTCTATACTTCTTGTTTTTATGTTGTTTTCCTTTGTATTATGCTTAATTTTCTTTGCTTTTTACTTGTTTTTTTTTTCAGTTTTTTTTTTTTTTACCTTTTTGCCTCAGTTTTTCTGGTTTATTTTGCCTCTATTGTTTTCCTCTTTTTTTCAATATTTTATGCTGCATTGTTTTATTTCAGTTTTTTTTTACATTAAATGGATATTACAACTTCAACGGGATCATCGAACCTAGTAGATCCGGCTAGAAATATGCAATGGTTAATCCCATAAAACAAAATAATTGGACTTGTAATTTTTGCGAGCAATGTAACCAAAGGAGGGGCTTACCGTGCTTAATGCCACTTAGTTGCAGCGTATAGGAATGTCACTAATTGTCCTACTTGTCGCCGAGCATGTTAGAGTTGACGTTCAAGAGTTCATGGACAAGAAAGTACAATCAGAATGGACACTCAAATGTGTCATCCCTTATGGTGATTTTGAAGGAGGTGATGATGAAGGAGATGAGGGAGTGTAGTAACAGGTCACTTGACATGTATTTGACTGTCACTCCCAAACTAAAGCACAATAAAAGGAAAGAAGTCGAGGCTCAAGATGGTATAGACAGGCAACTAAGGACGTACTGAAAGAAAATGCACAATGGTTTATGATGCCAGCCTTGCATATAATGGGCTTCATACCCATGTTCAAAGAGATGATTGATGCAATGGTGGTTTATGTCCCGAATATGAAACCACCAAGTGTCCATGAGTTAAGGGTTCCTATTCTCAAGATGAAGTGGAAGAAAACTCAAAGATAATTGAAAGCATAAGGTTGTAAGTAGGCAAACAAAGCATGTTCAATTATCCGATGGACGGCGGATCCGATTGACTGGAAAGAATACGTTAACTTTCTTGTCAACACTCAAAGGGGTCTGTATTATCAAACAATGGAGTCTCCAAATTACCAAGGGATGCCCATTGTTGTTTCAAATGGCTTAATGACCGTAGAAAATGGTTATTGATGAGAGAAAAAGTGGTTCAAAGTAGTGGACGGATAATGCTCTAACTAAGGAGGTAAGAACCTTAGTTTCTAACTTTATTATTTCTTTCCAAGGTTAAAAATGAAGCTGACTTGTATTTTTCAATTTTTTTTTTTGAAAAAAAGTGAAAACTACATAGCAAACATAACTTTCTTATTCTTAGGAAGACTACTTGAGGTTGAGAGACCCCATCTCTATTGAACCATGTGCAGCACATTGTATTGTCTTTGTTGGTGAATAAGCAATATTCCTTCAACCAGATTGTCCTCAAAGGTGTATGTTATGAATGGGTACATAATATCTAGTCCCTCTTTTGAATTGATGAGGAAAGTTCACGGGCCATAAAAATTCGATAGGCCGAATAATTGATTTATGTTATTCCTTTATCACTTTGATGTTATCATAACCAAAGGATGAATTTGAGGATAATGGTGACTTCCGAAGAGTTAGGTAAATAAACGGTGAAGGAAGCGTAGTGGGAAAAAAGTATCCACTATATTCTTAAAGACACCTTTTAACGGAATGTGATGCTCTTAGATGGCGGGACTCTGTAGCTTAACTATGGTGAACACCTATGGTTGATATTAGAAGTACGGATAGGGATTACACCAAGCATTTCCAAAAGTTTCTAGAAAGAGATTGGGCAAAGAGGTGAAGAGGGTGGGGAAGCTTCTTGAAAGCGATGAAACTGAGTGGAATAAAAACACTAAACCACTGGGTAAGGCGGTTATATATATTAAGGAACTGGGATAGCAGAAACGGCAAAGCCATGGGCAAAAAAAGACAACAGAGAGGGGATATCTGTTTTCCGAGGGGATAAGGTCTTATCTGCATTGTTGGGGTCTAAACAATCTTTGTAAACTGTATGTGTTCCTTCGATGGTGACCATTCAAAATGCAATTCATAAGGAGATGGATGCATATTGAAATGCTGCTTTGGCCACCAAGTTACTAATTAAAATACGGAAGAACAAAATCAC
This sequence comes from Suaeda aralocaspica, assembly GCA_016808085.1. NCBI lineage: Eukaryota > Viridiplantae > Streptophyta > Magnoliopsida > Caryophyllales > Amaranthaceae > Suaeda > Suaeda aralocaspica. The sequence continues at coordinate 27,583 of PYUH01000310.1, read as the reverse complement.
CAAGTAACGCAGTTTATATAAATTGTAAACTTGAAGATATATTTTAAAATCATTTGTTTTTTGAATGACGAACTTAGTGATAAGGTACTTCTACAATGTGCGTCTCTTTTCTACTAGACGAAGTGGTGGTCTTATTATGGTGCTTCCACCCCCAATCTCAAAAGTTTGTATATGGGTTTCTTAGCTCAACAGTAGTGCTACGACTTATGGAGTTCCCAACCGTAAGTAGACTTATTAAGTATCACTCTTATGGTGCTTTACAACTTTACCAAATGATGATTTATATTTAATTTTACTTTAACATTAAATCTATTTGTTTTTCAGCTCCATACAAGAGAAGAGGAACCATTTAGCACAAGCTTGTTTGAATGACATGGGTTTGTAAAGTACAATCGTGCTTTGAAGAATCGGTATGATAGGAAAGACCACCATTAAATTCCATTCTCGTGGATGAAGTGGATTGAATGTAATGAATGGTTACTTGGGGGGAATGGATGAAATTCCCAAGACCTTGAAGAGGATGAATTATTATGGATGATTTGACTGTGGGGTTGGTTGGAAAAGTTTCAGAGGCTAACGAGCCAGTGTATTATATTAGGGATATAAGGATGAGAGGTTTGTTGGATCTTCATCTAAGATTGTAAGAACAAGAAAAGCTCCTATGTTGGGTGATTAGGAGGAGGAGATTGGCTGTCGATGATAATTGTGGGTTTGATTGAGGATTATGTGGGTGATGAGGGTGGTTGTGATGTGATTGATTGTGCTTTAATTAGATATTAGACTTTTAGTTTGATCATTATTAGTGACTTAGTGTGATCTTATGACTTATTTTCAGTTTTTTTCTTTTATGAATTATGATTGTGCTATCTTTATTAGTTTTAATTATTGGGTTATAGTTTTGACAAACAATAAAAAGTTAAATAGAGACAAGTAAAACAGAGACAAGTATTATAGAGAAGTGAGAGACAATTGAGAACACGCGATTTTAGCAAGGAAACCTTCCTAGGCCCAAATAGGAAAGGAAAAAACCTCGACACTAGGATTTTTGACTCAATTCTCTTTTACTAACTAAAGCCAACACTCTGTCAAATCCTAGTTAGTATGGACTTCTTCTAAGTATCACTCAGTTACTTGTTCCCCCTGAACAAGTTTTCTCTTTCTCTTTCTCTTTCTCTCTTGGTGGCTTGACCAACCTTCTATTCTTTAAGTAAACTCAGTACTCTCTATTCCTAAGTACAACTATTAGTACTTGTTCCCTGAACTGTTCCCCTTAACAAGTGATTCATCAAATCACTCACCTATCCAGAACTTAATTAGATGACAGACTCATAAAAGTGAACACAATCCTAGTACAAAATGACTCTTGTATCTAGTCTTGTATGCCTCAGTGATTTGCGTAATCTTGGTAATTTCGTCTCTTCTGATCTTTAATATTTATAGTAGAAGTAACAATAGGGATTTCTTGATTAACTTCCTTTTTTTCACGATTGACATTCACCAATATCTTGGTGTTAGTCTTCATAAAGTGAATTTAGATCAATTCTCAATCTAAATTCACATGCTTCTTTTTCATTATAACAGATTTGTACCTAATCTTGCTTATATATCTTTCCAATATATTCAAAGATCTTGATGATATCTTCTTAGAATATATTCTCCATATCTTCTCAGATATACTTGAAATTTGTTTTCATATATTCTCTGAATATTCTCAAGTGTTGACATAAATCTTCTGATTACTACGATTTATCTCAATTCTCTTGAAACGATTGAACTTGAGACAAGTTTTTTGTTGGTACAACGGCTACTAATGTTTGTTTGGTTGACATAAACAAGTAACCCTAGTTAGTAGTTGTGTGTCATCATCCAACCCTGGGTCAACAGGGTACTTGTGCTTTTGCTTTATGTTGTGGATTTTATTAACCATGCCATTATATTGCCTCTTTTGTGTGTTATATTTTCTATTTTAAATTTAGTTACTTGCCATTATAAAACAAATACCTACGCAAAGAGTGCCTAGGCGCACGAGGCGCAGGTGAGCCAAAGCACATCACTATTGGCTTCGGTGCTTCCGCTTTCCATGACTTAGCTTGAAATAACATCATGAACATAGCTTTGGTTTTGTACCTTTTAGACACTATAAAACATATAGGGGTCGTTCTCTTTAGGTAGAAGATTAAAATTCATTTGTCGGGATTCAAATAAACCATTCTCATCTGTATGAATAAAGTTATCCATACCTACAAATTATGGGTTGCTGCTTTTGAATGTAGATAGTACATGTGCCAATGCATTGCATTCTTTGTAGCTGTGTGTCTGATGCAGGCTATCGCACAAAATCTCAAAAAAAAACGAACAACTCTAACTAATATAGCTAGGGAAGTAGGGATCGAATCCTCAGGGAGGCTATTAAATTCTACTAGTTCTAAAAAGCCTAAAGGTGTAAGGAGCCTTGGTGGAAAATTTCGGTAAATGACTCAAAAACTAAGAAGACTAAAAACTGGAAACTAGGGAATGATGGGAAATATTAATTAAACTCTATTAATGGAAACCTAGGGCTATCGGTTCACTATAATCAATCAACAAACTCAAAATTAAACACTCACTAATCAATTTAATTGGAATCATTTGAACTAGGGCTCACTAATTCTCTCGAACTTAGACTCCCTCAAAACTCCTTTACCGGTTCTCGTTGATAAATTGTTTTTGCTATTATTTCAGTTGTCTAATTGTGGTAATCTCTTTCGACCTCAATTTGACAATAACCTAACTTACAACTAAATCTGGCCACAATTTAATTGCATCATAGAAATCAATAATAGGAATTCAATCAAAAGCCAAGAACTAAGAGAGAACTAAACAAATTCACACATGATCATAGATACCCTAACCTAGGAAAAAGACTGGCTCAAACATAATTAAGGGAACAACAACAAAATCAAAATTAAATACAACTGATCATAAACAAAAAAACAAAAAACTAGAATTAAAACTAATTAAATAAAAAACGTAAATTAGAATCAAAATAGCAAACTAATTAATCTAAACTAAAAACTAAGAAAGAAAGAGATTCATGTGAAATATAAGGATTGAAAAGCATAAGGAAAGAAATTACCAAAATAATGATGAAATTGCATTAATTGAAAGCTTGAATGTTGAAACAAAAGTAATCACTTATAGAATTCTAGAGAGAATAAGAATTTTGGGATTCCTAGGGCTAAAAATCATAAAAACTAGTTAGGGCCGTGCCCCCTTAGCCATGAGTCTATATAGTTATTTAGGTTTGATTAAACAATAAAACCACGAGCAAAAACACGCGAAGAGAAAAAAAGCCGAACGGATCAAAATCGTGCTACCTGCGCCCGCATAGGTCAAATCAGAGTGTTCCTGCGTCCACATGGTGTAAATCCAGTGAGTTCTGACACTTTTGATCTTATGTTGCGGGTAGGAAAGGTTAAATGGGGATTAAAGGGCTGCGCCCGTTAGAACCAAGTTGAGCAACATTTGACGATCTTGCTTATTTCTTCGCTCGATTCTTCGAATCTCATTCGTGACTTCTCGTGACTTGGCTGCATCCCTTGAGGGTGGCAGACGGTAAGTGCTTTTTGACTCGATTTAGCTTCTAGTGACTCATAACTCTATATTATGCTCTATAACATATAAACAAAACCGAAAAACAACGCGTAATAACCGAAAAAGTATAAAATAACTTAAATGGTTTAAAAGTCAACTAAAGATGTAACTAAAACGTTCAAAAACATAAATTTAAATCGAAAGACGATATTTAATCACACAAGCTATAAAACTTAATATATTAGCACAAGAATCAACGAAAATGAGGGGAAAAACACAGCATTATAAAAAACCGTATATCAATTCCACCAAACCGAACCTTTTCTCGTCCCGAGCAAAACACAACGAAATTGACTACACCCCAAAAAAATAGAATAAAGCATCAAACTCAAGAGAACATCCGAAGGCACATGGACAAAAGCCGGCCAATTAAGCATCCAATTACCGTGCTTCCTAAATACGGGTCTCAAACAAACACCAAGAAGGTTTAATGAACGTGACTAGAGTAGCTAAGGGTTGTCACACCACATAATTAATGATGAGCTATAAACAATGTAAAGCTCTAACCCTACTCCCAACCAAATATGGAATGCAATGCAAAATGTGTTTTTTAAATGCAATTTAAGAACCCGAAACCCAAATCTCACACCTCATGATGTGTTTGAGGGTATCACTCATTCTAAATGTCGACTCGGAAGTTGTAATTAATACTCTACGACCTTGACAAAGGATTCGCTTCACAATAACCATGCATGTGCACGAAGATCAAAAAGGTTTAATAAGCTTGTGGAACGTGGCTAGGGTGATGGGTAGGATAAAAAATTTGGGATAATGTGGTTGGAATGGGGGTATACAAATTATTAAAAACAAGGAAAATCTTCAACATCCAACATCCAATTCAACCAAATCAAACCAAAATTTTCTTTATTTTCACGTCCACAAAAAATTAAATTCAAATTAAATCACAACCACTACTTCACAAACTTTAAACTTCTTTTTTTTTTTCCCAACTTTATTATGCTTTCATAAGATTTTTTTCCTTATTTAATGCAAATAGATCAGAGTTTCACGCACTATTAATGATTTGTTTTGCTTAAAATTCAATAAACAATAAACATAATCATCACACATACAAAACTAGGCTATGAATAAAATATGACTTTTAAATTAACTACAACAGCCTAGACATTGGTATGTAGAGCCTTTATGTGAAACCTATAATTTAACTTTCACAATAAAACATTTCCAACTATTTCACATCAACCTCCCTAACACCCTTCAAAAGTTTATTTAACAAACATCACAACTACTTCAACTCCCCCAAACCAAGTTTGGGCATATAATGCATTATGTAGCAAGGCTAATAAGCTTGTTAATGTAGTAAAAAATACAATTGAAAGGGATTATAAAAGCTTAAAAACATGAGATCAAGGGAAATATAAATGGTGGGAAATGAAATTGAAGCTCAAAAGAAGAAATAAAGGCCTTTTATCATGCGCAACATACACAAAATCCACAATTAAAGTACTTAGAATCCAAGTCAAACCCAAGATCATAATTGCCACCAAGAACTAAACACATATGAAAGGAAAAATATGAATGAATTTATATTCAAAAGTGGCTCAAATCCTCCCGTTGACACAGTTCAAAGTCCAAGACCCAGAAAGGTGAGAAAGAGGAGTTCACCAATTAAAAGGAAAATCAAGCAATCAAATTCAAGTTCATAGCAAAAAAAAATCACACAGTGGATCCATCCGCAGTCAAGAGTCACAAGTTTTCAAAATAGCACAAGGGGTACAGAAGTAGCACTGTCAGTTTGATTAAAAAATCACTGTCAACTGGGAAAATATTGAAAAACTGAGTTGAATTTAACTGAATTGAAATTAACTGTAACTGAAAGTCAACTGAACTGAAACTAACTATAAACGTTAAAACTGAAAATATAAATCTGAAATGAACTATACCGAACTGAAAATTATCTGATTTGGAAAAATTCAAAAACAGGAAATGAAACTGAACTGTGACTGAAAACTTTTGTAACTGAAACTGAACTGATTGGATTTAACAACTGATTGTAAATTGAACTGTTTTGACCGAAACTGTGGAAAATGAACTGAAATGGAAACTTTTTAACTGAAAATTAATGTTCCTTTAAATTAGACAATATTGATTGAAAATTAATTACTGAATTAGATATTCGTAAATTTTCATGTCAAAAATCAAATGTAATGAAAGTTCCAAATTTTTTTTAAATGTTGTATTATCATCCAATTTTAAAAATTATGGAACTATTACTCGTTCAATATTCCATCGATTCAATTTCATAGTAAATAGTTAAGAAAAAAATATATATAATTCAATAAAAAACTTAACAGTAAAAAAACCACATCGATAATCACTTTATTTCAATTAAACGAGCAATTTATACTTGTATATTTTAACAATCATTAAAATACACAATCACTTGTATAGTGCATATCCACAAATTAAAATACTAATATAAGACAAGTATTCCATCTTTAATACTTCAAAATAATTTATGTTAGTATTGTTTACAAAAACCTATAATGATTGCTTTAAAAATGATTGGCAATTGAAGCTATTACGATTCGTTTGTTATAAAAGAAACTATTATTGTTCAATATTAAACACGGTTTTAATAACAAGTAATATCAACACCTACCTACTGTCGCTACCGTAGTAAGTAACCGTCATGGCTGTCAAGGCATAGATATCCCCCTTCCCACTCTCTAATAATAACTTCCTGCAGATTTTTACTAACATGATTCGAGCCCAGCACTGATGATGTGGAAAACAACTGAAACCATTGCCACGGGAACTAGAATTCAAGCAATAGGATATTAAAGTACGCCGTACCATAGAAGTAAAAAAAACTCGGGCATCAAACTACAGAAAAGGATATGATGAACCCTAGAGGGGGAATAGGAGGGATGGTACAGACGCAGAAGGACGCGAGAATGCAAGAGCAAATGAGTATTTATCAAACTGGGAATCACGATAAGTAAGAGTTGTCAAATAGGTAAGAAATGTGAGTAACCCACATTGTTCAATAGTGTAAACTATAATTATTCCACTAAGTAAACCCTTGCCACGTGGAAACCTATAGAATAAACGAACGATGTTCAACATGACATGGTTGCACCATATTTGACAGAGTGAACCTGATGCATAGAACAACAAGCCCCTCATGAAACGATCATACGTGCAGTTGTATTGGTCTCAAAGTATCCTTGTTGTCGGGACCAAGGCAATTTAATTGGAAAATAGTATGTAAAAACGTATAATGATCTACAAATATCTAAACAAAATATTTGAACTGAAAATCTCCATCGTTGAACAAAAGTCAAGTTCACAGGAAAATGTCGCACTGAAGAAACTCTAAAACCGAAGAAAAATAATCTTAATGCAAACAAAGTGAACTGCAACCAAATGCATCTAAAACACGCAGC
>PYUH01000310.1:0-12898 GCA_016808085.1 Suaeda aralocaspica | reverse complement strand
ATCTTTGATGAAACGAACATTGTTCATGATGGCCAGGATGATGATGAATTGAAATTGGACTAACACGTTTTACAGGTGACAAAGTACAGGTGACGATGAACAGGTTACAAAAGAATGTCCTCATGTCCAGAAGACAACTGAACTACATGAGGAACAGGAACAAAGTAATGAACTTGGACAGGGAGCACACCAGAGAACACTTAAGAGACAGGAGAGTGGAACAACCAGTTGCGGGTGACAACGATGGAGAAGTCACACCACACAGGGATTTTCAGCCCAAGCCTTGGAACATCAAAGCTCACATCCCATGGATCTTATCATAAGTGATACAGATAAAGAACTCAAACAAGGTCTCAAATAAGAAATTTTGCGCCTTCAATGCATTTTTCACGCTTGAACCAAGAAACATCACAAGAAGCCTTAGGTGATCCAGATTGGATCATAGCCATGCGAGGAACTAGGTCAATTTGAAAGAAACAAGGTATGGCATCTTGAACCTAAGCCTGAACATCAAAAGTCATTGGACTTAATGGGTGTACAGGAACAAACTTGATGAATATGGAACAATTGTCAGAAACAAAGAGGTTAGTGGTAAAAGGTTACATCAACAAGAAGGTATTGACTTTGAGGATACTTTTTCTCCTGTAGCAAGATTAGAAGCCATTAGAATTTTAATTGCTTTCGCTGCCTATATGAGATTGAGGTTGTTCCAAATGGATGTCAAATGTGCTTTCCTTAACGGTTACTTGAAGGAAAATGTCTATGTGGAACAACCTCCGGGTTTTGAAAATGTTGACTTTCCTAACCATGTCTATAAGCTTGATAAGGCTCTTTATGGACTTAAGCAAGCTCCTAGGTCATGGTATGAAAGACTCTCAAACTTTCTCTTATTTAATGATTCAAAGAGGAAAAATTGATAAAACTTTGTTCTGAAAATCAAAGGTACTCATATTTTAGTAGTACAAATTTATGTGATGATATTATCTTTGGTGCTACTAATGGCCTTTGTGCAAGTATTTTGCAGATTTAATGAGCAAAGAATTTGAAATGAGTAGATGGGTGAACTAAACTTCTTCCTAGGGTTGCAAATCAAGCAAATGAGGAAGGAATTATGATTCCTCAAAAAAATACATCAAAGAACTCCTGAAAAATACGGTCTTGAGAATTCCAAAGACAACCATACACCTATGGGAAAAGGTACACCGTTTAGATGAAGACGTACATGGTACAACTGTGATCAAAAACAATATAGGGGTATGATTGGTTCTTTATTATATCTAACTGCTAGTAGACCTGACATAGCTTTCATGTGGGAGTATGTGCTAGATTTCTAGCCAATCCCAAGGAATCTCATTTAAAGGTTGTTAAAAGAATATTAAGGTATCTCAAAGGTACAAGTGACTAAGCTTGTTCTATCCTAGTACTAACACATTTGATCTAGTAGGCTTTGCAGATGCTGACTATGCAGGTGACTTGGTCAATCGAAAAAGTACATCTGGAATGGTACAATTCCTAGGGACAAGTCTGGTTTCATGGAGTTCAAGAAACAAAATACAGTAGCCTTGTCCACAGTGAAGCGGAATATGTGGCTGTAGCAGCATGTGTTCACAAATGATTTGATCAAACAACAGGTTAGAGACTTTGGTGTTAAATTTGAATGTGTTCCTATTTATTGTGACAACACTAGTGCTATTTGTATTTCTAAAGACCCAGTTCATCACTCAAGAGTAAAGCACATTCACATAAGGCACCACTTCTTAAAAGACAGTGTGAGAAACAATTAGTCAAACTAGAATTTTGTGCCAAGAACAACAAATAGCCGACATACTCACTAAACCATTACCTAGAGAAAGGCATGAAAAATTGAGACTTAACTTGGGATGATTAGTTTAAAATAATCTTCCTAGCTCTAAAGCCTTCAATGACTAAGTCTAGATTGGCACGCATAACAAACCAAGTACAATTAATTTTGTACACACATAAGTCTAGGGTAAGAACGATAACATGAGAAAAAAGCAACAATTAATAAAAGCAAATGTAGAACAAAACGGCAAAAATTTAAACCCTGAAAAAAGAAACAAAAAAAAAAAAAAAAAAAAAAAAAAAAAAAAACAATAACAAAAACAAAAACGTAAAATTTGGGGGAATTAATATATGGTTCAACTCTATGCTTTTGAGCACGTTCGTCACATTCAGAGTTCCATTAAAAGCCCAACCAGTTCATGGGCCCAACCTTCAAAGTCCTCCAAACTATTTATACCCCCAAATACCATCTACCTACCACAACTACTCACCCGTTCAAACTCAAATTCAAAAACTCAAAAATTCATCTCTTGATAACGCCTACTTTCTTGCAACAACAATGGTGAAAACCAACATTCAAGTGTAAACACAAGTTTACCTTTGTTGCCCCACCAAATGTTCCAACTCAAAAATCCACATCTCTTACCTCCTCTAAAACCGAAAAAACCTAAAAGTCCCAAACCCTAACTTCGAAAGACTTGGGCTCAAAGCGAAAAAGGGAGATCGAAGTGGTTGTAAGCGACGAGGAAAATGAATCCACAGCCGAAAAGGAGCAAGTTGAGGAGGAGGAGAAAGATGATGATGATGGAGAAGGTGAAATCGACGGAGATCAAAGCACAAATCTTTTAGTGCGTGGTTTGGGGATTGATTTAAAGTGGTGCAAGCAAAGTAAGTTTGATCAACTCCTTGACTTAATTAAATTTCAAGGATGGAATTTATTGTTTGGAGAATGTTTTATTCATCATATGTCATCAACCGATGTATTTACATTATGTGGTACATTTACACGAATTGGAGATAGTTGTGCTGGAGTAGTTAATGGAAAAATTATACAATTGACTGCTGAATCTTTTGCTACTGCTTTTAAATTAAGTTTGGAAGGTTATGATTATTATGCTAAACAAAGGGTAATTATTGATTTTGGAGAAGGAATTGTGAATGATGTAGTTGTTGAGTATTTTGGTGGAAGGCGTGGGAGAAACACTGTGAATGTGAGTGATATGAGTGCATTGGGTAAGTTGTTGTTTACCCTTGTGCACAAGAATGTGCTACCACGGACTCATGGACGTGGGAAGGCAACATTGCTTGATCTTGGGTACATGTACTGCCTCGCTACAAAAAGAAAAATTAACTTTGCTTCTGTAATGGCTAAACATCTCACTCACTGTATTGAAAATAAAAATGCTCTAGGTTATGGTGCCTTGCTGACATATCTCATAGCTCAGCATACCACCATTCCAAAGAAACATTTAGTTTCCCCTGATTTAACTGATATCCTTGGTAAAAACTCTTTGTCCTTCATTAAACTTGAACTTGTTGATGGAATGGTTCAATTTAAAGCAAGAGCCAAACCTACACCTAAGCCTGCTGAGAAGGAATATGGTGCAAGGAAGAGCCAAAGGCTTGCCTCTAAGGGTAAAGAGCCTGCGGTGGTGGAGGTTCAACCTATTGACACTACAGTAGGATTTGGGAAGTACTCTGTGGTCAAAGTAGGTGATCTGATGGCTCAAATGGTTGTGGATGTTCAGGAAGTGATGAATAAGTAGGACATATTGAAAGGGGTCCTACTGAAAAGGCTGGATGATGTAGAGAGGAAGATGGATGCTTTAAGGGATGAGATGATTGATCTCAAAGCCAAAGTTAGCCACTTTCTCGATGATGTCGTAATAGAAGAGGAAGAAGCCAGGACAATGAGGAGGTACAAGTGAATGAAGGCAGGGGAGAGACAACCAAGCCAGCAGGACAATGTACTGCCACTGCACCTGCTGCCATCCTGGAGCCACAGCCTGATGATGATGCTGATGAATGATGATTCCCCCCGAAAAAAATTGCTGAAAAAAAAACAAGAAAAATCAAATGCTTAGTTTATTTTGAAGTTTTTCTCTTATTTTTCTACTCGTTTCTACTCCTTTCTTTTAACTTTTTTGAGGACATTGACTGTTAATGCTGGATAGTTATGTTTATTTAATGGTTTGATAATATTATTGCTTTTGATATATGCTGCTTTTTAACTATGACTTATCTATTGATGATGTGATATGCCAAAGTACNATTGATGCTGTGATATGCCAAAGTACTTTTAGATGATGTCAAAAGGGGGAAAAGGAGCAAAAGAAGAGACAAAAATATCGAAGTATCCCTTGTCTCTTGCCTCTCATGCTTGAAACTGCCTTTCTCTTTTACAAACTCATTTTTTATTAATCCGATTGATTTTGTTGATTTTGTTTGTTTTCGTTTCAAGTTATTTTAAAATATATTTAGTTTATTCTATACATTATATTTTTGTCTAAGTGTTTGTCATCATCAAAAAGGGGGAATATTGTTGACCCTAGGGGTTTTGATGGTGACAAACACATACTACTAATGGGTTACTTGTTTGATGTCAAGATAAACATATATTAGTAGCCGTTGTACCAACAGAAGAACTTGTCTCAAGTTCAGATGTCTCAAGTACGTATCGAAATAATTAAATACGCAATTCAGAAAATTTATACACTTGAGAATATTCAGAGAATATATGACAACAAGACTTCAAAGTATATTTTGAGAAGATATGGAAGATATATTCTAAGAAGATACCATAAAAGATCTTTGAAGATATTTGGAAAAGATATACACAAGATTATGGTAACAAATCTATGCAGAAAAGAAGAATGTGAATTTAGATGGAGAATTGATCTAAATTCACTTTATGAAGATTATTCACCAAGATATTGGTGAGATATGAAGCGTGAAAACAAGGAAGGAAATCAGAGAAACCCTACTTGTAACTTCACTATAAATACTGAAGATCAGAAGAGAAGAATTCAACCAAGACTTACGCACTTCATTGGAAGCATACAAGACTAGGTACAAGAGTCAGTTGTACTAGGATTGTGTTCAACTTTATGAGTCTGTAATCTTGAGTTCAGGGAAAGGAGAGTGATATGAGTGAATCACTTGTAAAGAGAAAGAGAAAGAGAAGAACTCGTTCAGGGGAACAAGTTCAAGGGAATAAGTACTGAGTTGTACTTAGAGAATAGAGAAGTACTGAGTTGTACTTAGAGAATAGAGAAGTACTGAGTTGTACTTAGAGAATAGAGAAGTACTGAGTTGTACTTAGAGAATTGAGAAGTACTGAGTTGTACTTAGAGAATAGAGAAGTACTGAGTGGTACTTAGAGAATAGAGAAGGCTGGTCAAGCCACCAAGAGAGAAAGAGAAAGAGAATAGAGAAGAACTTGTTCAGGGGGAACAAGTTCAGGGAGAACAAAGTATTGAGTGGTACTTAGAGAAGTCCGTACTAACTAGGATTGTAACAGAGTCGTTGGTCCTAGTTAGTAAAAAGAGAATTGAGTCAAAATCCCTAGTGGTTGAGGTTTTTTCCTTCCTATTGGGCCTAGGAAAGGTTTCCTTGCTAAAATCGCGTGTTCTCTACTTGTCTGTCACTCTCTCTATACTTGTCTCTACTTTACTTGTCTCTAGTTTAATTTTTATTGTTTGTCAAAACTAACAGAAAGCAATGCAAGGCATCAACAAGGAGGTGAGAAGAGACATGCAGGTCATTCCAACAATAAAGGAAAAATGGCCACAACACATGAGCAAGGACATCTACATTCAATGTTACAATACAAGGCAAGGCCACATAAGATTCCCACAGACCAAGAGTTCATTAGTGCATGTACAAGTGATGGCTTCAACATTAGAATGGTTTTTCAACCCCCACAATCTCTTGACCTCAATGTCCTAGGCCAAGGATTATTTAGGTCAATACAACCAATTCAATATCAATCATGTATAATAACCTTAGATGAGCTCATTGAAAGGTTGTCACATGCTTATGAAACATCGCATGCTACTGTAACAGGATTAGTTGGTTGACACTTCAATATGTGAAGTTAAAGATTCTGAAAAAGAAAGGAGGAAATAAATTTAAAACTCCACACAATGCTAAGGAAAAGCTTGAGAGGATGGGGTTGTTGCCGAATAATGTGAAGGTACCACAAACATTCATAGATGATGTTGTGCAATAATTGAATGAGAGATTAGTTGAGGTGAATCGATCAAAACAATTGAGGTGAAGACAATGTAGTAGATACAGACTAGAGTATTCAATTCACACACTACACAGTAGATTGCCAAATGTATCACATGTAAGATACTTAATGACGTATTGTGTTATATTGAAGTTCAACGTAAAAGTGTGGCTACATTTTGTTTTTGATATGCAATGTGAAAGACATTCTTTTTGTTTATGTCATGTGAAAGGTAGTGTTTGGGTGTATGTAATGGCTACATTTTGATTGTAATATTTAGAAATTATGTTGAATAAAACATTTTGTAAGGCTCGGAATTTCAATCCATCAGTTAGAAATGCATCCAAAATCATACTTAAGAGTTGAGTCCTACTGTTTCCGTTGCAACAAACATGGGTATACCTTCCATTTTTAGAGCAAAAAGAGCTACCTTTTCCGCTTCAACAAACAGAGGTATAACCTCAATGTTTGGAGTAAAAAAGGGGCTCTTCCGCTGCAACAACTTAAAGTTTTGGAGCAAAAACAAGCAGAACTCCGATGATCTTATGGAGTCCCTTTATCATATGGAAATATGGGCTGTGCCATAAATCTTAGAGGGACACATTGACTAAGCACATTTGTGAGACCTAACAGCATAGGGTAGTTAATACGTGTGGTGGCTAATCGTGGTAAGAAGTAAGGGACTGACTAACATGGGTTGTGCCTTAAATTCATCATTGGCAGCAACATGAAACAATAACAAACCCAATCATCATTCATCAATGACATCCCCCATTACTAAACAATTTGTTGACCTCTATTTGCTTAAAGGGACTCCAAATCACAACCCAAATGATACGAGAACCACAGTATGAAAACACCAAAATACCTCAACCATAATGACAATAGAAAACCCAAAATGAGATCCCAAAATTAACCTTTATCTCACCACTCTCACGCCAATCTTCCTCTTCCCCAACACCACTGATAACACGATACTATACATGATTTATGTGCTATATTTGATTATATTTTATTGTATTTTCTTAATATCATAAACCTTTTTAGTGCTATTATTCTCTATATTTCGATATTACTCCTCTCGGATATGTTTTGTTATGTTTTTGTAGGAATTGGCTTAATTTTCTAGGATTAGAGAAGACTCTTGTGGTGTTGTTCGGCTCATACTTGGAGAAAGACACTTTTGAAGCTTAATTTGGCCTAATGAAGTAGCAAGAGACTTACACCACAACCGGCATATGGTATTGTACTATGCGCCACAAGCTACACGTGACTTGACATCATGAGATCACAAGAAATAGCAAAGGGGACAGCCACTTCACACCTTGGGTGTGGCCGAAACACCTCTGCCACGGCCTGGTTGTGACCTCATAATTAAGTAGTGCTAAAAGTGTTCGTTGGGTTGTATTTTTGGGCCTAACCCTAGTAGAACTCTTATAATAATAGTAGCAATTATAAATAGTGGAGAAACGACTTTGTCAAGGGCTTCTACCACTTTCTTTAGGGGCGACTTCCGCCACTTGCTGTCAAGGAGGCGTCAAGCGTCATTGTAAAAACTCCACTATTAGTTTGATTAGATTATTCCAATGGTATTTGTTTTGTTTTTAATTGAATTTCAATTTTCGTTGCTTTCTTATCTCTATTATGTGACTTCTTTTCCATTTGTTTCTTTCTTTTTTCCTTAATTATGTTTGAATAGTATCTATCAAGGGTTGAGTATATGTAATAAATTAATCTCAATTCCCCAATTTAATTAGTGTTTTATATTCATCTTTTTTAGGGTTGTTTTATATTCTCAATATTTGACTAGATATAGTAATTATTGAATGTGATCAGGTTCGCAACGAAAGTTGATTTTTGATTGATTTTGGAACCCTAATCAAAAGTAGGTTTTATTGACATGAAAATAGTGAATATTTCTTGCTAAGATTTTTAGGATCCTATTCGTAATGTCTTTAATATGCATGACTCCGTGAAAACAGGTACGACTGCATTATTAGGGAAGCCATTAATTGATCGAAAGAAATTCTTGGTATTTATAGGGCGCATCTATCTTGTTGAGTTTATTCTAATTAGTTTTGAGGAGCGATTAATGATTACATTAGTTCATATTAGTGGTGATACTTAATTTTAGAGCCTTTTTATATATAGTTTTTAGTTTTTAGATTTTATTTCATTAGTTTATAGATTTAGATCATTGGACTCCTTTTTATCGGCTCTCCTACTTATTATTCATAGTGACCATTGTTTAATTGAAACTTCTCTATAGGATCGTCCCTAACTTACCCTACTACATTCTTAGGATATTTTGTTAGCTTTTTATTTTTTTTATAGGTTTGCAATGACCTCATCAACCACCCTCCCATCACTTTCCCCAATACCACCCCAACCACCTGTTTATCTCTTTACCCTAACCTCCACTCTCATGACTCTCATGCCACTCTCACTACTCTCACCACTCTTATGCCACCTTCGAAACCAACTCTCACCATTTTCGATTTTATGAAAATCTTAAATCTGGTGTTAGAAAACATTTAAGTAAGTGTCGATAGTTTACAACAACTAAGGTTTGGAAAAGTTTTGGAAAAAGAGCACATAAAGTGCACTCCCTAGTTCAAATTCCATACAATATTTTACCCAAAGTTTCGAGATGAAACTTTTTTTAAGGGGGATAGACTATAATATCCCGTATTTTTAGGCATTTTAAAAATTTAATTTAATAATTATAAAGTGCATTTTTAGTGTTTTTATGAAGAATAAAGGTTTAACAAATTAATTATTAAGGAGTTAAAATAATTATTTCAAGGTTTTATAATTTTCATAAAGTAATTTATGACTTTTAAATTTTTATTAAAGTGTTTAAAAAGTTTCCGAATCAGGTTTTAAGAAGGTTTCCTTAAATGATTTAAAATAAGGGTATAAAAGTAGTTTCCATCATTAAACTAATTATTTTGGGCCTATAAATACCTCTTTAAGTCAGATTGATTTTATTTTATGTTTTGTGTATGTTCTTTTTTTTTTTTTTAGTTTTATAAAAGAAAAAAATATTTTATAACCCTAAAAACCAAAACCCTAGACACTCTGCCGGACCACCACCGCCGGCCGCCTGCCCCGTGACTGCCGGCAACTAGCGCGACCACTACCAATAGCCGGTCCTCCTCCTCCCTCCTCCTTAGGTTTTCACAAGTAAAAAAAAAAATCTTCTTTTAATTTCAATCCAACTCTTGTTTAAATCATGATTTTTCATTATGTATGTTTTGTTAGAATTGTGGACCTAATATAATTGTATTATTCAGTTATAATTGTATTACTGAGCTATCATAAAGTTTGGCCCAAATAAAGTGATCCGATTAAGTACTTATAGTTGGGCTTATTTATTTCTTTTATAGAGTATGGGTTTATACTATTGTGTAGAAACCATTGGGCCTTTCCTAATACATGATGGGCAGATTAGGAAAAGGAGTCTATTATAAATAGACATCTAGGGTTATGGTCCTTAGTACGACACATATAATAGCCTCTCAATTACACCCCATCAGTAGAGAGAAAATCCTATTGAGTGTAAGTACTAGAAGACTCAAACCAATAAGGAACTCTATCGAAAATTATATATGGATTCAGGTACGCTTCCGCATTCATTCTCTACCGAGTAATTTAGTATGGATATTAAAGTTTATATTGATTTATATCTAACATGTTTATGCATGATGATTGTTATTATGATCAGGTTTAATAGTTTATTATTATGTTTTTAAGTTGTTCATGATTTTTTTTGTAAAATTAGGGCTTATAAAGTTATGAAAAATAATTAGGGTTTGTGTTTTTAAAGTTCTAAATTCATGTAATATGATCATAGTTTATTGTTATGTTGAATTACTAACAAATTGTAGAGTTTAGAATAATTTTTATAGGTTTTCAAGTCGTATAATAAAGCTATAATTTTATTTGAACGAAGTATGAATAGAAATAGTATTGATATTAGTTTCATGTTATAATTATTCTATAGATGTTTTCAATGCATGTAATTACTATATGATAATGTAATAAACTTGATAACATATGGAATGTAAACATAGTAGTCATAGCATAATCATAAGCTTATACATGTCATCATGCATTAACATTAGTTGATCACATAATATAACAAGGATCAAACATACTTCTCAAAACAACATAAAACTTCTAACATGAATCTCATGCACTTTAAAAACTTCTAAACATGATTCCAGCTCATGAATACATCTTTTGTACTTACGTACCTTGTGTATAGTATAAGTGACTCGCCGCTACTACTAGAAATCACTTAACTCAAGGTTTCCTACAAAACATAAATTAAAACTAATCAAAAACCTTCCTTAACTAAATAATACAACAACTCTAAACCACTTCTAAGTGTCCATAAATCATCCAAAACAACCTCTAAACCATCTTTGATTAATTCCATACATTACCCATTAACTTCCTTTTTTTTAAAAAAAAATTTCTTTTCATGATTTAATTAAAATTACACCAATATAATACTACTTAAAAACCTTATTAAAATCCTTTAACTTAATGGTTAGCATAAAACATCTTAACTATGTCAGTTGATCACTATACAATAGTTTCATGCATTAAAACTATAAACTCATTAATTATAACATGATCATAAACTTTTAAATAAAACTTGTCATGCTTTCAATAAATTTACAGCAATATAAAATCCTTTAAAAAAAACCTTTTAAACACATTTAAACTGTATAATTTGATCATAAATTATAATAACTACAATCAATAATCGTAATATGACAATTTAGAGCATTAAAAGTTACAAACTAACAAGTTCATACAATTTTCTATAAGAATATATAATTTCATGATCATACTTTTTAAAACATAATTCTAATAATTAAAACATGATTATATGTTAGAGATAATATCGGAGAATATATGTGTGATATATTTTCACTAGATATAATTAGGAGAATAATATAGTTTAGTGATGACTTCATTATTATTCATCAATAGGTTGAGTATTTATACAAAACCTAGGTAACATAAAATAGGAAACAATCTTCCTAAAAGATATATACTACCATAAACTATTAAATATCTTAACATAAATAAACCTAAATTATATTATTCTCCTAATTATATCTAGGTAGGGAAAACATATCTAACATAAGATAGGAAATAATCTTCCTAAAAGATATATACTACCATAAACTATTAAATATCTTAACATAAATAAACCTAAATTATATTATTCTCCTAATTATATCTAGGGAAAATATATCACACATATATTTTCCGATATTATCTCTAACATTATAGTTAATAGAAGCATGCTTAATTATAATTATAAAACATGATTTAAAAACATTAGATTATATATAAAATGAAGAGGAGAATTTTTTTTTTTTTGAAATACCAAAACTAAAACTAGGATGAAGGAGGGAGAAGTGGGCGGTGGTGGCTACTGGTCGGCGAGAGAGGGAGGCCGGGTGAGGGGTTTAGGTTAGGATTTGTGTGTGTATGTATGTATATATATTGTATGTCTCTTTTGTTTGAGGCTCAAGAAAATTGGAGAGTGATTAAAACTCTCATTTTCATGACATTATTAAGATTTTATGATATTATTAAAATACCTTTAACAACGAAAATTACTTTCGTGTCCTTATTTTAAAACAATTAAGGAAACCTTTCTAAAACCCGATCTGGAAACTTTGAAAACTTCTCAATAAATATTAAAATGCAATAAATTAATTTATAAATATAATAAATCCTTAAATTAAAATTTTTAAATTCTTTAATTTGTCAAATCACTTTAATTAATTAATTTATAAAACCTTTATTCCTTCTTTAAAAGTACTAGAAATGTACTTTATATATATTAATTTAATTTATGAAATACATAGAAATATGAGATATTACAGTCTAGCCCCCTTAAAAGAAGTTTCGTCCCGAAGCTTTGGGTAAAGTATTGCATTTGAGGTTGCACTTTAAGTGCCTTTTTCGAAAATTTTTCTTTCCCTATCTTAGTTGCAGCCACTTGGTTAACTTTTTTTCTAACACTCCTTGAGTTTTAACTACTAAACGTGAGAGCAAAAGCATAAAATGTTTCTAAAAAGCACAGAAACTCCGCAAATTTATAGGGAAAAACGTGTGAAATTCTATCACACTCTTTCCCCTAACAGAACCAAGTTATGTACTCATAACTCAACTAAACTGAAACACTTATGGATACTTCTTCGTTCTTCCTTATCATATCTTCTGCTTCCCAAGTTGCTTCCTCAGCTTTTTGGTTAGACCACAAAACTTTCACTATTTTAATACCTTTCTTTGAGTACCACGTACTTTACTATCAAGTAATTTCACAGGCCTTTCCTCATAAGTAAGGCTTTGGTCTAACTTAACTGTCTCTGGTCGTAAAACATGTGAATTATTAGGAACATACTTTCTCAACAGTGACACGTAAGCCACGTTATGCACTTTGCTTAACTCCATGGGTAAGGCTAGCTTATAAGCTACCTTCCCAATCCTATGTAAAACCTCATGTAGTCCGATTTACTTTGGACTTAACTTCCCTTTCTTTCTAAATCACATAAATCCTTTTATTAGCGACATTTTCAGTAACAGTTTGTCACCTACTTCAAATTTTACTTTCCTAGGCTTTTGATACGCATAGGTTTTCTGTCTATCTTGTATAGCTTGAATCTTTGCTTGAATTTCCCTCACTTTGATAGATGGTAGTCTCCTCAATTAATTGAAGTCCTAAGATCACCGTTTTCACTTATGTCACACCAACATATTTGTAACACCCTGGTTTTCTCCTTCCTAAAACTACTAACATTTCCGGAAAACATTTATAAAATAATCGAG
>PYUH01003240.1:0-11057 GCA_016808085.1 Suaeda aralocaspica | reverse complement strand
CAACAACACCAACAACAACTACAACAACAACAACAGCAACAACAACAACAACACCAACAACAACAGCAACAATAACAACAACTACCACACCACCACCACCACCACCAACAACAACAACAACAACAACAACAACACCAACAACACCAACCCCAACAACACCAACACCAACAAGACAAAAAAAAAATCAACAACAAAAACATCAACAACAAGAACACCAACAACAACAACAACAACAATATCAACAAAAACAACAGCAACACAGCAACAACAACAACTACAACAACTACTAAAACAACAACATCAACAAAAACAACAGCAACACAGCAACAACGGCAACAACTACAAGAACGACAACACCACCAACAACAACAGCAACATCAACAACAATAACAACAACTACTACTACTACAACAACAACAACAACAACAACAACAACAACAAAAACAACAGCAACACAGCAACAATAACAACAACAACAACAATAATAGCAACAGCAGCAACAACAACAACAACAACAACAACACCAACTACAACACCAACATCAACAACAACAAAGGCAACAACAACACCACCAACAATAACAACAACACCAACAGCAGCAGCAACGGCAGCAACAACAACAAAAACAAAAACAACAGTAACAACAACACCAACACCAATAACAACAACAACAACAATAACACCAACATCACCAACAACAGTAACAACAACACTGACAACAACAACAAAAACAGCACCAATAGAGACAACAACAGCAACAACAATACTAACAACAACAACGGCAACAACAATACTAACAACAACAGCAACAACATCATTAACAACCACAACAACAACAATAACAACTACAGCAACAACAACAGCAACTGCAACTGCAACAACAACAACAACAACAACAACAACAACAATATCAACAACGCCAACAGCAACAACAACAACAACAATAACAAAAGCAAAAGTAACAACAGCAATAACAACAACAACACCAACCGCAACAACTGCAACAGCAACAAAAACAACAACAAAACCCACAACAACAACATCAACAGACACAACCACAGCAACAACAACAACAACACAAAAAACAACAACAACAAAAACATCAAAAACAACAACAACAACAACAACACCAACAACAACAACAAAAACAATAACAGCAACAACTGCAAAAACAACAACATTATCAACAAAAACAACAGCAACACAACAACAATAACAATAACAATAACTGCAACGAAATGAAAAAGAACAAAAACACCAACCGCAACAACTGCAATAGCAACACCAACAACAACAACAACAACAACAATAACAACAACTGCAACAACAACAACAACTACAGCAAATGCATTAACAACAACAACAGCAACTACAACAACAACAACAACAACAACAACAACAATAGCAACTACAACAACAGCTACAACAACAGCAGCAAAAACAACAACAACAACAAAAACAATATCAACAACACCAACAGCAACAACAACAACAACAATAACAAAAGCAACAGTAACAACAGCAACAACAACAACAACCACGACAACAATATCAACAGACACAACCACACCAACAACAACTACAACACAAGAATCAACAACAACAAAAACATTAACAGCAACAACAACACCACCAACGACAGCAACAACCACAACAACAACATCAACAGCCACAACCACAACAACAACAACAACGACAACACAAGGAAAGCAACAACAAAAACATCATCAACAACAACAACAACTAATACATCGACAACAACAACAACACCAACAACAGCAACAACAACAACAACAACAACAACTACAACAACAACAATATCAACAAAAACAACAGCAACACAACTACTAAAACAACAACAGTATCAACAAAAACAACAGCAACACAGCAACAACAACAACAACAACAACAACAACAACAATAACAGCAACAGCAGCAACAACAACAACAACAACAACAACAACAACAACAACACCAACAACAACAGTAACAACAACAACAACTACTACTACAACTAAAACAACAACAATATCAACAAAAATAACAGCAACACAGCAACAAGAACAACACCAACAACAACAACAGCAACAGCAACAACAACAACAACAACTACAACAACAACAACAACAACAAAAACACCAGTACCCAGCGAAAACAAGAACACAAAAACATCGACAACAACAACAACACCAACATCAACAACAACAACAACAACAACAACAACAACAACACAGCAGCAACAACAACAACAACAACAACAAAAACATCGACAACAACAACAACACCAACATCAACAACAACAAAGGCAACAACAACACCACCAACAATAAAACAACAATAACAACAGCAGCATCGGCAACAAGAACAACCAAAACAAAAAAAAAACAACAGCAACAACAACACCAACACCAACAACAACAACAACACCAACTACACCAACACCAACAACAACAGCAACAACAGTAACAACAACACTGACAACAACAACAAAAATAGCACCAACAGAGACAACAACAACAACTGCAACAGCAATACTAATAACAACAACAACAAGAACAACAACAACATCATTAACTACCAGAGCAACAACAATAACAACAACAGCAACAACAACAGCAAGTACAACAACAACAACAACAACAAGTGCAACAACAACACCAACAACAACCACCACAACAATTGCAGGAACAACAACAACTCCAACAGTAGCAACAACAAAAACATCAACTAGAACAACAACAACAACAACAACAACAACAATAATAACAACACCATCAACAACAACAACCACAACAACAACATTAACAGACACAACCACACCAACAACAACAACAACACTAAAAACAACAACAACAACACCACCAACGATAGCAACAACAGCAACAACCACAACAACAACATCAACAGCTACAACAACAACAACAACAACACAAAAAACAGCAACAACAAAAATCTCATCAACAACAACAACTACTACTTCAACGACAACAACAACAACAACTACTACTTCAACAACAACAACAACAACGACAACAACAAAATCAACAAAAACAACAGCAACACAGCAACAACACCACCACCACCACCAACAACAACCGCAACAACAACACAAACAACAACAACAACAACCGCAACAACAACACCAACAACTACAACGACAACAACAACAAAACCAATAACAATAACAACAACAACAACAACAACAACAACAACAACAATAGTAACAACAACACCAACACCAATAACAACACCAACACCGATAACAACAACAACAACAATAACACCAACTTAACCAACACCAACAACAGTAACAACAACACTGACAACAACAACAAAAACAGAACCAACAGAGACAACAACAGCAATAACAATACTAACAACAACAACAGCAATAACAATACTAACAACAACAGCAACAACATCATTAACAACCACAACAACAACAACAATAACAACTACAGCAACAACAACAGCAACAACAACTGCAACAACAACACCAACAGCAACAACAACAACAACAATAACAAAAGCAAAAGTAACAACAGCAATAACAACAACAACACCAACACACACCGCAACAACTTCAACACAACACACAACAAAACAAACACCAACAACAAACAACAGATCAGCAACACAACACACACAACAACTAACAACAACACACAAACAACAACATCCCCTAAAAAAACTAAAAAACAGCACAAACAAAACGAACAACAACAACACAACAAAGCACAACAACCACACCACGAAACACAACAATCAACAAAACAACAAACAACCAAAAAAAACAACAACACAACAACAACTTTTTTAAAAAAAATGCACAAATCAAAACTAAACAAAACATCACAACAACAACCGCAAACACTACATCCAACAATAAACATCACAGCATCGCAACAAACACCAACCCTTCCCCACCAAAAAACACAGGCACAAAACCAACACAACAACAACACACACAACTTACAAGTACACCAACAAAACGAAAACATACAACACAACCTGACAACAACACCAACAAACACACAGCACTAAAACAACCAACACAATCAAAAACAACAACACGACACACAACAACATACCATCACACTTACAAGCAACAACACACCAGCCAACAACAACGCAAGACAACAACAACAAAACACGTAAAAGCAACACCAACAACCACCTACAAAATGCAGGACAACAACAACACATAAAACAAAACATCAACTGAACACCCAACACATCAACAACAACCAACAATATACAAGCACATGCAACAACAACACAACACAACAACATAACAAGACACATACAACAACAACACCAACAGACAACACAACAACAACAACAACAACACCACCACTAGCAACAACAGACAACAACCAACAAGTCAAACAAACTCAACAACACAACAACAACAAACACACACAAATCTCAACATAAAAAGACAACAAACACACAACGAACAACAACAACAACACCAACAAATCAACAAACAACGCAAACAACAAACACACACAACAACCAACAAACAGCAACAACAACACCACCAACGATAACAACAACACTCACAACTACACGCAGGGACAACAAAACCATAAACAATCAAACAAAACACACACAACACAAGTCAACAACACCACACCATAACACCCAACTAAAAAAAACACACCCAACTACAACAACCATAACACCGCAACAACACAAACAGAACCACAACAACAACAGCAATAAACAATGCAACAACAAAGCAATAACAACAACAACCGACAACATCATAACAAACCACAAACACACACTAACCACAGACAACAACAGCAACAACACGTGCAACAACAACATCCAAAGCAACAACAACACAACAACAATAACACAAAATCAAAAGTAACAACAGCCAATCAACGAACATACAACAACAACGAACAACTCAACACAGCAAAACAAACATACAACACCACAACAACAACATCACAGACCACCAACACACAACAACAACACAAAAAGGACAACAACACCAAACAACATCAAAACAACAAAACACAACAACAAGCGGAAACAAAAACAACAACAACCATGCAAAACAAAATCATACAAAACAACGCAAGAACAATACAAGCAACAACAAAGCAATAACACAGCAACAACTCAATCAGCAAACTACAACAACAACAACAAACACAACAAAAGCACCAACAACAACTAACACCACAACAACATATGCAACAAATAACAACGCAACACCACGCAACAACATAACAACTACTAAAACACACCACACACACACAAACAACACAGCCACACAGATAACCAACAACTACGAACTTACAACACCACAAAACAACAGCAACATAAAACAATCACAACTAGCTAATCAAAAACACACAACAACAAACAATGAAACCACGCACAACACAACAACAACAATAACAAACAGCAACAACAAAAACATACGGCACACAAGCATCAACACGCAGCACAACAACACATCGACCCAACAACAACAACAACTACACAACAAGCAACCACAAAAACAACAAAATAGCACACACACAACAACAACAACAACACACAACAACAACACAAACATACAAACAACACTAACATCAACAACAACAAGCAAGTTACAACAACACCAACAAATAAACAACAACATACAACACACCGCTGCAAACAAGTAACAACAAACGAAAAACAAAACAGCAAGCAAAAACACTACAAACACACAAAACAACAACAACAAACACACCAACAGCACAACAACAAAACACACAACAACAACAACCACAACAGCAATATCAACTAAAAACTGCATACACAACTACTACAATAAGGAACAACACGCAAAATTACAAACACCACCAACAGAAGAACATTACAACAAAGAACAACAAATACTAACAACAACACAACACACAAAGAAGACTACAACAACCACAAATGCAAACACAACACACAACAGTGCAAAAACAACAAAACACATAACAAGAACAACACAACAATACAACAAACACCACTACAACACACAACAACAACAACAACAACAACGACACACAACCCAAACAACACATTGAAAGCAATTACAACAAAACACAACAAACAACAACACTACACACACCACCAACAACACAACAACAACACAACAAAAACTACAAACAACAACCCAACCAAAACACACAACAACAACAACAACAAAACAACAATAACAGCAACACAAACATACACAAAAGAACACAATCACAACCGCAACAACCAACAACACAACAAAACCAAACAACAACAGCAATCAACAAACAACAACACCACACAACAACAAACACACAACAACACCAACTAAAAACAAATAGCAACAACAAAGACAATCAACACACAACTACTACACAACACACAACAACAACAGCACACTGCAAAATACCAAACCATCAAAAGAAAAACAACAACTACAACAAAACACAATACACAATAACATAACACAACACACAACACCAAACATCACCAAACAAAACAACACCACAACATAAAACAACACGACACAACAACAAACAACAGCTACCTAACTAGCTACATACATAACGATAACAACAACAAATAACAACAAAAACTACTACAAATAATACAACAGCTAAACAACAATACGAAACAACATAACAGCACCAACACAACACAACACACGCCACACTAACAACAACAACACAACAACAGCAATGCAAACAACAACAATCCAAAAACAAAACACACCAACAACACAAACAACAAAACAACGCAACTAATCAACACAACAAACAACACCAAAGCTAACAACACAAAGAACAAACAAACAACAACAAACAAAAACACAAGCAATCAACAACAATCAACAACACAACAAACAACACAACAAAAAAAGCACAACAAATCAAACAACAACAACACACGCACAACAACAAAACCAACACACCAAAAACAACAACACAACAACACAATACTCAACAAAAAACAGACAAGCAAACAAAACAAAACTACAAACAACAGCAACAACAATACACTAACAACCAAACAAAACACACAACAATACCAACCACCTACAAACACACATCATAACACAAAAAACTACATACTACTAGACACAATCAACACAGAACAACAGCAACATACAACAACAACACAACACACCATCCACATCAAACACAACACACAAGCAAACACAAACACACCAAAACAACGAACACAAAACAAAGAACACAACAAACACACTAAACAACACAACAACAAGCAACAAACAGAGCACAACAACTACAACCACACACCAACAACAAGGCAACAAAACAAATCAATAAAACAACAAACACAACGCTCGGACACAACCAACAAACACAACTAACAGAACACAACATAACACAAAACACAAACCCCAAAACCACGCAACAACACCACAACAAAAAGCACAACGGCCAGCAACACAACAGCAATACTAAACAAACAACACACAACACCAACATCATTACCACCACACACAAAATAACACACAGCAACGCCAACAACAACAATACAACAACAACAGCAGCAAAACAACACAACAAACAACAACCACAACAGACACAAACAACAACAAACAACAACAACAACAACACACAGCAACAATATAACAACACCACCAACAAAACAACAAACAAAGCAACAATAACAAAGCAACACACCCCAAATAACAAAAAGACACACGCCTACAAAACCAAACCACCAAACCGAACATCAACCAACCCAGCACCCGAACACAACAATCAAGCCCAATACAAACCCCTTCCGCACAACACCACCCCACACACGACACAACCCCTCCCCCCCTCACCCCGCACCAAAACCACAACAACAACACGCAACATTACACCACCACCAACTAACAAACCATACCAGCACGTACACGCCCCCCCACCACACACACGCAGAACACCCTCGCAAAAAGACACAACAACAAAACAAACTACAACACACACAACAACAACACAAACAACACACACAGACACACCCCAACAACAACACCACAAACACAACAACAACAACACGCAAAACAACACTCATCACAACCAACCAGCTACCACAACTAACAAGTACAACCACAAACGAAAGCAACACCACCAACACCACACCACAACAACTGCAATCAACACATTCATCAATCCACAGCCAAACAACAAGAACAATCAACACTCAAAAGAACAACACACACGAACCACCACACAACACCCAACCACCCAACAGAACCCACAACACACAATGAACACAACCAACAACAATAATAACAACAACAACGACATCAACACCACCAAACAAAAAGACAAGAACAACAACACCAACCACACCAACGGCAACACCAACCGCAACAACAGCACAACAAAAACAACAAAACAACAACTACAAACACCGAAGACAAACACCCCCACCAACACCAACAACAACAACACCAAACAACATCAACAACACCAACAACAACGACCAACACAACAACAGCAACAACAACAACAACACCAACAACAATAACATTTCAACGACAATAACACCAACAACCACAACAGCAACAATAACAAAATACCACACCACCCACCACCACCACCACACAACAACAACAACACACCAACAACACCAACCCCAACAAAACCCAACCCAACAGCACAACAGCAAACAACAACACATCATCGGAACAAAGAAAAACAAACCAACAACAACAACAAAAAGCACATCAAACACCAACACCAACAACACAACAACAGCAAAAACACAGTAGAACAACAAACAACACACAACCACCAACCAACAGCAGCAATGCAACAACAACAACCACCAGCGAACCGAACATATCACACAGCAACAACAACAGTAGAACCAACAACACAACAACCATCACCACCAACAACAACAGCTACAACACAACAACACACATCGATACGACATCCAAACAACAGATCGATAACAACATCAACACAACACAAACAACCGTCCACAACAACAGCAGCAACAAAACACAACCCATCAATCAACAACAACAAACACCACCAACAACAGCAACAACATCATCAAACAAAAAGCATCACAACATCACAACACAACAACCCAAAACCAACACACAACAACAACAAGACAGCAACACAACAACACAACACACAACAACAAGCACTAACGAGCACACAACAAAGTCAACAACAACAACAACCAACACAAACAACAACAACAATCGACAACAACAACAACAACAGACAAACAACACTAACCATCAAACAAAACAATTACAAAATTTTAAACACACATCACCAACAATAAAACAAACAATAACAACAGCAAGCATCGGAACAAGACAACCAAAACAACAAAAACAAAGCACAACCAACAACAACCCTAACACCAAGAACAACAACAACACAATAACACCACAACTCACACCATCAACACACCAGCAAAAAAACACACCAACAGAGCACACACGCAACAGCAATACTAACACAACAACAACAACCAAAACAGCAACATCATTACAACCCACAGCACAACAATAAGAACAACACGCAACTGCCAACAACCATAACAACACATCAACAGGCAGCATCATCAACAAACAAACAAACACCACACAGCAGCAAAAAACAACAAAAAACAAACACCCAACAACAACAACAGTAGCAACAATATCAACACCAACCAACCAACAACAACAACAATAACAAAAGCAAACAGTTACAAAGCAAAACAACAACAAACAAAAAGAACAACACACAGCAAAACAATAACTAACAACAACCTACACCAACACATCAACATCATTACCAACCACAGCAACAACAACTAACAACACAGCAACTGCACAAAACAATAAACACAACAACAACACACAAACAACAACAATACACAACACACAACAGCAACCACAAGACAGCAGCAAAAACAACAACAACAACAACAACAAAACAATATAACAACCACCAAACACACCAACACCAAAACTAACAAAGACACCATAGACAAAGCAACACAACAAACACACAAAGGAAAACAACATAGTCCGCAACAACTGCAACAACAACATAACACAAAACCAACAACAACAAAACAACAACCACAACAACACATCACACAGACCACAACCACACACAACTACAACCCAACTACAACACAAAAAAACAACCAACAAACAACTACCACACAAAACAAACAACACCCACCAACAACAGAACACAAACAACACAACAACAACAACACTGCAACAAACAACAACATCATAACATAACAACAGCAACAACATAACAGTACAACAAAATCAAAAGAACAACAACACCACGCAAACAACTGCAATAGCAACCAAACAACAACAACAACAACTGCAAGAAACAACTACAACACAAACACAACAACAACAGTCAACACCATACCACAACAACACTAACTAACAACAACAACAACTATTAACAAAACACAACAACAAAGACAAGAACACAACACCCAAACCACATACAACTACAAAAAACAAAAAACACAAAAAATAAAATGCCAACAAACATAAACAACAACACAACAAACACAACAAACAACAGCAAACAATAACACCAAAACAAACACCACCACCAATAACACACAACACCAACAACCATCCAACAACACCAACAACAACTTAACAACACAACAACAGCAACACAACAAACAACACCAACAACAATACCATTGCAACGACAATAACAACAAACAACACACAACAGCAACATAACAAAACTACCAACCACCACCACCACCACCAACACAAACACACAACAACCAAACACACACTCACCCCAACAACACCAACACCAACAACAACAGCAACAACACAACATCATCAGGAACAAACGAAAAAAACAAACAACAACAAAACAAAAGCACATCAGAACACAACCAACAAATAACAACAGCAAAAACATCAAACAGTAAAAATAAAACAACAACAACACACCACCACCAACAACGCAGCAACAACAACAACAACAACAGCGTATAACGACCATATACAACAGCAACAAAACAACAGTAAAACACACAACACAAAACACCATCACCACCCCACACACACA